>WOFM01000389.1:0-21942 GCA_011428145.1 Ericerus pela
AAAAAAAAAAAAAGTTTTGGTGTTTCACGCAAAGTGAAAGGCTTAGTGCCGTGTGATACTTCCGCGCAAAGTAGAATAAAAGTTAAAAAGTTCGTGAACGCAAAGTTCGGTTCCAGTGATTAAAGGAATTATCCTGGAGTAATTGAAGAAGCAGTAAATCAAACGACTCAAAGGTAAAAGCGAAAATTAATGAAAACTTCAGTGAAATCTTGGGCGCCATTTAAAACGTCGAAGTCGAGAGTTTGGTGTAAGCAGATTAGGTACGAGAGGATCCTGTGGTTTGGAAAACCGGCTTGCAGAGTTAAAAACGGCTGGCAATTGTTCGTACTGTGTTCCGGAAAGGAAGTCGAAGTCAAAAAGTCGAAAGTCTGAAAGTCGCAGAGTCAAAAGTCAAAGTCAACATCGGAGCAGAATAGAGGAGAAACGGAAAATTACGAAAACCGAATCGAGATAAGTAAAATTTAGAATAATTAATTAGTAATCGATGTTATTTTGTCCCAAAATTAATAATAAAAGTTCGAAAATTAATTAAAGTAAAGTAAAACGTTCGAAATATTTTCCTGTTGACTCTTAACCAAAATTAGAGGAAAGTTGAAACTTGAAAGGTATCATTAGTAACCTTTCAAACTTTATCTCGTTGGTCGAAAGTGGTCGAAATAAGGAAATATTTGTTGAATGAGATACACTCTGAATAACAAAAGAAAACTTATTGAACACCATTTTGACTTGAGTGACAGTTTTTTCCTGTTCATAATCTGTATAGAGCATTTCAAATTGACAAAAGATAACGAATCATTTTTCTTTTCAGCATCAACCTTTTGTATTTCTGTTGAATAATTTTTGCTTTGAAATCTAATTTATGTTTTAACGTGTTCAACAGAACTATTTTTCGTTCTGGAACGAGATCCAAAGCTGAAACCAAGTTCGATTTAAAATTTTTTGGCGATAGAATATCAGAATTCCAATAAATAGAGAAGAAATTGAAACAACGGCGGAGAGATCAACTCATCGTCAGCAACAGTTTTCGTAAGAATTAATTAGAGTATTGATTAATTATTAAGAATTGTAATATAATATTTTAACTTGCATTCCTGATCGAGCGGTTGAGACCGTGTTTGCATAATCGTGCGGTTGAGACCGTGTTACCCCCTAGAATTAAGTTCTCGTGTTTCTAAGGTAGGAATAATAAGCCCCGATAGAAAAAATTCAACAATATGTCACGTTTTGACACAAAGAAAGTATTTGACGGGAGGAATTATGACGCTTGGAGAACCATGATGGTCTCCACACTTTACGCAGAGGGATTATACCCGATAATGCACAATACAGAAATGGAGGTACTTTTTTTGGGATTATATTTAAATAATTTTTTGAACCCTGAGTCTAGCAATGCCAACCCAGCGACCTGTATGACATATTTCCAAAATCAGGAAAAGGGAAAGGCACTCATATACCAGGGACTTAACAATGAATTAATCGAAAGAGTGAAAGACCTTAAAACAATAAACCAAATTCTAAAAGTTCTCGATGAGAGATATAAAAGTTGCACACAGGTCACGTACATTAATGCAAAACAAGCATTCCAGAAACTAAAATTTAATAGCGATGGGAACATGAGAAGTTATTTGGATGTTTTCTCGAGGGCAGCCCAAAAAATAAGGGATTGTGGGAAAAATCTGGACAAACAGGAGGAGATAGAACAGCTCCTAATCTCATTAAACATGGACTACGATATGACTAGGCTGGAGTTTAATACGTTAAGTCAGGACCAGAAAACAATTGAGACACTCCATGCCATGTTAATTGAAAGGTCGGATAGGTTGTATGACGAGAAAAAGTCAAAATATAATAATAATAATAAATTTCGTAACTTCACAAATAATAATAAAAACCAGAGATTTCAATATGGAGGAAGTTACAATAGATATAACTATACAAACAGAAATCAAAACCATAGTCAAAAACTAGATCAGGGGAAAACAAAATACAATAATAACCAACAAACAGAAACGTCTCAGTATAATAATAATAACAATGAAAATAAAAAATATGATAACAACCAAAATCAAAATACTTTGCCAAGTTCGAGTATATTAGTTTGTTTTAAGTGTCATGGCAAAGGGCACATAGCAAAAGTATGTCCGTCAAATAAAGAGGGTACAAGACCCCAAAATAAATTAGATGGTCCTGCACAAAATACGAGATACGGACGAAGCAACACTAATAATAATAATAATAAAAACAAAAAAGAAAACGACATTCAATGGTCAATGATGATCAGATATAGAGATCAAGGACTGAACAATAATTCAAATAATAAATTAATAAATCTAATAACATCAAAAGATACAAAACAAGAGTCAGACTCTAATTACGTTCCCCTTACCAAAAGGATTATGTTAGATGGAGGAGCTGTAGCTCACGTCATATCAGACCTGTCGAAACTGTCCAACCCAATAATGTTAGAGAAACCCATTGAACTGGAATGTGCAATTCAAGATACACTCTTAGTAGCCACACATATAGGTACAATGTTTATAAGGGTGGAAAACTCAGAACATAATCAAAAGGTCATAAGACTTAAAAATGTACACTATGTACCGTCCCTAAATGTAGACCTGATGTCAGGGATCAAAATAACTGAGAATAGGGCACTGGGAATAGATCAGAATTTCTCAGCGGCACATATATACGTCAGAGGAACGAATGAAGTGCTATTCTCAGCCCCAAAAATAAGGGGGGTATATATGGTCAAATACGAAATCGTGCCGGAATCCACAGTCAATATAATAGAAAATGAAGATGAATTAGATAAAATATGTCCTTATAAAAATGAGTCGAATAAACTGGCATGTATGCCGAACATAAATTCCCAAGATGAATGGATGGAATATGAAATAGAGGAAGAAATTATTGAGGAAAGTCAGGAGGAAGTGGAAGAGAATATAGAGAACACAAATAATAATACACAAAATAACATAAATAATAATAATTCAGATAGTAATGACATAATAAATCTCAATGACGAACAGAATAATAATGATTCACATAATAATAGGATAGATGAAGATAATATTGAACAGAATGAGGATGTAGGTACGAATAATAATGAAATAATAAATAATAATAATATAATAGACAATAACCTAGAAGTAAGTCAGGATATAGAAAGGCTGAAAATAGATAAAAAAGTAATATGGCACAGGAGATTGGGACACTTGTCGGGAAAAAACTTAAAACGTTTAACAAAAGTCTCAAGGGGTATTCCGAACGGAATTACGTTCCGTGACGACGAATTTAGCCTTTGCGATATATGTGTAAAGGCTAATTCCAAAAGGTTGGGACATAGTGGAAACCAGACAAGACCCAAAAAAAAGTTAGAACTCGTTTCATCGGATACTATGGGCCCCTTTTCACCAGGAATATACGGCGAAAAGTATGTTTTAATATTCGTGGATCATGCCACAAAGTATACATTTATTTCTACCATTGAAAAAAAATCAATGGTTTGTGAAGAATTTAAAAAATTGTATATGAAACTGAAATCAAAATTCCCGGATCACCCTATAGCCACTTTGAGATGTGACAATGCCAGAGAGTATCTTGACTCAAATATGAAAACATTTTGTGAGGAGAACGGCGTGAACCTTGAGCCTGTCGTTCCGTATTTGCCGGAGCTAAATGCAATAGCTGAAAGACAGAACCAAACGATAATGGCTAGAACGAGGGCCATGTTGTTCGACTCCGATCTGAACTTTAGTTATTGGTCATTAGCTGTTTTGACGGCTGTTTATATTATAAACAGAAGCCCAACTAGGGCCAATAAAGACAATAAAACCCCATTCGAAATGTTTTATGGCATAAAGCCAGACTTATCCAATATGAGAGTTTTTGGATCTCTCGCATTTAGACACATCCCTATAGAAATCCGTCAACAGCAGGCTACGAAAAATAAAAGAAATAAAACCAATGTAGAACATCCAAAATTAACACAAAGATCCGATAAGGGTATATTCGTGGGATACACGAATAGCGGGTACTGTATAAGGAACCCGTTAATAGACAAATCGCATGTTACCTGCGATGTTAGATTCGATGAAACGAGAAACATAACAAAAATAATAAATAAAGATAATAATAATGATACCGAACGGGGAAATGATAATATAATAGAAACCCCTGTAATTTTAAATCTGTTTAAATCAAGATACAAAAATTATATTGAGGACCACATCCCTCAAAAATGGGAGGATGTTGAGAACAATCCTTTTAGGGAAAAATGGCGACAAGCTATAGGTGACGAGCTAAAATCACTATCTGATATGGGCGTGTGGGAAGTTGTACCCAGGGAGAAAAATGTGAGGTTGGTGGACACAAAGTGGTGTTTTACCACAAAACCCAACAATCAAGGAGTTCACATACCGAAGGCCAGGTTGGTTGCAAGGGGTTTCAAGGACCTCACCCACTATTCTCTCACTGAGACATATGCCCCAGTAATCCAATACTGGCTTATTAGATGGATGCTATCGATTACAAATAAATATAACCTAAATATTACACAGTTCGATATAAAAACAGCATTCCTTAATTCCAAAATAAAATACCCTATTTTCATATCAAACCCCAAGGGATGCCAACTGGGCGAAAATAAATGCCTAAGACTAATTAAGTCAATATATGGACTGAAAACGTCTTCCAAAAGTTGGTATGACCTGTTAAACTCAACGATAATACAAGCGGGATTTGTACAATCAAAAATAGATAGATGTTTATATTTAAAAAAGGATGATACTGGTGCAATGGCATTTTTGATAGTCTATGTGGATGACATGTTGTTGGCTAGCAACCACGACGAGTGAACACAAGACTTGATAAGTATCTTTAAGAAAAATTTCACTTTAAAAATAGAAGACAACCCTACCTTTTTCGTGGGATTCGAAATAAGTCGAGACATCCCGAAAAAACAAATAATATTAACCCAAAATAGATATATAGACAAAATATTAAGGAAGTTTGGCATGGCGGAATGTAAACCGTCAGCCACACCGATGGAAACTGGGCTTAGAATAAGGAAGCCAACAAACGGATTGGATGACACTGAATATAGGGCTATGATAGGGAATCTGCTATATGTAGCAAGGCTCACCCGCCCGGATATTGCTTTTGCCGTCAACTATTTGTCGCGTTTTCAGGCATCCTCTAATAGCGAAATAAAGAACTATGTTCGTCGTATTATTAGGTACCTTAAAACAACGAGGGATTTCTCTTTAGTATTCCACTCGGACCAAACTCAAATTAAAGCATTTGTCGATGCGTCGTATGCACCCGACGTAGATGATTCACCCATTGAAATAAATAATTTGGAGAAAGGGTGCTCCACAACCGGCTATATGATTTTCGTAAACGGAGACTTGTTAAACTGGGCCGTTCACCGGCAAAACTTAGTTGCAACCTCGTCAACTGCAGCCGAACTAATTGCGTTGAATGACGCACTAGACGACATATATGTGATCAGGAGACTCACTGAGAGCGTTTTTTCTGTAACCGACTCAGTGCAGGTGTACGAGGATAATATATCCGCATCACGCATTGCATCTGGGGGAGGCCAGAAATGCTCCAGGTCCCTAGCGATCAAATGCTATGCAGTTTTAGAAGCTTTTCAAAATAAACTAATTACGTTTAACGATATTAGGTCATCTGATCAGGTTGCGGATATTTTAACAAAGGCACTTGATCGAAAGACGTACCAAAATATTGTGATGAGAATACTCCGGACAAGTCAACTTTTCGGCCAATAGTCTTAATTGACTCAACCCTCAAAATTTTTTGATAATTGGTTTTGGACTGCGGATGGGTGTCGGTCTTTTAGCACCTATCGCAAACCGAGCGGTCCATATGTCGTTTCACAACTCACATCATTTTTTTTCAACAGGTTCCCCGTAGCTGCTCTGCCTCTCTTATTGGTATCAGCATTCCCTAATATATGCCATTGATTCCCACAATAGTACACTTATATCAAAGACCCCACATAATTAATTATAAGGACATATATATATATAGAATAATATTTTCTTACTACAGCTGACAATGAGGAATCTCTCCGACCTACCAATTTTTTATATTTTTTTAGAATTAAAAATCACATAATACTTATAAGGCGTGACACTATAACATAAGGTCATATATATACCTCATGTTAACCTATACACGATATATTTAAGATAAGACAATATGACAATATACGAACGCATAAACATTTATTATATAATATTATACTAGTCAACGACATACCTAAATTTTTTATTTTTTATTTTTTTTACCATTTTATATATAGTAAACTTATATGACAACTACATGTAATAATTTTGACTGCTTTTGCTTATTTCTTGTTTATATGTTTGTTTTAAATACATGCGATATGTGACACATTCTTACTTATATGTTCGTTCGTCCGTTTTGAATCGCAGGAGGGTGTTGGGATACGATTCCCTCACTGCCTCACGAACACATAACTGTACATTAATCAACACTGCATGTAACAAATAACATTTATTCTTTTTACATGTGGCGACACTGATTGCCAGCATAATATTTTCCCGCCACTGCTCGACGGAGAATGTTCTCCGCTCGTCAGTCGTTGTACTAAAGTCATGAATAAAACTTTTTAGTGATAAATGTCCGTACTTAGTTTTCTTTGGATGAAACGATCAAAACTCACCTCAACAATATGTTCTTTCTTATTTACTTTACGTAATACTCTTACGTAGATACCATTCTCACAGTTTATAAACACTGGCGTATAAAGTATGTCACTTTTACACCTATTTTCGATTCAGATTGGTTGGAGTGTTCAGTCTGGGTTACTTAGTACACCAGCTAGCGGCATCTATTGTCTGGACACTCAACCTCATGTTAAAATTGTTCCATGTCGTCTCCATCATATATATATCCTCGAAGACAATAGTTTACTATTTTCTTTTTTTTTTTCTAGTGAGAACTAGGAATGTTTTAGGGAAGGAAATATTATTTTTCATGTTTATTACATTTATACTGTTTGTATTAAATGAGTATCTGGAAGCATCTTATTAAACCCGTAGTTATTGGAATCCCCATTAGTGTTACGTTCATTGATTTGGTTGGTTATGTCGCGCGTGTGGATGGTAGATCTATGCAACCATTATTGAATCCAGGTAAAAGCACCGATTATGTGTTTTTGAGTTCTTGGACTCTTCGTCACTCAAAAATCATCCGAGGGGATGTTATTTGTTTTATATCGCCGAGAAATCCTGCTCACAAGATCATCAAACGAGTCGTAGGAGTCGAAGGAGACTCCATCCAGCCTACAAAATCTGCCGCGGCAGTATTGGTACCTTCAGGTCACGTTTGGGTTGAAGGAGATCATGCTGCATATTCTTTGGATTCTAATCAGTTTGGACCTATAGCATTAGGACTAGTTACTGCGAAAGCAACAGCGATTGTTTGGCCCCCGAAACGTTGGCAAAAAATCAAACCTGAAGTTCGTTACGAAAGATTACCCATCAATCTTTTACCTTTAAAATAAATTATGAGATCCGTATGTTTCGTCAAGTGTTTTGAATTTTCATTTGACGGTAACATCTATCAAAATGCCATCACTCTAGGGGATGTTGATAATGATGGAAATAATGAACTCGTGATTGGAAACACGAGCGGAACGTTGTTTATTTACAAAGAACGAAGTTGTATTCAGACAATCGAGAAGTTGGGAATGATCACAGCAATTGGTGTCGGGGATGTTTTGAATTGCGGGAGTAATGCGTTAGTCGTTGTGAGTGGAGATGGGCAGTGCCACGTATTTCTGTGTCTATCAAGACAGTCTGAAGATAAAAATGTTCAAGTTAATCCTTCAACCTTCAGATTGGAACGAGTTCACGTCCAAAGGATTCCTGCCAACACCAAGGTATACCGCTAGTATACGATTCTGGTTATATTTTAGTTAGTGGATTGAACTTTGTTGCTATTGCAGGTGCTGTTAATTGGCGATATAGATAATGATGGAGTTTTCGAATTAGTTCTTGGTTTAACGGACCGAGTAGTTAGATCATATCGCTGGGCGCAAAATTTTACTGGTGGTAAACTCGTGTGTCTCAATAAATGGGAATGTGCTAATCAGATTGGTAATATCACTTTAAATTACGATTCTAGTCACCAGCCAAGTTTATTAATTTCTCAACCTGGTGGGACGTTCATGAGAATTCGATGTCAAACAGATTATGCGAGTAATAGGTATGGTGTTTAATTTTATTGAATTTATCTTGTAAAAATTTTGTTAAAATTTCTTTGTACCCTTTCAGCGATAAAATGATCGTTGATTATCAGCCTCTTGCGTCAGGGAACGTGCGAAATTTTAGTATTTCTTCCGAAATAATCGGTAATTTAACCATGAAGAATATCGCTGATCCTGAAACTAACTTCGTAGGTGGTATGCCTTATGCTGTTGCCACGTTAGATGGAACCCTTATGCTGGTTAGAGATGAAGAAATTATATGGTAATATCGAAAATTGAAAATATTTAAGGTTTGTTTGAATTACTTTTTTTAAATTCGTGTTTTACCTAGGTCTGTTCAAGTGGATCAACAGTTATTCGCCATGAGTAAAATGGATATCACTGGCGATGGAAATGATAAGCTAGTTGTCTGTTCATGGGAAGGGCATACCTATATCTTGGATCAGAATAAGCACGTCGTTCGTTTTCAAACTGAAGAGCCTGTGTCGGGCTTTTGTACTGGTTACTACTGGTTAGGCTGTAAAGAAAGTGCCGAACCATGTTTAATCTATGCTACATTTAGTAATAAGGTACGTCTGAAAAAGTCTATCCGTATTGTTTCATTGTTTGTATTTATGTTCTTGAAAATTATGTCTTGACAGATTCTGATCTATTACGATGTAAATTTTGCTGATATTACCTTAAAAAATTTATTACAACTGATTGAAGAAGATCCGGAAAGTAACACGAGTAACATCTTCCGAAGAAAAACAATTAATTACAATAAACAACAGATTCGAAGATTTATTCATTGGTGTTTCTACGGAAATCATAATTTGAGGTCCAAAAAAAACTGTTAATTTCGATTATAAACTGTGATTGCCTGGTAATTTGTTTGTTATAATAACTACCAAAAACATTTAAAGTTAACGATGCACCTAGTTTCTCAGTTTGTGTTTTTTTGTTTTTTATTTAATGTGGAATACATTTTTATTTTCTCTATGGGTAAAAACGAAAGCGTTCTGGTGGCTGGCCTGGTGCAAACCTAGTGTGAAGAAGAAAAGAAAGAGAAGAAAAAAGTGTGTCTGTGTTAGTAGGTGTGTGATTGTGTTTGTGCGCGTAGCCCAAAAGAATCTTTTATATTCAGATTTTATTACGTAATACTCTACTAGTCTCTAATACATCATTGGACATGTTTTTTTAGGCACTGAATTTAATTTTCATGTCCATTTTATCATTAGATCCATTCTTCAACCCTCAATAGGCCCAAAAAGGGGAGAATTTTTTATTATCAGATTTTATTGCGCAGTATATCATCGTGCCGAATTCAAATTTGATGTTAATTTTACTATTGGATCCATTCTTCGTCCCAAAAATCTTTATAGATTATACAAATCATTTCATACCTTGTCTTATCACTAAAATTTCTTTACCATGTCAATTACTTCCATATTCTGCCACCACAGTGCCCTATGAGATTGGTATTCCCAGAATTTATATAGATGATAGCTCTGTTTGATAGAACTAAACCAAAATTACACCAACCTAAACCAGGAGAGCGATTCCACAAATGTAGGAGTGTTATATGACTTTATGCCAAGTTTTACTTTAATATTTGTGGAATATCCCTATTGGTGCAAGTTAGTGTAATCCTATCAAACAGCTTTTGTCATATGTTAGGTCAAGATCATGTGAAAATTTCATTGAAATTGTACGTTTGGTTATAAAGATATCCCCGAAATTGTGTCAGATTAAATGATTCAAATTATATGAACTCAATCGATTCTCAAGGGCCACACTTAAGATTGAACCAAAATTTTGATGAATTATTTTGATGAATAGTTTTGATTCGTTAACTTGAGATTATGTGAAAATTTAAATTAAATTGTTTGTTGGTATTAGGAGGTATTCATAGATAAATAAGTAATATACTTCTTACATGATTGGGTAACTTATAACTTTTTTCTATTACCTACCTGTTTTATCAGTTGATAGGGTTTGATAGGGATACTAACCATCACAAGAAGGTATCCAGCGCTAATATCGTCTTAATTATTAAAAAAATGTTTTGTTCTTATGGGGGTTTGATCACGGGTTTCCTGAACATAAGACCTAAAGTTTTCAAACACGGCAACTACTTAACCGCTGGGCCATTGCTTTTAACAAAATTACATTGATTAATACAGGTATATGAGTTCTTTTCATAGATATTTAAGTTATTTACATCTATTTCACAAAATAATAAAAATATGCAATCAAGTATATTTTTGTATCTGTATACATGCATCGCTCACTATTGCTGTGGTGGTTAGTTGCACTAAAAATGAAAAATGAAAATAAGTGCAAAATGAACACCCCATGGAGATATCGCTAAAATTCTATTTGGATTCTGTTATTCAAATCTAGTTGAATTTCAGTGATATGTCTCAAACACGATGTACAATTTAATCCAAATTTTTAAGATTTTTTAGCTAACACATCAAAATTATTTATTAAAATTTTAACTCAATCTTACATTTGATTCTTGAGAATTGATTGAGTTCAAATAATTTGACATAATTTTGACAATACCTTCATAACCAAATATACAGTTTCAATTAAATTTTTACAGAATATCAAGCTAACATGTGGCAATGTCTCTGAAAAATTTCAGTTTTCTAAAATCTACTGTTGTCTCACAGTTGTTTTTGAAACTTCGATTGCAATGTAATTAATAGGTATAGAATGATAGGGAACACTCCATCCAATGTGCTCTGTGGTGATGATTTATGGAACTACATTTGATGGACTTGTATATTCGATGAAAACTTTGTTTAACCCTCATTACACACAGAAGTGAAAAATTTTTTATTATCAGATTTTATTGTGTAATATATCATCGGACATGTTTTTTTAGTCACTGAATTTGAATTCATGTCAATTATATCATTAGACCCATTTTTCAAACCTCAATAGGCCTAAAGAGTGGAAACAAGGAGGTGGGAGCAAGTAGGTATTTTGTCCCTGGGTAAATTGGGGGCCCGGAAAAGAGGAAAAAGTCTCAGAAAACTTTTGTTTTATTTTAGTAAATTTACATCAAATAAGGGCGGCAAATACTGACCAAAATGAATGATTTGATACATGGAAGGCATAGTTGGCTCCCAATTCCCATTGACATTATGAATAAGTAAAGACAGATTATTCGTACTTCGAAATAGGAAAGACTAAATAGTGCCACTGCAGTTACGAAAAAAAAAAAAAAAGTTCTTTTAGAGGCAGAATAACGAAATCATGCTCTTTCATACTACCTATATTCATTCGATGCCTCGATGGCATATATAATAATTACTTTACATGTAAAACAAGAGAATAGGCAATCAAACAGAGGAGAAACAGTCAAAAATTATTCAAGAAGGATTTTTCTCCAACATATATTATTGTTACTTCCACAGTAGGTGGATATTAAATGAAGTCTCAGCAGCCTTATGTCTCGTTCTGTGACCAGCTGATGCAGATTTTGCCAGAAGCAGCGTCATAGCAATGCTCTCTCGCATGATGTTCCGAAATGTGGAAGAGAAGACAAAAGAACCACATTGAGAGAATTGGGTTTGGGAATCATTTCACAAGCGAATTATTCAATGAATAATTGATCAGTATTCAACAACATTCAAATTGATACGAGCATGATATAATAATGAAGTCTAAGAGCATACGTGTACCTAGCTAATTGTTTTCCCGGGAGGTCTTTAGCTTCTATCGAAAAAGAAAAACTGAGATAGGTACCTACCTCCATAATGCAAACAGAGATTTTTTTCAGATGAAAATTTTTCTTTGCTCAGTGGGACCTTAGCCCTCAATTTGCCAGCTCCTCCACCGTGAATACTCGTTTATTAGAAAACAAATGAGGCTGAACTGAACAAAAAAAACATAGTCTGTAAAGTGTCATTGCCTTCATCGCGGTCAATCTTCAATGGAAGAAACATGATGAAATGAATATTAAGTAAACTTGATTCAAAAATGTATAGATACCAGTATCTAGCTTTGAGTTTCAATCTGGGCTAATATGACGAACCGGACATTGCTACTTTCCCACTCAATCTCATCCACTCAATGATAAATGGAAACAAGTTCAGAACAAGTATCTTGATTCAAGTTCATTAGATTTCAAAAATAGAAGTCATTACAATTTTCATTAAAAACCTAAAATCAAGAGGCAATTTTATTTTAGGCAGATACTCAAATTGATAATGAAATCAGAAGTAGGTACTTAGGTATACTTTTGGAAGTATTAAGTTTGTAGTTTTTTTTTTCGATGAAAAAAATAAAAACTCCCTCAAAAAATTTTTTCTATAACTACGCCACTGTCGAACATAATAATGAACGATTTACGTCGAACTGGGAAATTTTAGATAATGAAATGAATATTGCATTACATGATCACCAAATTGAGCCAGCTGGCTGTAGGTACTTGTATGAAGTAGGTAGGTACTCTCACTTCTGAAAAATTTCAACCAAGAAAAGAACACTTAGAAACGACAAAATTGAAAACTAAGAACATTCCAAATTTTTTAAATTGTGAGTTTGAAACTTTAAACTTCAGGAACTATCATCGTGCGAACTGAATTAAGTATGGAAACGAACGAATCGAACTGAGAATTATGTCACCATTGAATAAAGGAGTAAAACGCATAAAAACGACAAAGTATAAAAATGACTAATATTTAATATGTTTTGGCAACAGAGCCATCAGCTGAATGATTTACAAACTAGTGTTGTCAAAAATATACGTATCGTATGATATTTTTCCAAGAATATCCATATTTTCAAATGCCAATTTTTAATTATTTTTTCTCTGGTTGTGGTTGTGGTATTGACAAAATTACGAGTGAATGAGTGATAACTGAAACTGATAGATGATATTTATGATAATTATGAATTAAGAATAACTTGATCTTCATTCCAGTCCAAAATGAGGAGATTTCTCAAACATAGTTCACATATATCTATATCTACAACTACATCAACAATGTCAAGTAAATACCCTGACTTACTTTGCTTCCATTATTCTTTTCCTCAAGTTTATAAAATTCAAATTTACATTTTATTTTCATAGTTTTAAATGACAATAATTCAGATGAGCCATCTGCAAAAATTTTTTATCAAATTTAATAAAATATCGATATCGTATCGATATTATAGATATCGTATCGATATTATCGATATTTTCCCACAAATATCGATATTGTATCGATACAAAAAAATATTGATATTTGACAACACTATTACAAACATAAGAAAAAGGTTAAGGACAAAAACGTTACATCCACAGACTAAGTGGAATCATAGACAGTATGATAACAAATATTGGGTACATTTTGTTGAGGTGAGTTTTGATCGTTTAATCCAAGAAAAACTATATACGGACATTCATCTTTAAAAAGGTTTATTGATAACGTTAGTACAACGACTGACGAGCGGAGAACATTCTCCGTCGAGCAGTGGCGGTAAGAATATTATGCTGGCAATCAGTGTCGCCACATGTAGAAAGAATAAATGTAATAATGTGTTACATGCAGTGTTGGTTAATGTACAGTTTCGTGTTTGTGAGGTAGTGAGGGAATCGTATCCCAACACATTTGAATTGGTATAATGAACACCCCTCCACAATTCAAAGTTGGTCAAAAATTGAAGTGAGGTTGAAATCCAAGAAAAGGAATAAGTTAGTTAGAGATACTTTAATGCAATAATCGAAAGTACAAATTATAAGTTTGAGGAAGATGAACAATCTCCCTCCATTACAAGATTACAGTTTGAGTGGAAAACGAGTTTCAGCGTTCTCGGGTGAACGGACAAAAAAAGTCGTGTTTGTTTGCACAACCTGAAAGTGTTAGTTTATGTTGTCTAAAGTAGTAGCGCTAACAGTTAGTGAGCTGTTAAATTTGTGATCAGATCGAACGAGAAAAGTATCTTTTTATTTAAAAATAACGAAATTCACAACACCATATTTTATTAGATGTACGTCAATCGACGTTAAGATTCGAATAACTTATTTATCACAAAAGGAATTACAGACAAAGCGAATTGGCGTTCGGCTAATGGCGATTCAGTGTAGCCACCGTTGGTAACAAAATGTACAACTAGATATATGAGGTAGTGTGCAGGTTTGCCAAAAGCATGAGTTAAATCAACACTTCCCCTTCAAACCTGCAGTAAATACATCAACAAAGATAATAAAATATCACAAGTGCAAATATGTAAATATGAAAGGTATGCACTAACATTTAAATCAAAGAAATAAATGTATGTAGAAAAAAAATGAATATGTATGTCACGAAGCAAAAGGTTTATATATATCTCACGAATTAAGCAGGAGAGAACGAAATTTTACAAATTTGACACGACCCAGACCTTTTGTAAATGTGTCGGCTATCTGGTCTGATGTGTCTATAGGTACTAATTTAATTAAGTTATTATTAACATGGTCACATACATAGTAATATTTGACATCCAGGTGCTTGGATTTCTTCCTGGAGCCATTGGCGAACTTAATGCAATTGTCATTGTCTTCAAAGACAGGGCACAGTCCATTAACACTAATTGTCATGTCCTTAAGAATGTTTACTGTTGAAATGACATCGATAATAGACTCACAAAGTGCGACAATCTCACTGTCAGTAGACGAAAGAGTTACAAGTGGCTGCTTTTTACTTCGCCATAAAACGAGTGAACCATAAACGAAAATGCAGTAACCACTTATAGACCTACGAGTATCAGGGCAATTTGCCCAATCTGTGTCTACATGGCACTTAACGATGTCATCAGATGGATGAAACACAAGACTCTGATCAATAGTGGTGATCAAGTACTTGAGTACACGGAGAAGGTGAGAGAACAAGACTTTGTTAGCTCTATTCTGAAATTGGCTAAAGTAACTGTGAGAAAATTAGAACAGCCAACGGATCGAACTACACGAAAATACGACGATGAAACTTAAACTAACGAAGACACTGAGCAAATACTAGATACACACATTACGAACACATAAATAAGAAACTAAATATTCACTATTTCACGAATTTTATTCCACATAATAACAGCGGACATGTTAAATCACCGACGGTTGATGAGCGACGAGAAGGCATACAAAACATATAATCACAGTTGAGTTACAAACACAAATATCACAGATTACAAATAATAACAAAACAGTGTTGCCACAACATGTGATGTGCGAGAATAATAAGTCGACGTATAATATAATTTGCTATTATTCTCACACGCCTCCTCAAATTATAATTATACGGTTATGTCAAAAAACTGATAAACAAATTTTCTAATTTAACAAAGTCATTAAAACAAAAATGACAAAAGTCAACAATAACACGAAAAATTACAACACAAAAAAAAATATTAACACAAATGGTAAACATATACAAAAAGTTACATTAATTTTAACAGTTTACAAAACATATCAAATTTAGGCTTCGGACAGCCCTTCGTGAAAACGTCCCCCAACTGTTGCAAAGTCGGTACGTACACATACTTAAAATCTATATATACGTGATTGCACACAAAATGGTACTTTACGTCTATATGTTTGGATCTGCGAGTATTCCACTTTCCAGAGGGCAGAAGAGCCAGACAACTCTGGTTATCTTCGTAAATCACAGCTCTGTCATTAGTCTGAATGCAAAAGTCACTTAACAGATACTTCAACCAGATCGACTCAGTGGTAGCATCGCAAATTGCAATCAACTCACTCTCAGTGCTAGATAGTGCTACAGTTGGTTGCTTCTTGCTGGACCAGGACACCAGTGATCCATAAACAAAGACACAGTAACCAGAGATAGACCGTCTTGTGGTGACACAGTTACCCCAATCGGCATCAGAAAAAGTTTCTAAAATATTGCCGTTATTATCATATTCATTTGAAAATATTAATTTTTTATCTTTTGTGATAACTAAATATTTAAGTACTCTTAATAAGTATTTGTGATGTTCGTCAGTGGCATAACTGGAGAATTGGCTAAAATACGATATTGCAAAGCAAATATCGGGCCGTGATCCTAGCATCAGATACATTAGGCATCCCACGAGCTGTTGATAGTTGTTGTTGAGTACACTATCACACGCATTGAGATCCCTGTCCAACTGGAGTTTGGGGTCAATGGGTGTGTAGGTCGGTGCACAATTTTCAACGCCAAAATGCCTAGCAACAGACTCAATGAGACTCCTCTGCTCAATCTCCAGTATGCCATCTTCACGATTGTGATTAATATTTAAACCTAGATATTTTTTGACCTTTCCTAGATCCTTACACTTAAATCTTTTATTAATTTCTTTTTTAAAAAATGTGATTTGTGTTTTATTATTTGAGCTAATCAGGACATCGTCAACATATGTGAGTAAATAGACTACATTACCATCATTTTTATTTTTATATATATATAAGCAGTCATCCGCCGTACTCTGCACAAAGCCAAGAGAAACAAGGAACTCGTTGAACAATTTGTTCCACACCTTGGGCAACTGCTTTAGACCGTAGATAGACCTATTTAATTTTAAAACATTATCGTGTCTATTAATTTTAGTTTCTATCCCTTCAGGTATTTCAAGGTACACATCTTCCGAGAGAATTCGATTCAGGAAGGCACTACATATATCAATTTGTTCAATATGAAATTTTAATTTATTGCTCACAGCCAAGAGGGTCCTGACAGTCGAAAGTTTCGCCACCGGCGCATACACTTCATTAAAATTGAAGCCCTTCTTCTGTTGGCATCCTCTGGCAACTAATCTAGCCTTATAAAACACATCATTATTAATATCATATTTTTTATTAAAAATCCACCGACACGTGATGGTGGGGGCTTCCTTTGGACGTTTGGTCACCCGCCAAGTCTGATTGGAATTCAGAGCACTTATTTCCGAAGAAATAGCATCCCTCCACATCAGACTGTCCGGTGCAGCATTCGCCTCCTCAAACGTCAAAGGGACGCCATCCTCAGCAAGATATATATTACTCGCTACTTCATCACGTTCAGTCGTTTCCTGTGGAAGGCAATCTAAATTCAAGTCACCATCAACTTCAATATTTTCTAAGTTTGACTCCGTGACTTCTGTGAAAATATCATCATCTTTAGTATATTTATTTATATTATTATTATCTATTTTATTTTCGAAGAACTCAACATCTCGTGACAGACGTATCTCCCTAGCATCTATATCCAACAATCTATAACCACATGGAGAATATCCCACCATTATCAACTTTTCACTTTTATTTTTAAACTTATTAGAGTCATGTTTGAATGACAACATATATGCGTTGCATCCAAACGTTTTTAATTTTTTATAATCATATTGTTCATTGAACCACCTTTCAAAAGGGACAAAATCCTTATTTGTGGGGCATCTGTTCACGATATAGGCAGAGCACAATATGGCTTCCGACCAAAATATCTTACCAAGACCACTTTCAAATAACAGTGTCCTTGCCCTCTCACATAGCGTCCTGTTCATCCTTTCAGCTTTTCCATTTTGCTGAGGACAGCCGCCAACAGTAGGTTCGACAATGATTCCTTTCTCAGTACAATATGACTGGAAGGTTGTATTCAAGTATTCTGTGCCACAATCACATTGGAGTCTTTTTACATTATAACCAAATTTGTTTGAGGCCATTTCATGATATTCCCTGAATTTAGAAAAAGCTTCCGTCTTACTGGTCAACAGGTACACACAACAAAAGTTGGAATAGTCGTCTATAAATGTCATAAAATACTTCGCTCCTTTATATGCAGGAGGATTTATAGGACCACAGAGATTGGTATGTACCAACTCCAGAGGCTTACTAGTTTTTCGTTCATGCCTCAAGAACAGTTTCCGGCTCTGTTTCCCCATCACACAGGGCTCGCACAACAATCTGCGGTTGGAGTCAACGTTCGGTATTAAACCTCTGTTTGACAACAACTTAACATCGTTCACATTCAGATGAGCAAGTCGTCTATGCCACACATTCAGCGGGCTGGACTCATCCTCCAACATCAGATTACACAATTGACTAGACATTTAAAAAAAATCAATCGTGTAAAGATCTGAATTCACGCTAACACCAGTGGTCACTATTTTTCCACTGCAGCATTGGATGACATCGACAGATTCCTCTTTAAACAGGGTATCGAAACCCGACTTGTTCATTCGTTTTACTGACAGCAGATTCTGCGGCAGCTCCCGAGCATACCTAACATTTTTCAATTCAATTATTATACCATTCAACAATTTTAATTTCACTGTTCCCACAGACGTGATGGAAAGCGAAACTCCCTTCTTCGCAACACAGATACTATGAGGTTTAATCAAGTCTATGTAGTCACTGAACAAACTTATATCGTTAATTTTGTGAATTGTGCATCCACTGTCTACTACGAATGTGGTTTGAGGCATCAAATTCGTATCTTCCTTTGCATTACAGAAATCATCAATTTTATTAATACTATTATTATTTACTGTGAAATTATAACCCACATCTGAGCAATCGTCATTATTATTAAAATTTTCGTTGCACATCTGTGCAGAACTCCTATTATTATTATTATTATTATTATTATTAGTAGCATGGTTATTAGAACGATTTCCATTATTACTATTACTACTACAACTATCGTTATTATTATTTCGATTTTTAACATAGCAATTTTTTGCTATATGTCCGATTTTATTACAATAGTGACATTTAATATTCGAATGTCCATTGTCATTACCAGAACTACGACCATTTCCATTAAAATTATTATTATTATTGTTGCTTTGTGAGTTAGAATTGTGATTATTATTATAGTTACAACCTTCATTATTGGAAGATGAATTATAAAAGTTATTATTATTGTGATTATTACTTCTACCTCGATTGAAACCATGATTATTATTTCGATTTTGGGACCTACCGCGGTTAAAACAATTACTATTACTATTATTATTACCAGAATTTCGTCCGATGCTGTTATGATTCCCGAAAAACACGTTCTCCTCACCAGTGACAACCACTGATGAAGGTTTTTGAGATGCAGAATTCAGAGAGTTACCTCTCACTGTCGATTTACTATCAGAAGATAGTTCACGCTGGAAGTTGTTTAGCTTCATAAACACACCATCCCAGGTGACGACTTCTGCATCCTCTATCACCACTTTGATCGGACGAAACTCTGCAGGCAGCGATCGCAGCAATACCAATATAAGCTGTTTTGTGGTTGTCAGGTCTCCCAATTCAGTTAATCGTCTACAACGGGCACGAAAATCAAGCAGATACTTCTGCAAATCAGAACCAGAAACATACCGTTTTGTGTACAATTCACCTCGTAAATCCATCAGTGTCTGGTCGTTGCCGTTGTCAATCAGGTTCGTCAGCACGTTGAACATCTCCTTTGCGGTGGTGTAAGTCTGAAGCATCTCCAAGTATTCATCGGTCACGTTGTTTGCGATCAGGAACATAGCTTTGGCATTCTCCTTGGACCAGGCATCTCCCCTATTACGAACAGTAGGCAAAGAATCGACAATTATATTACTTAACGATTCCTTTGCCAACAGCAGCTCCATCCTAAACTTCCACATTCGGCCATTCTGCCCATTGAACGGGTCAATCGTATTCTGCTTTCTCACGTCCATCTCGGTAACAGGTAACAACGATCAGTTGCACCGCAAATCAGCAATTTCAGCAACTATCAGATACGTCGACCAACGATTCAACACGAACGAGATCACAGGAACATCGAGAAGCGAACATATCAAACAATGAAAAATAAATTAGAAGGCATGGTACTACTTGGGAGTGACGATCAGGATTCGACAGCACAACTTTGAAGACTCAGAACAATGGCGACCACGTTGACATCCAGGTAACTGGGCCCATAACCTGTGAGAAAATTGGAACAGCCAACGGATCGAACTACACAAAAATACGACGATGAAACCTAAACTAACGAAGACACTGAGCAAAGACTAGATACTCACATTACGAACACATAAATAAGAAACTAAATATTCACTATTTCACGAATTTTATTCCACATAATAACAGCGGACATGTTAAATCACCGACGGTTGATGAGCGACAAGAAGGCATACAAAACATATAATCACAGTTGAGTTACAAACACAAATATCACAGATTACAAATAATAACAAAACAGTGTTGCCACAACATGTGATTTGCGAGAATAATAAGTCAACATATAATATAATTTGCTATTATTCTCACAGTAACTTATGGCATAGCATATGTCTGGTCTGCTTCCCAACATGATATACATGAGGCACCCTAAAAGTTCCTTGAATTGAGTTGTTACGTTATCATTTAAGTTATTATTCTCGTCCAGTTGAAGGTACAGCTTTTCTTCAATTGGAGTAAAAACGGAATTACAATTTTCAACTTTAAATTTTTGAGCTACTTTTGAAATTAATTGATTTTGTTTAAGAGACATTATTCTATTGTTTTGATCGTAGCAAATTTGTAATCCCAAGTATGACTTAATTTTACCTAGGTCATGAGTTTGAAAAGTGTCAGAAAAAGACTTCTTTAATTCGTCTATTTCTTTTTTGTTTTTGCCACAAATTAAAATATCGTCTACATAACTCAGTATAAAAAGGAGACTTCCATTTTTCTTTCTATAATATAGGCATTCATCATGTTTGCTGTTGGAAAAGCCAAGAGAGGTAACAAACTTTTTAAATTTGACATACCATGCCTTTGGTGCCTGCTTAAGGCCATACAGGGCTTTATTTAACTTTAATACTTTAGAATTTCGATCTACGTTACTGTAAACACCATCTGGGATCTCAAGGTATTCGTCAGTTAAAATTCCATTCAGAAAAGTGTTTTTCACGTCCAATTCAAAAATCGAGTATCCCAGTTTATTACAAACAGAAAGCAGAATCCTAAGTGTGCTCATCTTTGTAACCGGTGCGTATATTTCCTTAAAATCAAAAACTTTTTCGACTTCAAAGCCTCGAGCCACTAACCTTGCTTTATACAATTTCTTTCCATTAACATCGTCTTTAATCTTAAATAACCAGCGAGACGAGATAGGTTTTACGTTATCGGGCCTATCAACCAATTTCCATGTGACATTAGCATGAATAGCTTTTACCTCATTGGAAATGGCTTCATCCCACTCTTTTCCATTTGCTGAGGCCTTTGCCTCACTAAGAGTACTAGGAGATTCGCTGATAGTGTGGTATGCATAATGGCAGATGTCATCAATCATATCCTCATCTAGTTCAAAACTCTCTATGTCATCGACATTTACGTTACATTTTACGTTAAATGAATTTCTGTGAGAATATGCTCCTCATGACCTCGCTCATAGTCGATATATTTAGTCGTAACGTGGTCGCTGCTTGTGACGTCATCGGCTATAGCTGATTGTATATTCGTATTTCAACTGTCAGTTAGTCGATCTCCAAATGTTGTTACGTGAACATAAAATAAAATGAGATCTTAAAAACTGAATCTTTTACTTATTGTGTTGACTTCAAAATTAGTGTTTCTTCAATGGTGTTCGTTTAATATCATCGCTGGTTGTTGTTCTTATTCAATTAATGTGAAATCTTTCATATTAGTGATCGTCACTTTCTCACAGGTTATGGGCCCAGTCATCGTACTTGAAGAGGCTGCCATTGTGATGTCTGAGCAAAATTGTGCTGCAGAAACTTGCCAAGTAACC
>WOFM01000389.1:26082-86830 GCA_011428145.1 Ericerus pela
GGTTAGTGAGCGAGTGTAGGTGGAGTGTAGAACAACAAAAATTACTACAAAATAAAAAACCGTGTAAAATTAAAAATATTATAAAAAAATGAACACAAGACATCAGTTTAAAACAAATATAATATGCAGACTGAAACATCATGCAAGAATAGAATATAATATGATATATAATGGCGAAGTGCAGCGTTAGCGATAATTGTAAGTAGGGATAATGATTCGTGTTGTTCTACACTCCACCTACACTCGCTTACTAACCTTTAGCGCAACTACTTTCAACAACGTAAACTAACACTATTCAGGTTGTGCAAACAAACACAACTTTTTTCATTCGTTCACCCGAGAACGCTGAAACTCATTTCCCACTCAAACTTTAATCTCGTAATGGAGGGAGATCGTTCATCTTCCTCAGGCCCATATTCACAGACGTTACTTTAACCTCCCTTCACTTAAATTTCACTTAAAAAAATTTTATTGCACAATTTTGTACTTAAAAATGTGGGAACATTGTATCTCTTATGAGAGTTCCAATGCAAAAATAAAATGTCACCACACTCTGGAGGGCGTTCAGAAATTCACTCCGAGTGAAAACAACATCGAAAATAGAAAAACTACCCGTTTGGAAATTCACACCTGACTCCGCCCATAAAAACGGTTGACCATGGTTGTCACACTTACCACGTTCAAAAATTCACCTCAGTTGACGGTGGGCGTGGACAACCATCACTCTGGTCCGGAGATGGTTCACATTGTCACCCCCGGGCGATGAAATTGGTTGTCGATTTTAAATTTTGGAAATATCAATTTCTTATTACATGGGAGATTTTGTTTATTTTCACATATCACGCACAAATTCATATTTTACCATTAAATATTATGAAAATGTTAATTAAAAAATTATTAGAAAATATTTTAATGCTCAGTTATCAGTGACAGTGAATTTTATTATAAGTTATTAAAAGATGGATGAGCGTTTAAAAATTATAGTGACTGCCATTGTGCGAAGTACAGTGAAATTTTATGAAGACTTCTTTCTTTCATCATCTGAAGCAGGTAAATGCATTATGATTAGTAGGTGATAATATGTGTTTTATTTATATGAATTAATAAGATTTTTTGTATTTATATAGATGATGAAGATTCCTCGAATGAGGAGCATCCCAGGAGACAAAAAAAGAGGAAACAAACTGCTGCCCAAATATCGCAAATACGATCATTTGTTGAGTATACTGTACCAAGATTTACTGACACTGAATTTCAATCTCATTTTTGATTATCGGTACATGCCTTTGAATGGCTTTTAAATAAACTTTCATCGAAATTGGCCAGAAAACGGACAGTTGGTTGCCCAAGTACATGTCCGAGGAAGCAGTTACTAGCAGTATTGTGGTTGTTTGCAACTCCAGATAGTTTCAGTTGAAAATTTTTGTAAATCATATATTTTTAAATTTTTAATTGATAATACTAATTGAAGTTACTGTTTTTTTGATGACAGATCTGTTGCATGTTGATTTGATTTATCAAAAGGAACATTACATGCCTGCTTTTTGCGTGTATTACATGCTCTCAACTGTTTGGCACCAACAATTATTTCCTGGCCAAATTCGGAGAGGAGGCAGATCATATCCCAAAAATTCAAACGTATGGGTGGTTTCAAAGGCGTTATCGGAGCTATTGATGGCACCTATGTAAAAATCAAGGCACCATCAGATAATGCACAAGTTTACATTAATTGGAAATGTTTCTATGGGATTACATTACAAGCAATATGTGATGATAGTCGTCAGTTCATCGATTGTTTTGCTGGATATCCGAGTTCAGTGTCCGATACTAAATATTTAGACAATCAGAAATTTATAAGGCAATTGTTGATAATCCTTCAAATTATTTTTCGACACATGAATATATTCTAGGCGATAAAGCTTACGAGCCAAAACCTTTTTGCGTACCACCATATCGAGAGGGACGTAATTTTACTCAATGGCAGCAAAACTTCAATCATCAACATGCTAAGAAGCGACAAGTAATCGAACGTACATTCGCTTTATTCTTTGGTAGATTTCGTCGTTTTAAGGATCTCGATATGTCTCACACAGACCTAATACCAGCTTCTATTATAGCTGCGTGTGTTCTACATAATATTTGTTTAACAAATTCTTCTGATATGTTACGTCCTTGGTTTGAGGCAGAAGGTGCAGTGTATTTACAGCAACGTACAATTGTAGCACCAGAACAAGAACAATTATTAACTCAAGGTAGTGCAACAAATGAAGAGGGTAGAGCATTTTGAGATCAGTTAGCTGAAGAAATGGGATTACTCAGTGATATTGGACAGTGAGATAATCTTTGACAATGTGACTGTGATGTGATATTTCCTTGTTTTAAATATATGTATTTTATTTTTCGTAATAATATTGGTGTCAATAGTCAGATGATGTAGTTTTATAATGAAGATGCCGTAAATGATGTCAATATTTATCCGTGTATTTACGAGATTGTTGTATAATCAAAATGTGTAATAAATGTCATTTTTATTTTAAAATTGTTGTTGACTAAAGTTGTATGAATATTATGGGTATATAGTGAGGCGTCCGAAATCGATTCCTGCCACAGTCGCCATATTTTATGAAGCATACAAAATCGATTCCTGTCACGTGTCATAAAGTCAACCTTTAATTTATAGTGTGTTTAAATGCTAATGATGTCACAATGTCCTAAACTTAGGGCATCATGCAGCTGAAACACTGAATCGAAGGGTCTTGAATTGTGTTTTCAAGACATTTTATTTTTTTTTACTTTGACTATGTCCTACGGCTGAATTCTTCTTGACTTGAATTAAACTTCTTCGGACACGGCAAAACGCAGCTTACATTTGTCTTCGTACCTCAGCAAATTAATATGATGAATCAGCAATAAGTCAAGTTGTGCGGATAGAAGAGCTTAACAAAGTTTCGATCCATACAAGGTTCGAAACTTACAAAAACAAACAGCAGAATTATTTTGTCAAAGACTATAATTACAAAAGAACTATAGTGTCAACAAAGCGGAACAAAGCAAAGTGTGTAGCGGAAAAATAAAAAGTTAAAAAAAAAGCTATGGCAGACAACAAATAGGGGAAACCATCAGAAAGCTATTGTATTTTCACCTAATTGTGTGTCTTCATAAGTGATTGTTGTGTTATGTAAAAGACTCCCAATATGAAACTTTAGGTCTCGGAGCTTTTGGTTGAAAGTGAGAGTGAGGTGAGAAAATTACTAACATAGATGGAGTCAAATCCACTATGCGCAAAGAGAAGGCTCGACGCGGCCTTTAAATGACAGAGCAAGGCACTCATCTTGAACCAAGCTTGTCTTAAAGTTGTCTTCAACACACCAAATTTCCCTCCTAACAGATGCCGGGAACTCCATCTGATTGTATTGTTGACTGATGCTTCACCTCGCAGGTGTTTTCAAAAGATCGCCTTGAAGTGCGATATGGAAACTGGCACAATTAGAGATGCCTTGTGTGTCGTCACTACTGGTCCTTCATGACGAAAGAACATCCCTAATATGCATTTTGTCTTCAACTGAACCTATCTGGAATTCAACTACCATCCTAGTTGTCTTCAAGGTTGACCAGATTGAAGTATATTCTGCATCTCGAAGATGGTATACTTATTAAATTGCCTAACCTGAGGACTTAGACGTACGACTTGTGACTTGGACCTGCTACTATCCGCCTACATAAGAAGGACTCATTTGCAAAGACGAACCCAGTATTGGGTGTCGCCAGTGCAAAGAAGAGAGTGATTTAAAATTAAAATTTTTCTTTACAAATCAGCTTTTCTTGTTAAGGAAATTTCCCCACTTATTGTCTGCTAATTGCCTTCAAACATGCGATGTCGATAACATAAAAAGCGAGAGGAAATATAAAATGTCTACAGCCAATGAGATTACAGAAAGCAGAAATATATACGTCGACATACAATAGGCTAAAAACGCACGTGGATGACTGATAAAATAAAATATAATAAAAATATATTAAATGACTGCAAACCGCAAGCAAAGCGTGGAAAGACCGGAGATAAAGCAAAAAGGTTGGCTGCATTCATGTCCATCGATGGGTTTTTACTTCTATTCAATTCGTCTTCATTTAATATATGTCTCATGGCGCCAGTCTGTCAGATCGAACCAAATTATTGTCTAAAATTGTCTGAATTTGGAAGAGTCGTTACTGAAATAAAATGCATCATAATTGCCTGAAAGAGAATCAGATTTTATTTCTGTCTTTACGCCTTCATCTGAATACAAGTTCAAATTCGGATAATATAACGTCCAAATTTGAATTTTGTCTCTCGAAAAATTGTCTTAAATTGTGACGTCATTATTTTGTCAGAATTTGTCAAAAAATAATTTTTATTTGAAGGTCCAGATCTCGGACTTCTCAATAGGTTATCAAATATCAGTTTGATTCATAAAATATTTATTAATTTTCATATTATATTGTCACTTTCTTCTGACATTCTATTGAACGAATATTCTAGCACTATGAAAAGTTATGTGTGATTGGGCTATTATTTTCCAAAGAAATCAGTTAATTTTTTATACGTTTTTATTTTACTTGGTTGATTCGGTGAGGTACACATAGGATGACCAACTTCATCATGTTTTCAGGTGTGACAACTAACGCAAACATATACTTATATCCCTTTGTATCTGTTGTTTTCTCAATTTTTGTTTGTTTCCAAAAAAAGTAAAAAATTTTATTTTGCCTTTCGTCGTTATTTTCTTTATCAAATTCTACATATTTATGCTATCTATTTTTCTACCTAAATTATTTTATCTTCCAAATTTTTACAATTCGAATTCTCGTAAGTATAGTTTAATACTGCTGCCTATCCAAAACAAATAACATAATGTTTGAAAAAAAAATTTATTCAATGACAGATTTTAACAAAAGAACAACGAATATCACAAAAAAATGAAAATTTACATATTATAAAAATAAAATTGAAAAAAAACACTTGAAATACATAAAATGGAAAAAGATATACAAGACAAAAAAAGAAAATGAATAATATATACATGATACTTATAAATAAATACGAACAGTCTCGCGACTGTTCATCCTACATATAGGGCACGGTACTTCCCTATCATGTAGTTCTACGAGCTGACAGTAACACTCTTCACAAATGCAAAAATGTCCACACGGGATGAATGAAAGTTGCCTCTCATTTTCTAAACAAATCACACAAATTCAATCCGGTTGTTGCTGCTGTTGCTGCTGCCGATATACTTGGCTACCATTGTCATGTTCTAATTCACGTTGTCTACTTTCTTCTTGTTGTCTTACTTCTGGTTCACAAACTTCTGGTTATCTAGCTGATTCTTCTAGTCTACGACTAATAGTACTGCTACTGCTGCTATGGCCTCTTGTCGGACACTCAACTGAAATGTGTCTCCTCTGGTGACAGGTATAACATACCTTTTCACCAGTGGGGCAATGCCAATATTGGTGTCCATGGAAGCCCCAGTTGGTACACAAATTTCTTCTGTAATAAATAATATAATTAAAAACTGTGACAAATAATATTAATGAAGTAAGAAAATAATTAACAAATTTTTACCTGTCACTCGTGTACTGTTGACAATCACGAGCAATGTGGCCAAATTGTTTACATCGGTAGCAACAATGACCTGGGTAGGGACATTGAGTAGTTCGATGTCTCTTGAACCCGCAATTTACACATATAACATGCGCCAATTCAGGCCACATGTAGGGATTTGCAGCATTGGGAACCGGATTTGGTGGTCTGCACATATAAATCAAAAGAAAAAAATTATCAAAAATAATAACATAAACAAAATATGATGAATAATAATCGAATTGCTACCTTTCATCTAACAGTCTATCATCAGGTATTTCTTCAGGTTCTTGAACTTCTGGTTGTCAAACTTGTGGTTGTCCATTTTTGTTACGTGGGAGAGGCAGTCTGTGAAACAATAAACAAACTTTATTCATTGGAACCGAACACAAACGCAATACGACACAATCGATGGGAATATTCAGGATTTTCATCCTTGTAATATTATACTAATGCCATTTAATGTAATATAATCACTGTCAACAAATTATCAATTTCATCGCATCCTGTCGCTAAATTCAATGGGCTGTGTTATGGTAAAGAGGACACAACATTTTACTCAAAATTATATCGAATTCTTACCTTTCATTCAAATCTCCTTGTTGGTCTAATCTAGCATTGTGTTCATGATCATGATCACCTCGTGGTTCATCACTCTCCGGTTGTCTAACATCACTCTCCAGTTGTCTAACATCACTCTCCGGTTGTCTCACATCATTTTCTTGTTGTCGTTCTGCTGCTGGTGCTTGTTCAGGTGGGACAGCGTTAGGTTGCCGTGGATTGCGTTCCATTAATTCCACCATGTAACGCCTCTACAAAGCATACGGAACACCATGACGAAGAGGATTATTCATTTTAAGATGAGCTATAACAATAACGAAACAAATAACATCTTCACGTACAAATTTAAATGTTAATAAAAAAAATCTGTTCACAAACCTCGTATTTTTCATAAATTTCTGAAATTTAGATTCCTCGATACAAGCACCAACACGCACGAGTGAATTTCGAATAGAAGCACATTGTGATGACAAAAACGACGCTACCAAATGACGATATAGATGTATATCACATGAAGAACAAACGATGCTACTAGCTCTGTGATTGGTCAATCAATGCTGGAACTATGTTTCGATAAAAATTGATTATTATTCGAAATCAAATTGCATTTCTTCATTACATGTTTTTGACAAACGCCTCAAATGATGTCGCGATTCTTTCGAGAGCATTAACAGCTCTTTCTTTATAGACAAGATTTTCATTTCTGGTCAATGATGCTGGTTGAGGTCTAATTTTCGATTTTTTTATTTTTGGGGTATCTTCATATTGAACTTCTTCGTTCAGACATGTTGAAAGGGTTGTTTCTTCAGGAGAGGTTGACTCGCCGGTTTCATATCCACTGACAGTAACAACTTTTTCACATATATTTTTTGGTCCATTCACCGAAGAAGCAATATGAGGAGGACGAACATTGTGTGATTTATGAAATATGACATCAAGTTCTTCAAAAAAATCGCAGTGTACTCTTTTTTTTCCAGTATCTCCACTGCTCATATTGTCTATTTTAGTAATGTACCGTTTTTTCAGGTACTTCAATTTATTTTCACATTGTCTAGCTGTGTATGGGACCAATTTGGCAGCAATCTGTTGCCAAACCTTTGAATTTTTACAGGTTGTTGATTTGAAGAGATGCTCAGCATCTTTAAATAATTTCAGTAACTCCAAGACATCTGCTCGTTTCCACAGTGGCCCAGTCAATGTATGCAGATCATCATTAAATTCAACAGCATGATATACTGTATTCTGTACAGGTGAGTCATCAAGGTTTACAATTTCTTCTTCATATCGAGCGTCTAGTTCTTCTTGTAGTCTAGCCTTGGATGTTCGTTTCTCGAATAATATTTGATCCTCTTTTTCAGAATCAATATTTGAAAGATTTGTTCTCTGTTGAATCGTATTACCCGGCGCTTTTTTGTATCATTTTGCGCAGGTTTCGACATACGTTCTTGCATATTTATCCGTTCTTTGCTACCATTTTTATGTATAGCTTCCATAATATTTTTTGGCATTGAAATAACGGATTTTTTATAATTTGAGGTACTTGGTACCTCTGGTTGTCAATGTAATTCTATGTCTTGTTGTCTGTTTTGTACTTCAAGATCAGGTTGTCTAGAAGTATGAGGTAATTTGACTGTTGCTGATGAGTCACCACTGGTACCATCGGAGGGAATTGTGACGACTGCATCATTTTTATTTTTCGGCGGTAATAATTCACTAGTAGTATCATCAGATACTACTTCATCAACTGCAGCAGTATTATTTTTCGACACAGCAGAGACCTTGTTGATACTGATTAATTCTGAATCAGAATCTACTAACATATCGAGTGTGGCTGGAGTAGCTGAGTCAATTTGAACTGAATAATCTCCATTTTTGTTTATAGTGTACCAGCACCACAACAGATTATCCGCTAAGAAAAAAAAAACAAAACCTATTGAAGAGCTATTCTCTCTTTTTGATGAAGAAATGATGAAGTCTATGCTAATACTTACAATCATCCTTATGTTGAACAAGAATATGATCATCATACATGAATGGCATTCCTGTTTTAGTATCTGACACAATATTATAATTAATTTTTATTTAATTTAGCACAAAACAAAATAAAATTTAAAATTCTCACAAAAATCAATTTGTCACATCAAACTTATGAATGTCAGAGTTTATTCAAAAATATTTGAATATGATAAAAAATAGTCTAGAGGTCATGGTTGACCGTTATTTGTATTCAAAAATAAGTGGGTTGTCCACCACAACCAAGGGACAACCATTCATCACCCTAAAGTCGGTTGGAAATGGGTGTGGCCTAATGGACAACCGTTTTAATTTTCAAGTCATGTGATAGTCCACCACGGTTGCGCACCCGTCACCCTGAGTTACTTTTCTGAACGCCCTCCTGAAGTCAAAAATTGTGCCAAAAGCGATTTCTAAGTGAAGTTTAAGTGAAGGGTGGTTAAAGTGACGTTTGTGAATATGGGCCTCAAACTTGTAATTTATACTTTTGATCATTGCATTATAGTATCTCTAATCTGTTTCTTTCCTTGGAAATCAACTTCACTTCAATTCGTGAAAGAAGTGGAATGTATGACATATATATATGATTAGTGTGATAATGATGATGAAGAATGAGATGAAGTGGGATTTCCATTACAACACATTTGTGCTTTCATCAACTAAAATGGTTCTCCGTTCAGTCTTCATTCTTCAATACCTTCCAACCAATTAATAAAGAATGAGTTTGTTATATTTTTTAATTGAATTTGTTTAAAACGATCCATCATCACCTCAACAATGTATTCGCAAATCACGACATTAGTGAAGCTATTGCGGATTCAGCTGTTTGACGAAAGGCTTATAATAGAATTTGCAAATCCGGCACCAAGTCCAAATTTTAGGAATTTCGTGAACATTACAGTAACAAAATATTTTCACCAAGTTCACGACACAGTATTTTTACCTGCTAAATTAATAAACCATGTAACTTTCTACTTCTATAGAATTAGAGAATTAAAGCCTAGTGGCACCTAAACTGATATGTTACGATAAACGATCGCAATGGCTGGAAGTTACTATTTTGTCATCGTCGGCCATAACGATAATGCATTATTTGAGATGGAATTCACTCCATCATCTAAAGATTTCAAAGTAAGTCCCATCTAATAATTTCTCTTTTATTAATCCGAGGTTATATTAATTCACTGCGCTATTTCCGTTTTGCAGAAAGAAGATCATCGTCACTTGGATCAATTTGTTGCTCACGCTGCGTTAGATTTGGTGGACGAGCATATGTGGAAAAATCCGAATATGTACCTGAAATCTATTGATAAATTCAATCAGTGGTTTGTTTCTGCTTTCGTTACCGCTAGTCGGATGAGATTTCTAATGGTCCATGATGCCAAAAATGAGGATGGAATTAAAAGTTTCTTTTTGGAAATTTATGAAATGTTTATCAAAGTTTGTTGAATCGAAATATACATATAGAAATTCTATGTTTCTCTGTGTAAATAGGTACTACGATTTTTATTTTGGATTTGTTTTTTTTAGTATTCAATGAATCCATTTTACAAAATGAATACGCCTATTAACTGCCCCTCATTCAATCGAAAAGTGCTGTTTTATGGACGTAAACATCTTGTCAGCTAAAAGCTTCATTGGAATATATATTAACTTATTTAATATGTAATTATCTTTTCTTGTTGTTATAATTACTGTGTTATATTTCATGTTTCTTACGTAATCACTGTTGTTCACCATTTATGAACATATTGTAAATTTAATGGGCAAGTTTTTCAAGTAATATTAAAGTTGTAAGGACTTTCGATTTTTATTAAATTGGTGTAACTATGATTTCTGTGATCTAGGATAATCTCTCGATTCGAATTGTGTTTTAAACTGTCAGCTGTAAACTTTTAAAAATGATCCTTAAAATATTGTATTTTTAAATCGGATTCCTTCCATATCAGTAAATAAGGATGTATAAATGTCACAAGTAAATTCAACTTTGCATTAGGTACAAAAACTAAAAATTGTGAGCCTAACAATCATGATTATGCTTTCGTTTCGCAAAAGTTATTCGAATCTGAAACGTTTTGACTCAGACTTTTGATTCTGACATCAAATTACGCAGCTATTTCAGCTATTTTGATTCTATTGGTCTAGAAATAGTTTTTTGGGTTTCATGTTTTAAAACCAACGGTTTTTTCAGTTGATATTGAAATTCTAAAGTACTACAGAAAGTCCACCGATATTAAATGCTTACTATAATTTATTTGAGTATTACTTTGAGGTTAAATTGGATATATAATATTTGATCGAAGAAACATTTTTTCTGGTATTATTTCAATTGGATGTTGTCGTTGATACCTACAGAAAATGTGATAAAATAATAATGTTTAAAGCTTCAAATCAATCTAGCAAATAAAAAACATCAACATTTGTACCTATATTTCAATACACTGTTTACAAATAAAATAACATTCCAATTCTTCATGGAAAATCTCTTCAAGTCATATCAACATCATGAACTAAATTACAAAAAAATGGAACTCGAGAAATCAGTGGTAACTAAAAATAATTACTTTAAAAAATGCCAACAAATCAAGCCAAGGTAAAATTCTTGTTAAGCGTCATCGGGCCCAAAAACCAACAGAAATTTAAAATATAGAAAAATACTAGAAACTTAATCGCGAAGCTCCCGCGTTTGAATTTAAATTTATTCCGCCCTTAGCTGTTGGTACTGAGTATTCATATAATTATAGGTGTAGCTCATTAAAGTTTCCATGTCATCTTTGGTGAGTCCCGCTGTTTGTACTGGAGGAAGAATATGAACATCCATGCATCCTACAATCAAACAATGAATTTAGAGACAATGAAACACTCACTCCGCCCAACAGAACATAGTACTACCTGGGTCAAAAATATATGTTTTTTTGAATCCAGAAAATTATACCGAGAAACGATTATGGATTGCAATGGACACTGTGATGAGATTGCTACATGAAAGGCTCCTTTTTTGAAAGGTAAAAGACTCTCGCTTCCGTGCCGGGTACCTTCAGGAAACATACATAATTTTGCCTGCAACAAAAAAATCAGCCTTTTTAAGGAATTTATCGCATTAAAAAATATAAAAATTGTGAGCCATTTGGTTGCAAGTTAAATTATAATAGGGGAGGGTCTTTGATTATATAGTACTGGACCAGTAAAGCTCCAAAGACCAATGTACTTTTTAATGTCAAGACATGCGGGCGAAAAAGTAGGTAACCTTAGAGTACCTTCTGCGTATTTTTGACATTTCTTGAATTCACTAATTTAGAATACGTCTGATACAGACATCCCTTAAATTCATAAGGACAGCGTACATAAACGCAAAGCGAAGTACGTCAAAAGGTACGCTCTGGTTGCCTGTTTAGCGCTGGTATGTCTAACCAGAAATCATTTTTCTTTATTGGTCCAGTACTACATATTTAAAGGGGAGGGTATACGCCTGCAGTTGAACAGATATTATCATTTTTATAGAACTTACAATCAGAAAGGTGTGATTCCACAAAATTGAAATGACTAATTTCAAGTAAAAGGAGAAAGCACTAAAAACACTTCTTAATTTTTATTAAAATATTTGGGGACTAAGCATAAATTGCTAATCCTAAGAAGAAAAATACGAGATAAAGGTTCATTAAATTGGATAAACAAAGGGGCATTCACATTTTACAGGAAATTCAGATTATTGAGATTCATTAATACGAGAGAACTGAAAAATGATACAAAGAAAATCAAGCTCATCTCATGCTACACAGACGATGAATTTCTATAATAACACCAAACGAGGAATCAAATTCTAAAGTTATTATAGAGGGTCGTTCACTTTAACGATTAATTTTTTGGCACTGAAAAACAAATGAAAATATTTCAAATCATAGTTCGGACATATTCTGACAAAGCAGTATATCTTCAATCATTGCCAATTTGTTCAACCCAACAAAATTTAGTTTTACTCAGTAGAAACGGCTCCTTTTAAAAACCAGCCGCGGCGTTTCTTTTTAATCTATATAATAAAATTCAATCCCACTTTTTGTATATTTATCCGCGTTTTTTGCAACATTCACAAAATTTTTATTTTGAAAAAAAGGAGTCTTCTCTCACTTCACGATTTCTCAGCTACTATTTAGGCTATAAAGCTTAGGTTTGTACTATTGAAAAAAGAGGAGAAAATTTGCTCCAGTTCTCTAACAAAACTAATGATTTTATCGCCATTAGTTTTTCATAAATTGACCAAAAAAAAACTACTAATTTATGGGCAATTTGCTGTTTTTTAATTTATCATTTATTTCAAAAAACTAATGATGGCAAAAAAATTTTTTAGCGCAACGACCACCCGACTTTTAAACAAATTTATTTCCATCATCAGATTTCACCTAAAACCACTGACTGAAGGGTGTTGTTATTTCTACCAGCTTGGGTGAAGCGTTTGATACAATTTTTCTTCAAGTCAAGAATGAAATCTTTGTACGAAAACATTGTGAATATTATAAAGTATTAATATTAAAAAATAAATAAAAAGCAACTTTTTGAAGTAAAACTTCTACAGGGACCTAAACTGGATCAACATGAAACAAAATCGTTTCATATACGAAATGGAAATGCGCACACACAAAAATACATACATACATATATAAAAACCTACACACACACACACACAACATACACACAGAGCAACAACATAAGAGGAAAGCTGTATAATCACTTAGGGTGCCTCCAGGAATCTGGATTTCTTTGGCACACTTCGAGTTTGTGGCAACACATTTTGTGCGGTGCAAAAATATGAGGAAACATAAAATGTGACTTCATACTAAAACTGCTTCACACTTGGGGCAATTTAAATTTTCTGTTGACTCTAGAAAATGGTATATTATTTTTTATTGAAGGTATGTGATATGTTTTGACAAAAATAATAATAAAAAGTGGTTTGGGGGCTAAGCCTCCAATTAAAAAAATAAATAAAAAAGTTAAAAAAATAAAAGAAAATGAAAAGAAAAAAAATGGGGTTGGGGCAAAAGATGAAAAAAAATTAAAAACATAAAAGGTGCCTCCATACTAAAACTTTTTCACATCTGGGGTGATATAAATTTTCTATCACCTTCAAAAAAGGGTATATTATTTTGTATAGTAGATAGGTGATGTGTTTTGAGAAAATAAATAAAAACGGGGGTTTGGAAGGCAAAACCCCCCATTAAAAAAAGGAAAAAAGGGGTTTTGGGGGCAAAACCCCATCAAAAAAATTAGAAATATAATCATACAAGCACAACCCATACTCTCTTACGATAAAAAAAAAACTTATCATTTCATCCAATTATCACTCTTGGAAGTTTCACTTCAAAACTGTGTCCCAGCACACACTCATTTTTATTTTCTAGTTTCAGCTTTGCTAAATTTTCATATATTTTTCCTCACTATAATGATAACATCGAAAAATAAAAGAACACCCAGGGAGTACAAGTAATCTCTTCAGTACAGATCCGAGCAACTCCTCACCCAAGCTGGTAGAAATAACAACACCCCTGACGAAATATCATCGAAGTATAGGGATAATGGAATGAGCACTATGTCACAACAGTTGAAGGAATGTGTTAGAAAGAGAGAGAGTTATATTGAGGTATTGTTATCTCTCTTTCACTCATTGCTAATTTATCAAAATCAGATTAAATACAACAAAAAAAAAAAATTCACCTGGATTTTGAAACTTCTTTCTATATGATTTTAATAAGTATGATAAACATAATCATGAATGAATCAAGAATAATCTGTAACATTACAAAAATTACTAGGTAATAAATCACTATGTTTACATCTGATTACATTTCCCACAATGAGTGGAAGAGGAACAGCACCACCTTCTTCATACCTTTTTATCTTTTTAACATGTTCCTGCAATTTTGTTTACATTTGGCTTCAGGGTGGTGCTTGTTCCAATATCCTCATACTTTGATGCTGAATATATATATAAGACTGAGGCCTATATTCATAAACCTCACTTTAACCTCCTTTCACTTAAATTTAACTTAAAAATGTGGAACATTGTATCTCTTATGAGAGTTCCAATGTAAAAATAAAATGTTACCACACTCTTAACTACAAAATTGTACCAAAAGACATTTTCAAGAGAAGTTTAAGTGAAGGGAGGTTAAAGAGATATTTGTGAATATGGGCCTGACAAACCTAATGGAGAAGTTTTTTACTGAAAATCTAGTGCGTAGTAGTACAGATTTTCTCTTTTTCAAAAATATTTTTCCAAATTGTTCTTCAACCGGTCCTTCTTTTCATTAAGTATCATAAAAAACCTATATACTGAAATGTTTGCTGCTGCAGACAATAGAAATCAAAACTTTTTAAAAAAGGGTTGTTTACTTCGCACAAAGGAAAATGCAAATAGTCATGTACCTTTTTGTTCTTTTACAAACTCAGATCCTACAACAACAGCGAAACTTGTTGGTGTGATCTATTTCTTAGATCAAAGTTTAGTGGAAAAAATTTAAGACTGGTTCGACAGTCTGGTTATGATAGTATATATAATCAATGCCTAAAATGAATTAATCACAACATTGCACCAAGAGAAAATAGAAGAAACAACTGGGTGCTCTGGGTGCTATTATATATGCAGGTACATATATATAGAAAAGACTTTCTTCATAATATTTCCCCACCTATCGGACACTGAATGTAACATGCATATGTATATGATTTTGTTCATCCAGGATTTGTAACTGAAGCAATTGGTGAGAAGACATAGCATCCTCCCTCATGCCAGAATGTTAATATCATCCAAATATATGCTTATTCAAAAGAAGTTGTACTTTCATTAAATAAACTTAATTTTGTCATTAGACACTTGTAAATGCCCTTCTTCTATACGACATTGAAAGTAAGACAAGATTTGACTGAAGCTCCGATTTCATTAAAATTTACTTTTGCTTTTTGCTGCTGCAGTAAACAAAGAATATTCTATTATGAGAATAATTTTCGCATTGTTTCCTAAAATGCTACATTTAATGAGACCCACCTACATGTGGAAAGATGCTTGTTTAGAATTAGTGATTAGTGATGGCAATAATTAGTTGAAAATTTTTTACTATCGATTAATTGATGGTAAAAAATAAAAACTATTGATAGTATCGATAGTTTTTCAATAATTTTTAATGAACCAATTTTCTCTTATCAAAGTCAAACAAGGGTATAAATTTTACCAATTTGTTTTTAAACAAACTCAAAAAATGGTCTAATTTGGTAAAATATGGCCAAAATTGTTAGATACCAGAATCATTGGTATCACTGTTCCTACACTCAAGTTCTCGTCATTTTGTTCTGTGCCTTACTCCTATTGACTGTTCTCTGGTCATGAAGTGATGCTCATTTCTTGTTTGGTAATCTAACATAGCAATCATTGATAATACAATGATTTGTTTTTTTTATAATTAAAGTGTTTAGTTCATATATTTTGTTTCAAGTTTTCAATGTCTTAACTCAAGTTCAATTTAGATTATACTTGGTTGTTCGTAATCGAAGTATTTTCTAATTATAAAATGATAGCAGAGTCAAGTGTATTAGTGATCGTGCTCTTTGATGAAAATGTGTTCTAACAAATTTTAAGAAAACATCAAGTAATTGGTTAAGTAAAGCAACCACTACTAATTAAGTTTTTCAAGTTCATTTTTCAAGAATTCGCATTTGTGTATGTCGAAATTTACATTAATGGCTTCAAAAACATGCTGTGGTGGTCATACTCAAGCTCCTTCCAGTTGTTAAGAAGAAACAATCCGCTTAAGTTAAGAAGGTATCATCTAATCTGGTTGTCAATACTGTGAGTACTGATACAGTTGCCAAAATTGTACTTCTTCGAGATCTACCGCTTGTTCAAGAACTTTCCAAGATGGCTTGTGCAATAAAAACAACATTTATCAGTACTGAACTTAATTTCACAGTTATATTCTCCAATTTTGGAAAAATCATGAAGAAAGTTCAACCTAGTCAACCAATTTTACCAACTATCAAGTTTGAACATGAAATGTTAGTTGCAAGCTGAAACATCAGTCAAGAATCAACTACTACAACATTGTCAAGAACCTCAAGCATTTTGTCAAGTCAAGTTGCTGGTACTTAAAGATCAAGTATTTCACCAACTGCCTCACCATTTCATTCAAGTCAAGAAAATAACAATTTTAATTTATCAAGAGTGTTGTTGGAAAATCATTTGTCATCAGTATTATCACGTAATAATGATAATATTTTTATTTATTCAGCGTCTACCTCTCTCATTAAGTTGCACAATCTGTCACTTCCCCACTAGGCTTTATGCCTGTAAGTCACAAATCAAGTTCTGGTTGTGTCAGATTTTCAAGAATTAAGAGCAGGCCTTATGCCTGCAAATCAAGTATCAAGTTATCCTTCGGATTTTTGTGATTCAAGACCATGCGTATTTAGAGGGAATCAAGTTTTATCAAGTCTGTTGGGTAATATGCAAGTTTCACTGAACACATTGTTTCAGTATTAATGTTACTTGATGGTTGGCCAGTTCCAAATAGTTCCCCTTTTTCCATTACATACATATGGAAACAACAAAAAACTGAAGGGTAAACAAAATTTTAGAATCTGGGATGATAATATCAAGAACAACTTGGCTGTGAATAATGCGATCGAATGGATTTCATCCTCGAGTTGAACATCTTGATTTGACAGAGAACATTTGCCATGGTGTGAATGCCCAGGTCCAAAATTTGATTCAAATGAATGTTGCACAACCAATCAAGACGTTGATTTTTCATCTCAAATCAGCCTGTGAAATTATTAAGAATTTAAGAGGCAGTACAGTAGCAAAACGATTCATGATATGATCACTGTTATGAATCGTCTTGACAAACTAAAATATGTTGACATTACAGAATTAATTCTGTTCATGTCAAAGTTTTATGCTATTTGTCGAAGTTTGGTAGAATTTGGTCACATTTTTCCCCTTTGTTATGGCTAATCAAGCTAATTCAGAAGTTAAATCCTACATCTGAAGAGTTATTGGCACTTTGTGTATGTGGGCCTATGAAAAACTTTTGTAGTAAATGCTGCGTACGTCTCTTTTGGACTATGTAGAAAGGAAAAAGTCAACGACTGCAAAACCTTTGGACATCACTCCAAAACATCAAGAATATTCAAGAAAAACAGCATCGACTTCCACTAATCCTCCATCGAGCAAATCACCTGCCCAATCATCAAGTTCAGCATAAAGTGCATTTAACTATAACACATTTGCTCTCAACAAATTAAGTTCCACGTCCAATGTCAAGTTGACTTCATCTTCAACAGCAAAATTGAATCAAGCCAATCAAGAGGTGAAGAAGGAGCATCAAGATAAAAAGGTTCGATGCAATGATTGTGGTTGGAATGGTCATACGCCTGACAAGTGTTTCAATGGCAACAAGAGGGTTTGCTATTGATTTCAGAAGCCTGGTCAGATAGCCCATAATTGTCCTGCACTGTAACTAGACTCTAATAGCATTTCAAGTGAGTTATCTTTAATTAATTTGAATGTTATGAATAATCTAGATTTTCCATGTCAAGATCTCTCAAGTCAAGATAATTTGGTATATGTGATCGATAGTGGGGCTACAAATAATGCCATTTTGAGTCATCACCAAGTTTTGAACTATTTGGCATTCTCAAAAGAGAAAATTTTGAGATAAGCTGGAAGGGATAGTATTTTAAAAGCTCCAGATGAGGGTATGGTATTATTCACTATGGGTCATGAGTCGTCATTTTTGTTTTGAAAGAAGTCTCAGTAATTCCTGGGTTAGCAAATGGCCTAATTAGTGTTAAACATTTTGCTAATGATAATAATATCAAGTTACACTTTGAGTCTAATCAAATTACATTTTACAGGCAAGAAGATGTCAGGTTAAATAACCCAATTATCAAGATTGCGTCAAGTCAAGATAAATATCAATTTGTTCCATCATGTTTGAATAAAAATAAAAAGAAATACAAGAAAGCTCTATCAAGAATATTCAAAGGTAAATCAATTTTATTATCTGAATAAACTAATGACCTGAATTTGTCAGAAATTGTAGATCAAAGTGGTCTAGGTAATAAAAGTCAAGTCTACCCCCCAAATCAAGAAATTGTCAAGCATTAGTAGGTCTGAAAATGATGGGTCTAATGTTGCTACTGATGGCTCTGATACTGATGACTCATAGGTTAAAGATTTTGACAAATTAGAGTTAAGTAAAAATTAACATAAAAAGTCAAGTAAATTAAGTAATATTAGCTATGTTTGATAGGACTACACCAACTTACACCAACATACACCAGGAGGGCAATTCCACAAATGCAGGAATGTTATGTGACTTTGCGCCAAGTTTTACTTAAATATTTGTGGAATATCCCTACTGGTGTAAGTTGGTGTAAGTTAGTGTAATCCTATCAAACAGAGCTATTGACTCTGCAAATTCTAACAAAATTGTGCAGGGTTTGAAGTGGGTATCAAATCAAAGTATGAAGTGACTAGGTTCTTCAAGATGTATGTTAAGAAAATTAAGGCTCAATTTCCTCAAAAGGGTCAATGTAAATCATTACATTGTGACAATGGCTCTGAATTTGTTAATCATGCCATGGATCAACTACTTGAGGATTTAGGCATTGAGAGAGAAATGTCTGGTCCTTATACAAGTAAGCATAATGATGCAGTGGAGAGAGCTAATTGAATTATTGAAGTCAAGATTTGTTCATTAATATAGGAAAGTGGTTTTTCCACTTCTTTCTGGGGCCTAGCTGCTGATTCTACTGAATATTTATATAATATATCACCACACAGAGCTCTAAATTTCGATACTCCGCATGAAATGTTTTTTGGTAGTAAGACTGACTTATCAAGTATCCATGTTTTTGGCTGTCTGGCTTATGTACTTCAAGAAAATCAACCTGTTGGTAGAAAATTTGATATAATTAGAATAAAACAATACTTAATAGGCTACACTAAAACAGGTTATATTTTATATAATCCTGCTACTAAGAAAACTAATGTTTCATGCAACGTCAAGTTTGATGAAAGTAAAACATTTAGGGATTCAATTAATGAATGTCAAGAAACTGTTCAAGAATTTAGTAATCAAGAATTGGATTTTCCTGATGAAAGTTCAACTCAAGCTCAAAGTCCAGATAGTGTAATATTGACTAATGTTGCTTGTAATGATGGTTTGGTAGAAAATCAAGTAAATTCAAGTTCAAGTCCTAATTAAGATATGTCTCCTCCCACTGTTCAAGTTCAAATTGATGTAAATAACTCCCAAGATGAAATAATTGAAATTGATCATAATTGGGATTTGTCTCAAGAAAGTCAAGTGATTGATGGCTCTATGCAAATTTTTTGTATCTCTGATGAGAATAATAAAAGGGATGAAACAGAAGTTACATCTCCCAATGTACTACAATCCTACAACGAGACATTAAAATGACCTGACTGGCCTAAATGGAAGGAAGCAATTATTCAAGAAATCAAGTCTCTAAATTGTTACAAGGTTTGGTATATTGTTCCCAAATTGTCAACTAAGGGTTATCAATTATTTCCATGGAAGTGGATTTTTACAATCAAGACTAATGGAACCTTCAAAGCTCGCCTAGTAATAGTAGGTGCTGTTGATCAAGAGAAGTATTCTACTCAAAAAACTTACTAGCCTACTGCTACAGCAATCGCCTACTGCTACAGCAACTACAATTCACTGGTTCTTGTCCTTGGCTTGTTAACTTAATTTACAAATTACACAACCAGACATCAAGACTACATTTCTCAACAGTGAAATTAATCAAACTAAATCTACTTCAATTCCTCAGGGTATTGACCTTGACAATAAACTGTATACTCTCAAGTTAAATAAAGCTGTTTGTGGGTTAGCCACAGCACCTAGGTTGTGATATATAAAATTTTCAAGAATTCTCAAGAGTAAGGTTTTGAACCATTGTTACATCGAGGTTGTATTTTTATGAAGTTAAGTGGCAATAATTTTGTTATAATGTTGGCCTATGTAGACGATATTTTAATTATGGTCTTTAGCAATCAAGTTGTTTAAGATGCTATCAAGTCTATTCAAGAAAATTTTGAAGTCAAGAATCTAGGTTCTCCATTTTGTTATGTTGGTTTTCAAATTTGATATTGATGATAATACTGGTAACCTACATTTACATCAAGAGCACTATATCAAAACCTAAATCAAGAATTCAAGTTAGAAAATTGTGGTGAATGGTTAGTTCTAAAAAACTCACTTCACCAATTTTCCAAAGGTTCAAGAAACACCCCTACCTCCTCATAATTCTTATAGGACAGCTATTGGGTCATTATTGTATCTTGCTTATACTACTTGCCCAGATATTTCTTTTGCAGTAAGTTTCTTAGCATGATTTCAAGAAAAACCTACTGAGTTACATCACACATTGGTAAGCCATATAGTTTGTTATTTAAAACACACTCCAACATTAGGTTTAACTTACTCAAGTCCTGATGAAGATATTGTTGCATATGTTGATGCTGACTTTGCAGCAGACAAATCAAGAAAATTGACTACTGGTTATTGAATTAAGCAATCTGGCAATACAATTGCTTGAGGTAGCAGAAAATAAGACGTTATTGCTGAGTCACTACTGAAGCCAAATTTGTAGCTGTTGCTGTTGCCTCGAGTCATATTTGTACTGTGGTAGATTAACTGAGAAAACTTTTCCTCAATTTAAAACTCAAGTTACTACATACGAAGACAATCCCAACTGCAACTTATTGTCTATATTCTATAACCACAGTAAACTTAAACATATCGAACGTCAATAACTTAAGGTAAAAGAGTATGTTTGTGATAACCTACTCAGAATATTTCAAGTATCAACAAATAATCAAGTTGCTGACATATTAACAAAACCTCTAATAGCTCAGCAACACGAGTTCTTACGTGATAAACTACCAAACAATTAAGGTGGTAAGTCAGGAGAGTTACTCAAGTATATCTAAAATATTTTAACTTTTTAAGTTATCATCCATATTGTTCAAGTCAAGTTAAGCTAAAATTTTTGTTATTCACAAATAAAAATTTGTTAATTTCTGTTATTCATAAATGGAAGTAATTTTCTGAAAGTTTGTAAGTTGTATAAATTTTAGGAAAATATTAACGATTGAAAAAATCAAATTTCAAGTTCAAGGATCAAGAAAATAATTAGTCAAGTTCAGATAATTCCAAATTGGGTATGAGTTTTGTATTTTCCTAGTTTGCTGAATATAATTCATCAATTGATATCTAGACTCAAAATTATAATATAATATCGACACTAAAATTCAAGAAATAATAACAAGTTTAGCTCAAGTAAATTAATTGTATTGTATCAAGAGTCGACATTTTGTACAATTAAGTCCCTTTTATTATCAAGACCAAGTTGATATCAAGCAAACTGATGAACTTGTCAATTAAATTGTGATGCAATACTAATAAATCTGTTTATTGTTACAGATGTATTTCACCAAGATGAACTCGATCACATCAAGAATAATAATAATAATAATTAATAAAATGTATTTTCTTTTCAGATAATTGTATTATTTATATTTGTTCTTGTTCCTGACTAATCATGTGTTCTATTTCAGGAAGATTTATTATACTTAAGTATCATATTATTTTTCAAAAATAGTAATTTTTATTTGTTTTCAGGTGATTCGTTACCTACCATTAAATAATGATTTTGTTGGACTTTTGTACCTTTTCTGATCAATTTATTTTGTGATTTATTTTGCTCAATTTTTGTTAGTTTTTATTTGACCAAAGATTAAGAATTTAAGTTTATTTTTTTTTTATGGAGCATCTTACTCGTAACATTTTGTTATTTTTAAAAATACTCAAGTTCCTCAAGCTGTGATTCTTAGGTTCCTGTAATACACAAGAAAATTATTCAAGTCAAGTTCTTAATTCAAAATAGCTGACACTCACCTGTAAGGGGGTGTTAGATACCAGAAGTTGATATCACTGGTATCTCTGTTCCTACAGTCAAGTTCTCATCAATTTGTTCTGTGCCTAACTTCTATTAACTGTTTTCTGGTCATGAGGTGACACTCATTCCTTGTGTGGTAATCTAATATGGCAATCATTGATTATACAATGATTTGTTTCTTTTAAAATAAAAGTGTTTAATTCATAAATTTTGTTTCAAGTTTTCAATGTCTTAACTCAAATTCATTTTAGATTTTACTTTGTTTTTTGTAATCGAAGTCTTTACTAATTATAAAGAAATGAACATTTTAACAAAAACTATCTTCAGCAATAGTTCATTGACCTACTATTAAACTATATATAATTCAATAGTACTATCGCCCATCACTATTAGCGATGGTAAAGAACACTTGCTCTCTTTTTCTTGCTCAAGCATTTGAAGCATTTGCTGCAAATGCTTGACAATTAAAAGCAGATACTCAGTTTTAACAAATGATCATTTTTAAGTAAATTCTGGAGAATACTTGAGCATTTTTAAAAGTTCTGGCTTTCTGACTCAAGAGGATGAAAAACTGAAAATGTGTCGTTTGTTGCAAAATAATTTTTGAATGTCAAATAATATTTTTTCTTTTTTCGCCTCTCTTTCAGACCACACTGATATACTTGAAATTTTTAAATTATTTTAAGACAAAATAATAGAAATGCTTGAGCTTGCTGAGCATTTGCTCAGTATTCTCCAGTCAATATTAAATGCACGAGCATTTTAAACATGAGCACGTGCTAAGCAAATGTCTCAGCATACTCAGTATTTGCTTGTAAATAATATAAATGCTCGAACATTTACCATCACTATAGAGAATACTAGATTTCATTGAAACGGTTCTTCGTTATTTAGTTGAGTTTTCTGCGGTCTCTCATCTGGTAACGCCGAGAAGTTGAATTATTCTGAGTTAGGACCGACTTGAAAGGGGAGAAAAAAAGAAAGAAAGCAAACTTAAGATAACTTAAAACTTGCCGATAAATTCACGATTCCTGAAATACCTTTCTTCCATTATGTAAATATATTAGTAGAGCTACCGTCAACTGCATCGCATATAAATTGCATATATACGTACTTTCTTTCGCGTGATCGTTGCAGTAGTACTGTTAATGGTTCTTTTTGCATTTTCACCACTAAGTCTATCAATATAAATTGTACCCCACAACCAACATCCAAGACCAAATGGCCACATATAAAATATTTCTTTTTTCGCAATAACTGTAGCGTTTCCTAGTACTGGCCACAAATATGCAAGTACTATAAAAAAAAAAATTAAAGAAATACCAATCAATCATCAAAGACAATCACACTTAAAACTAGTAACAAACGACGTCATAACTTATTTAAATTACAAACCCAACAGGTCAACCATGCTTTGATGATTAATCAACACAACGCACGGAGAATTCTTAACAATATTCTCGGTACCTGAAATTTTACATTTTAGACCAAGCAGTCTACCAGCCGGTGTTAGACAAAAGGAAGACAATCTGAAAATACATGATGCTCAAAATAGTCCATCGAACATAAACCCAATCAAAAAATATATACATTCAATTAAATGAATACAGTGCATTCTTGTAATTCATCGGTCTGAATAACATCAGTGGAATGAATACTGAGGAGCAGAATACCAACGATATAGAATAGAATGTGAATTTCGCATAATATCGAAAAACATTGTTGGTAAAATAGAAGAAAATCACACAACCAATACTGACAGCTTCAACAAGCTGCGTTAGCGTGATCATGCTGAACTGGTATATTAACTGTAAAGGAAAATTGGAAATATATCAACAGTAAAATATCATGTTTTACGAAAAATATGGCCATGAGTGCCTCGTAATCATTCATAAACTGCAGATTTTATAATTGATAGGATAAGGATGAATGAGAATAAGTAATCTGGTAGGCTCGTAATAGTCAATTGAGCATATAACATAAACCCTCATAAATCATGCATCTGTTAAGTATAACAAAAGTCATATAATATACTTGTTTCCAACAGAAATGACATAATTTCTTTTCATACCTGGAACGTTGATGAGTTTTTAGAGTAAAAAAATAAAAGAATAATTAATCAAATGAATTTTTTAATACTGTGTTTTATTTATTCACATTTTCCTGATAAGGCACCATAATAAGGTAGGGTGTTGTTATTGTTGTAACGGAAATCCCACCTTCTCTCTTTCTTCATCATCATCACGAACACATAATATATATATGTCATATGTACACTCTCATCACAAAGTGCTTCCCCTACCATTCTCGATCCGATAACGCTGTTGCTTTGCCATTTCGTATTTCAGTTGTAAAATATATTTTCAGTTGCTAATAAAATGTCGTTAAAGTAAAAAGTCTCAAGTTCTTTTGATCCTCGTTCTGTACGCCTCACATCATGGTAGCCATCGCTGCGGTAGAACTTTGAGGAGAGACTTGAAAAATCCTGAATTAATGGAAAAATAATTTTTTGAATTTATATACTGTTGTGCGAAAATTTTTTCATGTTTTCTGTTGATTAATACACAAAGTATTTACCGTGTTTTTTCAAGAATTTTAAACTCGAATTTTAATTTATTTTTAATTTTTGAAAATTTCAAAATTAAAACAAAAATTTAAAGCTGAAGTTCCCGACTTAATAACGGCCAATCCTGGAAGTCATCGAACGCTAAATCCAGAAAGGACCGCCAAAGAGATCGAGTGAACAGCCAAAGGAAACCTGCTCCCGTTATCGAGGACTCATCGTAGATCCACACATCGAAGACCTAACTTTTCGGCCAACTCCAAACCAAATCCAAGCAGATAGTACAGTGGTAGACAGCAGAATATAGAAAACAGGAATCATTTGTCGACACAACAGAAATAGTAAGGTAAAATTTTTTTGTAAAGGTAATATTTGTTGAAGTTAATTATTTTTCCTGTTTGTGCAATTGTGTTTGAACTAAGGCTGGAAGAGAAAAATTTTATTGAAATTATTTATGTCCCCGACAATAAATTTGTTTGAAGGAAAAATCGGTGAGAAAAATATTGAGAAAGAGGAATTAAAAGAATTAATAAAAAAGTTTGAAGGTGAGAAAGTTGTTGATGTAAAAATAGAAACTTATAATTTACCCTACGTCAGATATTTCACAGGGGAAATAATATTAGAGTCGTTTGTAGTAGATATATTGGGTAGAATTGAGGATATTAGCAGTTTAAAATATATTAAAATTTCAGAAACCTCAGTAAATTATTTTTCAAACAGAATTTACAGTTCTGAAAAATCGAAAGAAAAATTTATGAATAGATTCTTTAATTAATTAAATAATAAAAACTGGATAACAACGAAACAATTATAAAAGAAAATAGTAAAAAAGTAGAGGATTTAACTAAGGAGATTGAAAAAGAATCTATAGAAAACAAAAAATATGTAGCCATACTAAATAGAGAAAATAGTGTATTAGGATTTTATAAAATAGAAGAAAATATGGCATCCCCAAATGAAATTAAACCTATACAAGCCCCCTTAGGGAAAGTTTTTAATGGAAAATATTATTTAGATTGGCGAAGGATGATAATCTCAGCCATCAGGGGAGCTGGATATTACGACATATTTGGGGAACATGAATTTTTACAACCATATATAAAACATATAGATGATCTAAACTTTCGACCTGATAAAAATATGATAAATTACTGCAAAATGCAGGATAATGCTAAGGCTTTTATATTAGAAAGAGTATCAAACAAAATAACTAAACAAATAAGAGACTGCAAAAATACCATAACTCTAATACAATCACGATATATAGAAAAAATTAAAAAAAAATATAATCAAAATGAATCAAACTTCATAAATACGCCAATAGAAACATCTTTAAAAATTGAAGAAAATGAAAATTGTACAGACGATACAGAATATCGTTCAATGATTGGAGCCCTATTATATCTGGCTAGAATAACAAGACCAGTTATTTCGTTTGCAGTGAATTTTTTCTCGAGGTTCCAAACGAAATCAAATTCTAAATTAAAAAATCATGTGAGAAGAATATTTAAATATGTAAACACGACAAAAGAATTCTCAATTAAATTCACATCGGATAGTAAAGGCATACACTCTTTCGTTGATGCATCTTATGCCCCAGATGTTAGAGATCATGAAATAAAAATATCAAATTTAAATTTAGGAAAATCTATATCAGGATTTTTAATATATTTAAATGGGGATTTAATTAATTGGAATGTAAGAAGACAGACAATCGTAGTTACAAGCTCAACTGCTGCTGAAATAATTGCGGTATTTGATGCTTTGGACGATATACAAGTTACATTCCTTTTACAAAAAGAAATATTTGAGGAAAATGATCCCGTAAGAATTTTTGGAGATAATATATCAGCCCTCAGAATAATGTCGGGAGGAGCTCAAAAACGAGCAAGGGCCTTAATGATAAAATGTTATGCCATTACACAATTGGTAGAAGATAAAGAAATTGAATTTAAAACTGTAGGTACAAGTTCGCAAATAGCAGACATGCTAACAAAAAGTCTCGAAAAACAAAAATTTAGAAATCTAGTCGATAAAATATTAACAACATCAAATCTCTCACAATAAAATTCATTAAATTCACAATAATCATATGGGAAAATCGTTTATTTTAAAAGGGGAAGAAATATAAAAATTCAAAGTTAATTATATGTCAAGTCAAGAATCACTGAATACAATATTATCGCCTTTTGTAATTGATGTGAGGCGTACAGAATGAGGATCGAAAGAACTTGAGACTTCCTACTTTAATGACATTTTATTAGCGACTAAATTATGTTTCACAAATGAAATATGAAATGGCCGGATTGAAAATAGTAGGGGAAACACTTTGTGATGAGAGTGTACATATGTCATATATATATATAATGTGTTCGTGATGATGATGAAGAAAGAGAGAAGGTGGGATTTTGGTTACAACAGTAATATAGTACATGAAAAATATAATGTTCGAGAAAAAGAGAAACCACATGTTCAAACAAAATTAATAATATAATATATTCTTTAGGCCAAAAAATACTTGTTGAAACAAAATTTATTTTCGTGTAGGTATTCATTGTCATCTCTGCAAATTCAGCTTTTGAACGAACAGAGTTTTGAATACAAATCATCGACATGATTTCACACGTTTAATTGATATTAGTTTATCACATTTTGGAAAACCCTTATTCAACACGTACTAAACAAAATTGAACAAAATTTTTCTCGAACAACATGAAAGATCGAAAAATATCCGAATCGAAATCCGTTAGCGTAATATAATATGTCGATAAATAATTTCGAAAATACATCGAAATATATGTTGTAATCTTTATATCTAGAAGAGAAATTAATTACGAGCAACTATTTCAGTTCTAAACGTAAATTTGCTTGATTTAATTCATAAAAAGAACTTGAACACTATCATAATAGAAAAACTAATTTATTATAAGAAGAAACATATTAATATGGTATCGCCATATTGAAAACAACAAGGTTGAATGAGCGTCACCTCTTGACCAGAAAAAAAGAAAGAAGAAAAGACACAGATAAAAACGACGAGAACTTGACTGTGGGAGATCTTGATTGCAGTAGTACCAACTACTGTCATCTAACACCCCCTTCCTGGCGAGTGTCGAGCCATTTTTATTGAAATTTCTTGAAAATTGATGTTCTTGAGTTATCACAGATTTGAAGAATCACAGCAGCTTGAGAATCACAGGAACTTGAATTTACTTAAACTTAACAAAACAAAAACGAGTATGACGCTCCAAAAACAAAACAAACTTAAATTCTTAAATTTTGGTCATAATACTTAACAAAAAAAATTGAGCAAATAAAATTACAAAATTAATTGACCAGAGAAAAAGGAAAAACGTCAAAATTAACAAACAAAATGAGAATCATAAAATTAATACTAGGTAACGAGTCACCTGCAAACAAAATAATATTAGTATTTTCAAATAAAAATGATACTTAAAAATAATAAGTCTTCCTGAAAATAAAAGAACACATGATTAACCAGGAACAAAAACAAACATAAAATTATAAAAGTATCTGAAAGGAAAAATACAATTACTAATATTATTCTTGATCGAGAAATTGAATTCATCTTGATGGAATACATCTGGAACAATAAACAGATATATTAGTATTTCATCACATTAAATAGATGAGTTCATCAGACTGCTTGACATCAACTTGGTCTTGATAATAAAAGAAAGACTTGATTTCATAAAAATGTCGACTCTTGAGAAAAATTAATTTACTTGAACTAAACTTGTCATTATTTCTTGAGGTTAGAGTCAATATTATAACATAATTTTGAGTCTGGATATCGATCGATGAATTATATTCAGCAAACTAGGAAAATACGAAACTCGTACCCAATTTGGAATTATCCGAACTTGAATAATTATTTTCTTGATTCTTGAACTTGAAACTTGATTTACTTGATCGTTAGTATTTTTCTAAAATTTATACAACTTACAAATTTTGAGAAATTTCTTCTATTTATGAATAACAGAAGTTTAACGAATTTTCATTTATGAATAACGAAAATTTTATTAGCTTGACTTGACTTGACTTGAACAATAGAGATGGTAACTTGATAAATTAAAGTTTTCGGATATACTTGAGTGACTCTCTTGACTTACCATCTTAATTGTTTAACAGTTTTTCACGTAAGAACTCATGTTGCTGAGCCGTTAGAGGTTTTGTTAAAATATCAGCAACTTGATTATTTGTTGATACATGAATAATTTTGAGTAAGTTATCACGAACATACTCTTTTACCTTGAGATATCGACGTTCGATATGTTTAAGTTTACCATGATTATAGAAGATAGATAATAAGTTACAGGTAGACTGATTATCTTCATACACGGTAACTTGAGTTTTAAGCTGAGGAAAAGTTTCTTCAGTTAACCTACTACAATAGAGCATATGACTTGAAGCAACAGCAACGGCTACAAACTCGGCCTCAGTAGTTGACTCAGCAATTACATCTTGTTTTCTGCTGCCCCAAGCAATTGTATTACCAAACTGTTTAATACAATAGCCAGTAGTGGATTTTCTTGATTTATCTGCTGCGAAGTCAGCATCAACATACGCAACAATATCTTCATCAGGACTTGAGTAGGTTAAACCTAAAGTCGGAGTGTGTTTTAGATAACGAACTACATGACTTACTAAAGTACGATGTAACTCCGTAGGTTTTTCTTGAAATCTAGCTAAGAAACTTACCGCAAAAGAAATATCTGGGCGAGTAGTATTAGCTAAATATAAGAGTGACCCAATAGCCGTCCTATACAAATTATGAGGAGGTAGGGGTGTTTCTTGAATTTTTGGAAAATTGGCGAAAGAGTTCATTGGAACTAAACGTTCACCACAATTTTCTAACTTGAATTCGTGAATTAGGGTTTTGATATAGTCCTCTTGATGTAAACGAAGATTACCAGTGTTATTGTCAATTTCAATTTGAAAACCAACATAACGACTTGGGGAACCTAAGTTCTTGACTTCAAAATTTTCTTGGATACTCTTGATAGCATCTTGAACAACTTGATTGCTAGAGCCCATAATTAAAATGTCATCAACATAAGCTAACATTATGACAAAATTATTACCACTTGATTTCATGAAAATGCAACCTTGACGTAATAATGGTTCAAAACCCTTACTCTTGAGAATTCTTGAAAATTTTACATACCATGACCTAGGTGCAGTAGCTAACCCATACACAGCTTTATTTAACTTGAGTGCATAGAGTTTGTTGTCAAGATCAATACCCTGAGGTATTGAGGTATATTTATCTCGATCAATCTCACTATTGAGAAAAGCAGTCTTGATATCTAGCTGTGTAATTCTTAACTTAAGTTTGCAAGCTAAAGAAAAGAACCAACGAATTGTGGTTGCAGTTGCAGTAGGCGAGTAGGTATCTTGAGTTGAGTATTTTTCTTGATCAACAGCACCAACTATTACAAGGCGAGCTTTGAAAGCTCCATCAGGTTTAATGGTAAAAATCCACTTCCACGGAAGTAGTTGATGACCCTTAGTATTTGATTTTGGGACAATACGCCAAACCTTGTAACAATTTAGAGACTTGATCTCTTGAGTTATTGCTTCCTTCCATTTAGGCCAGTCAGGTGATTTTAATGCCTCTTTATACGATTGTGGTGCATTAGGAGAGGAAACCTCTGTTTCATCTCTTTTATTATTCGCATCGGAGATACGAAGAATTTGCACTGAGCCATCAATCACTTGACTTTCTTGAGAAAGATCCCAATTATAATCAATTTCAATTATCTCATCTTGGGAATTATCTTCACCAACTTGCCGGAGGAGCAATATCTTGGTTGGGACTTGAACTTGAATTAACTTGATTCTCTACCAAACTATCATTACAAGCAACGTTAGTAGGTAGAGAATTATCTTGATTTTCAACTTGAGTTAAATTTTCATCAGGAAAATCTAATTCTTGATTACTAAATTCTTGAATAGTTTCTTGACGTTCATTAATAGCATCCCTAAATGTTTTACTTTCGTCGAATTTGACATTACAAGAAACGTTAGTCTTTTTAGTAGCAGGATTATATAAAATATAACCTGTTTTAGTATAGCCTACTAAATATTGTTTTGTACTAACTACATCAAATTTTCAACCAGTAGGTTGATTTTCTTGAAGTACATAAGCCAGACAGCCAAAAACGTGAATACTTGATAAATCAGGCTTATTACCGTAAAACATTTCATAGGGTGTCTTGAAATTTAGTGCTCTGTGTGGTGACCTATTATATAAGTATTCGGTAGCATCAGCAGCTAAGCCCCAAAAAGAAGTAGGAAATCCACTCTCTTGAATTAATGAACGAATCTTGACCTCAATAGTTCGATTGGCCCTCTCAGCAGTACCATTATGTTCACTAGTATAAGGACCAGAGGTTTCTTTCTCAATTCCTAATTCTTCGATTAACTGATCCATGGCCTGATTAACAAATTCAGAACCATTATCACAACGTAAAGTTTTACATTGACCTTCTTGAGGGAATTGAGCCTTAATTCTCTTGACATACATCTTGAAAAACCTAGTCACTTCATACTTTTTCTTGAGAGCAAAAATACTAATATAACGAGTATAATCGTCTAAAAATACTAGTAGATAAATATTTTTCTTGGCAAAGGTAGGGGGAGAGATTGGGCCAATCACATCAGCGTGAGTTAATTCACCTGGTCTTGAAGCTCGTACACGATCTTTATCGAAAAATTTACGAGTCATTTTTGTTTGGTTACAAACTTGACAATCTTGAAATGTGTCCGGACAAATTATGTCCGGGACACCAATAGCAACAGAACGAAGACGATATAAATTTGGAGAGGAAATATGTGCCATCCTACGATGCCAAATATTCCCTTCATTCACCAATTTTGTTCTTTGTTTGTCACTTATCATTTTCTTAACTTTTCGATTTTTTCTTTTACCAGTTTTCGTACGATAAACTGGTAAAGAATTCGAATTATTCTTAACATTACTTGAATTTTCTTGACTTGATACCCCCTTCAAATCCTGCACAATTTTACCAGAATTTGCGGAATCGACATTACTTGATTTATATTGTTGACTTTTACTTAACTCCATTTTATCAAACTCATTGATCCAGGAGTCATCAACATCAGAGCCATCAGTAGCAACATTAGACCCATTACAATCAGACTTTTTGTTACTAGACGATTTACTTGATTTGGGGGACTTGACTTGACTTTTATTACCCAGACCACTTTGATCAGCAATTTCTGACAAACTCGGATCATTAGTGTATTCAGATAATAAAATTGATTTACCTTTAAATATTCTTGATAAAGCCTTTTTGTAGTTCTTGATATTTTTGTTCATACTTGAAGGGACAAATTGATATCTATCTTGACTTGAGATTATCTTGATAAGGGGTTTATTCAACCCGACCTCTTCTTGCCTGTGAAATGTAACTTGATTAGACTCGAAGAGTAACTTGATATTATTGTCTTTAACAAAATGGTTAACACTAACAAGCCCATTTGCAAGACCGGGAACTACTAAGACTTCTCTTAAAATAAAGGTAAATATTCTTGACGATGATTCGTGATTTAAGGTAAATAATATTATACCCTCACCCGTAGCCTTTAATACACTATCTTTACCAGCTTGTCCCAAAGTTTTATCTTTCGGGAAAGCTCGATAGTTTAAAACTTGGTGAATGTGAGCTACAGCATTATTTGTGGCCCCACTATCAATCACGAAAACATCGGTATCTTGATTACGTAAATCTTGATTTAAAGAATCTTGATTATTAATTACATTTAAATTAATTAAATGTAACTCACTTGAGATACTGTTCGGATCCGGTTGTGGCGCAGGACAGTTGCGAGCTTCATGTCCCGGTTTTTGACACCGGTAACAAACCTTTTTGTTACCGTTGAAGCATTTGTCCGCGGTGTGCCCATTCCAGCCACAATCCTTGCAGCGAAGTTTCTTCTCTTGTATTTTCTTCTTGACATCTTGATTTTGTTTTGCGGGGGCCGTAGAAGTTGTCTTGATACTTGATTTATTACTTGATTCGTCGATGGACTTATACATAACATTACTTGAGGAAGAACTTGATATTGGAGCAGGTGATTTACCTGACTGAGGTGTAGAGGGAGTCGACGCTGCCATCTGTGCGTACTCTTGATGTTTCGGAGCACTCTCCGACGGTTTAGCAGTCGTCGACTTCTTCCTTTCTACGTAATCTAAAAGGGATGTACGTAGCATCTCCTCAGACAGGTCCTCACCTGCTCGTGCACATAATGTATCGATGACCGCCTCGAACGAAGGGTTTAATTTTTGAATAAGCTTGATTAACCAGAAGGAGGGTGGAAAAACTTGACCAAAATTCCACCAAACTTCGTCGAGCGGCATCGAATTTAGACAAAAACAAAATTAATTCGGTATTGTCTACATACTTGAGTTCATCAAGACGGTTCATGACAGCAATCATGTCATGAATCGTCTTGCTACCGTACTGCCTCTTGAGCTATTGATAAATTTCACAAGCTGATTCAAGGTGAAAAATTAGCGTCTTGATCGGTTGCGCTATGTTCATCCGAATCAGGTTTTGAACTTGAGCATCGACTCCTCGGCGAATGTTCTCAGGTAGGCTGAGATGTTCAGCTCGAGGAAATGCGATCCACTCAATTGCATTTGCCGCCGCTAAGTCGTTCTTGATATCCCTCTCCCACATCTTGAAATTTTGCTTACCCTTAAGCTTCTCATTGTTACCATATGTATGCAATGGAATCAATGGAACCATTTGAAATTGGCCCATCGTCGGGTAACATTGATACTGAAACGAAGTATTTGTTGGAGTATAGATGTTACCCGATAACGTTTGATTCGCATCATGCACAAATGGGCTTGAGTCTTGAAATGCCGCAGGGTAACTTGATACTTGAGGTGTAGGCATGAAGCCTACTCTTGATTCTTGAAAATTTGGTGCTTGACCAAAACTTGACTCTTGACCGACGTTAGTTAGTCCAGGAGGGGGAACAAACTGACTTTTCGGCGACATTTTTGAAAAATCAAGCGCCGTGAGTGCGTTTGAAGTGGAATCTACGATCATGCTATCGACATTCGACGACGACTTACTATCTGAAATAACACTTGAATAATTTTTATTAATATTTACTTGACTTGAGATCGAAGACCTGGCAGACGGTGAATTTCTTGAACTTGATATTTCTACTTGATTCGACAAACTGCTTGACGGACTTGAGAACGACGTAGACGAGATTTCTTGACTTAGCATATGTAGCGGTATAACATTATCTTGAATTGACTCACTGGATGATATAGATGAATGCCCTGGTTAAACTTTCTTGACTATCTTTCCGGAATCCGTGAAAGTAACTGTGATGGTTGGTTCAGCCACAGTGCTTGAAGACATCTTGATTTCACCAGCCATATCGGACAATTCTTGAACCAGCGGTAAATCTTGAATTTGGACGATCTCGTCTATCGTATCGGTTGTCACTGTATTCACAATTGGATTGAATGACACCTTCTTGACTTTTGACACCTGTTTCTTCTTCGTAACCGAAAGAGCAGGAGCTTGAGATCGGCTTTTACGTGTTTTCGGAGCCATAAAATAAAAGACGAAAACGGCAAACACAACCCGCGAATTTCTTGATACACGAACTTGAAAAATTACGCGATCTTAATTTACGTACTTGAAATTTTTCGTAACATAAAATACGAACGTGATTCTTGACGATAACAAAGGCGCGAACACGCGAACACACTTGAACTCTGCTATCACTTTATATCTAGAAGAGAAATTAATTACGAGCAACTATTTCAGTTCTAAACGTAAATTTGCTTGATTTAATTCATAAAAAGAACTTGAACACTATCATAATAGAAAAACTAATTTATTATAAGAAGAAACATATTAATATGGTATCGCCATATTGAAAACAACAAGGTTGAATGAGCGTCACCTCTTGACCAGAAAAAAAGAAAGAAGAAAAGACACAGATAAAAACGACGAGAACTTGACTGTGGGAGATCTTAATTGCAGTAGTACCAACTACTGACATCTAACAGTAATTGTTGATACGAAATCCCACCTCATATCATTCTTCATCATCATCATCACAGCATTCTATATATATATGTCATATGTACAGTCTAGTCACGAAGTGTTTCCCCTTCTACTTTCGATCGCATATCGCTGTTGCTTCGTCATTTACATTTTCGTTTGTCAAATATATTTTAGTTGCGAAATAAACCTCTTAAAGTCTAAAGTCTCAAGTTCTTTCGATCCTCGTTCTCCATACCTCACATCAATAATCTAGTCATTGTTCATTATTAATTTAATTTTATGTAATTTGTTTTATTTATTTTTGTTTGGGAAATGAATATAAATGTGTAATAATATTATAATTCAATTATTCGTTCTCGCTATAAATCATCTTCGCTCGTTTCGTTGGACTGTTCGGTGGTGTTGTTCTACACTCCACCTACACTCGTTCACTAACCATTAGCGCTACTACTTTCGACAATGTAAACTAACACTTTCAGGTTGTGCAAACAAACACGACTTTTTTCGTTCGTTCACCCGAGAACGCTGAAACTCATTTCCCACTCAAACTGTAATCTCGTAATGGAGGGAGATCGTTCATCTTCCTCAAACTTATAATTTGTATCTTCGATCATTGCATTAAAGTATCTCTAGACTCTAACTAACTTGTTCCTTTCCTTGGATTTCAACCTTACTTCAATCTGAATAGTTTGGACTAGGGATCTTGCCCACTCCTGCTGGAAGTTTACCGTAGGCCGTAGCCCCTAGGTAGCGTACTTTTGTTCTATGTTCTAAAAGATGTTCTATCATTTGTCACCCAATTTTTTTCAATTCAATCGAGAATCAACGAAATTTTGGAGTGGAGATGCACTGAAATTATTTTCCGAATTATTTTTCAAAATAGTTTCAGAAAATTGATGAAAGTGATTTTTAATTCCATATTCAGGGGAACCTAAAATGAACTGTTCTGTAACTACTTATATTGTTTCATTCGCCAGTTGAACTTTGTAAATGAATACGTTTTTTATTCAAGTAATGACACACAATTTCGCGTATTTTATATTTGTTATTTTTTTAAATCATGTAAGTGATTTGAGATGAAAATTTTCTTTCAATATGACTTGATTATTTGATTCGACAAATGAAGTTATCAGTTGTTGGTATGTTTTTTTCGAACAATCGTCATTGATTATGCTACTATTATGCTACTATTTCTTTGAAATGTTTGTTCATCTCTACTTTTAATCAGTTTTGTTGTTCCATTAAATATCAATTCACAACATTATGGAAAATGTCTATCTTCTTCGATATGACAGTAACAATTTTTAATGTACACATCTAACGTTATTTTTTTGTTATGCTTCAACCAGAGAGTTGTTAACGAATGTGATCATCTGGAATTGACTATTTCTAATTTCATATTTAAGTCGTCTTACGATGTATTCGTTTTCTCATTGTATTATCTGCTAATCTGTATTACTATATCATTGAGTTTAGTTAGACTTGATCGTTTCTAATATGTATTTATAGTGTTGAAAACAATTTATTTTTCACGTTGCAGTAGCAGAGTTTTGCTCTGATTTTTCTTTCAAAATTAATTGTACTCCAAATTTCGTACGTGTCCGTAAAAATTTATACCTTTCTTTCATAATAATGTAGTATCTCAATATGATACTGTGAATTCATGACTTCATATTATTCACAATTATGTGTTTCAACTCATAATTTACTGAAAGATAATTTTTGATAATTCTTATCAACTTCATCTTGATTTAAGATTTAAATTTTTTGGATATTTCTATCGTTGATGTTTTTCAGTCTTTAAAAATGTCAACTGTTGTTTTATTATGTATCATATTAATTCTTCTACATTCAATTTTTCAGTACTTTTTATAATAAAGAAATGAAATGGATGCGATTAGTGATGAAGATCGAAGACAAAGGTTACGGACCTTGGAGGAAAAAATATTGGATAAGAGAAGCGTCGCCAGTGTGGATTGCTTACTTGTACGTTGGTAAAATTTTAATTATGTTCAAATCGTCTTAATTGAAACTTGTGTGATTCCTTTATCTTTATTTGTCATCAAGGATACCGTCCAGGCTCTTGTGGCTGACTGTGATCATCAATCGATAAAACGTATGAAAAATGTTGAAGCCTATTTGAATAGATGTGAGTATTTTATGATGTTTATTAATGTTGTTCTTGAGAATTTGTATTTTATGTGATTATGAATTTATGACCCAGTAAGTTATCTTTGATCATCAAAAAACATTTATAATTCCTTTGTAGTTCGACAACTCATCTTATCTGTAATTTGTTTGTGGAGTGTGAACTTCGGGTTATGCTATTACTTTTTAGTAAAATTGAAGTATCTTTGGGATTGCTAGAATCTTAATGGTAAATATTTCGAGCGGGTGCTTCGAATCAATTTTTATCGACTTCGATTACCTTAAAAAACGGTAGTTATGTCCTCCCAAGTGGGTCTGTTTTCAGTTTAATTTTACATAGGCCTTTGTGAGAAGTTTGATGTTTACTGCCTGAAATCTAGTTACTAAAAATATTCGAGTTGAACTAGACTGCTTATTATAAATAATTTTTTTTTTAAATTTATTTATAAAAAAGTTTTTGTTTATAGATAATCCCGTTGCCGAAGATATCGGCCGCCTTCGTATGAAACCCGATGACTTCATGTTAATCCAAATCATTGGCAGAGGAGCATTCGGTGAAGTACAGCTGGTAATTAATTGCACTCTATATTTGTAATTTAAAAAGTTGTATAACTTCTGACTTAACACCTTGTGAATTATATTTTACAGGTACGACACAAGGTGACGGAAAAAGTGTATGCCATGAAATTATTAAATAAATTAACATTGGTGAGTCGAAGTTCTTATTCCCTTCGTGCTGTTTGTGTGAATGATTTTAATGACTCGCTCCATTTCTTGAAAAGATCAAACGTTCCGATTCTGCATTTTTCTGGGAAGAAAGAGATATCATGGCTCATGCAAATTCCGAATGGATTGTACAGTTACATTTTGCTTTCCAAGATCCGAAATATTTATACATGGTTATGGATTATATGCCAGGTATGTTTGTTTTTATTGGGTCAGTAATTCCGAGAATGAATGATGAAAAAATAGTTTGGTATTCTTGTTTTTTCAGGTGGAGATTTGGTAAACTTAATCGCTCTGGAAGACTTTACTGTAGACTGTGCTCAGTTTTATTGTGCAGAAATCGTTTTGGCGTTAGATGCTATTCATTCCATGGGATTTGTTCATAGGTATTCTGTCATACACATGGCATAGTTTTTAATGATTGTAAAAAATCTTTAACGTGATTTGTTGTAATTTTAGGGATGTAAAACCAGAAAATATGTTATTAGACTGTAATGGACACCTCAAATTAGCTGATTTTGGTACTTGTATGAGAATGGATGAAGTATGTTACAACCTGGTTGTTGTATTCTTGCTTAGAATTAATTTGCACAGTTTTATTTAAGAATTTGTATGTTAGGATGGACTAATTAGATCAGATACAGCTGTCGGTACACCCGACTATATTTCACCGGAAGTATTGCAATCCCAAGGAGGAGAAGGTGTTTATGGAAAAGAATGCGATTGGTGGTCTGTTGGCATTATCCTTTTCGAAATGCTATTCGGCGAACCACCATTTTATGCAGATTCGTTGGTGGGCACGTACAGCAAAATCATGGATCACGAAAATACGCTCTGTTTTCCAGAACCGGAAGATACTTTCATTAGTACTGAGGAAAAAGAGCGTATTACAAATGATGCGAAAGATTTGATTCGCGCTTTTTTAACTGAGCGGTAAATATTATCATAAACTTGAAACTAATGGTTCGATTCAATAAATCTTTTGTCGTTATTGATAAGAAGCGTCGTTTTCCGAAACGCCTTCCATCAGTTATTATCGAAATTGAGTTAGTGACTTCATTTTCGCCTTTGAATATGAGTAAATGCGCTGCTAATTTCGTGGAGATCAATTTCCTTTAACGAAGAATCCGCGTCCTTATTTTTCGTCTCGCACGCACGAATCGCATTATTCGATACGTTTTCTCTGAATGTTGGCAATGGTCATCACTCTTCAAATTATTTGATAAAGTATTGAAATTAATGTTATTAAGCGCTAATACAGACCCTGAAAAAATAGTTTTCATCCAAGGTACTGTGAAAAAGTAGCAGAATTTTTTGTTTTATTTGAAAAATTGTTTTTACTCAATGGGTTTCGGAGAACAACGTTTTCGTAACCTTTGTTTATTTTTTCGTAATTATATCGAAGATAATTATTCGAGAATTTAAAAAATATATAATTTTTCCTTAGTGTATACTTCCCAGTGTGGGTTCCCCATATCTTGCGTTCATTCATTGTCGTTTGATTACAGGTCTAAGCGATTGGGTAGAGCTGGGATTGACGAAATAAAGGCACAACCGTTTTTTAGAAATAATCAGTGGACTTTCTTCAACATTCGTGAAGGTTGTTATTAAACATAAGCAGTTGAGTTCTGAAATCATTCTTGTAATTACTTTTTTTTTTTTCAGCTGTGCCACCCATTACGCCTGAGTTGAGCGGAGATGATGACACGCGATATTTTGAAGCTCCTGAAGATAATAAACCGCAAGAAGAAAGTTTTCCAACCCTGAAAGCTTTCGCTGGAAATCATTTACCTTTTGTTGGGTTTACCTATTCCAAAGATTATCAGTAAGCTTATAATATATGTATGTTTTGTTGCCAAAAAATTTTGCTTCGATGACCTATGTATTTTTGTTGCTATTTTTAGGTTACTTAGTTCGAGTTTAAAAATCTCTGATGTTGTAAGTGTTTTTATTTTGTCTCCTATTTTTTCTCTCTATGTTAATAATAAGTTCCTTTTCATCTTTTTTCATATTATGACGTTTGTTTCTGTCTTAACAATTTCAAAGGTTGATAGTGTAAGTTTTATATATATATATACATATATCTTTTTACTGCAGTTCTCACGATTATTTACATTTTTATCTTAAATATTATTTATCTTACAGCAAGAAACAGAAAACAAAGAGAAAAACCTCAGAGTTCAGTTAGAAGAAGAAAGACACGAAATTGAGATTTTACTTGAAGAAAAGAAAAAATTAAAGTCACACTTGGATGAAATGATGGTGCGAGAACGAAAATTATCTAAAGAAACAACTGCTTTAGAAAAATCGCTTGCAATGCTCAAACACGATTTACGAGAGGTGAATAGTAAAATTTTAATTATGAGTGAAGTCTTAATTTCAAGAGAATTATAAGTGTATATTTGTATTTGTAGTCTACCCGTAAAATGGAAAATGAAATGGACATGAGAAAAAAAGTTGAAGCGCAGTTATTGGAAGCTCGAAAAAAAGTGGAAGAAGAACAAAGTAAACGAACCAGAGAACTGAATAATAATCAACAAGTTAATGAAAAAATTAATGGACTCGAGAAACAAGTACAAAATATTCATCTTCTTTCGCAGATCTAAAATCGATCGTTCTAAATTTAAAAATATTTGTTTTATCTGTTCAGCTCGTTGATCTTCAAGATAAGTTGAAAATTGAAGGCGAAACTAGCAGTCGACTGAGAAAACAAATAACCGAAATTACTAAAGTCAAGGTGGCAAACGAGCAGCTGGCTGCCGAATTACAAGCGACTTTGCCTACGCTTCAGTTACATCGTGATAAGCTTGAAGAAGAAGTTGTAAACCTACAGGCGTTGTTGTCTCATGAACGTACTTCGCATTCGCACGTATCACGTTTGCGAACTGAATTAGAAGGTTTACATTTTAGACCCATTAAAGTGGAGTAGGTCACAAAACAAATATTATGCTGAGTGTTCCACTTTGTGCATAGATCGTATCAAGGCATGTCATACCGAATTAGAACGTGGTGCGACGAAAGAGAAAAAACTAAGTGAAGATAATCGGCAATTGGCTGAACGTATTTCTACTTTGGAGAAAGAATGTGCATCACTAACGCTTGAACTGAAAGCTGTTCAAAATCGTTACCAGCAAGAAGTTCGATCTCGCGAGAGTAACGAAAAGAGTCGTATTGTCAATAAAGAAGAAGCCAATTTAGAAGTAGTCAAAGGTAATAAAATGCGTTTATTACTTCATTGTATTTAGCGATATGATACATTCGAATCAAGTACAAGTAAAATGGAGAAAGGATAAGGAACTTTCTGAAAGTCCGTGTAGGAGATCTTTTATTTTTTCGACATTTTTTTCCTTTTTCAGTTTCTTATTGCTGTTATCTGATGAATAATGAGGATTTGAAACAGAAAATTTTGGAATCAGTCTATTAGTTGTTTGCGATAATTCAAAGATTTGACAAATTATTTATAGAAAAAATTTCGTCTACTGCGTTTTAACTTTATTTTATGGTATTATTGAAAAGATCCGTCTTTGCACTTCTTATTTCTTATACATAACTGTAGTAAGGTTTTATCGATAATTACACTTGTGAATCTTGTAACAGTAGTTACTAAAGTTCCAAAATGCGTTTATAGTCCAGACAAATGAGCCTAAAAAATGCCTTAAAAAGGAAATAAGTGGAAGAAAGCTAAATTTTGGTTTATACGTCGGCTTCAACAACTTCAACAATCACCTAAAAATCTCAGTGTGAGGTACTTCGGCTTTTCCTCCAGAGGGGTTAAAATAGTGTTGGAAAGCCCTTTTTCACGTTTATATCGCTTAATTTTCCCCCTTAAGACATTTAAGCGTTACCTTCCCAACTGATTTTTCATTATATTTTGTTTAAGATAGAGACTATATTCATAGTCCATATCAGTTGTGGCGGTGGTGTTGAAATGCGTAAGGGGAGAATTTCAATTCACATGTCGGTTTATACATTATGAATAAAATTATTGATGAATTGAACTCATTTACTGTATTTAACGTCTTCTTTCAATTTTGTTTGAACAATTTTTCGCTTAAATGAAAATTAAACGATATAAACGGAAAAAACGGCGTTTCACCACATTTTAACCTCTCTGCGGGGAAGCCGAAATCTTTCGCATTGGGACTTTTTGGTGGTTGTTAAGGATAGTGAAGCCGACGTATATAACAAAATTTAGCCTTTCTTCCAATTATTTCCTTTTTAAATCTTAATTTGCCTGGACTGTTAGTATTTTTGAATCAAACAACCGTTAATACATTATTTTGTGGCATATTGTATGCAAACTGTGCAATTTCTGCGAATCACTAAAATTATATTGATGATACGAATAAGAAGCATTCAAAGTTCAAGAATGTTCTAACATTCTTTTTGACGTGTCAAAAAACTTAAATTTTACACTAACAATATACTTCACGCAATTCTTGAAAAACGAGAACGGAAATTTCGAAAAAATACAAAACAAAATTTCATTGGTTTGTCCTGAAAAGTCCATTTGAATTCTTTCTGCTTTAATTTCAAAATACTCATTTGAGATTGTATGACTATCAGTAAAAGTGTGAAATAAAATGTGGGGCCAAACTGAAACGAGTTAGCATATTGAAGTATATACTCTTTTTATCCGCTTGTCTGTAAAAATTGCAATTATCAATAATTGTTACATTTTATATTAGTAATCTTTCAAAGCTAAGATGTCTAGTATGCCTTGGATAAAATCATAAATTTTGGGCCGAAAATTAGGAAGAAAATGAATTTTCCCCAATGTATATGATTGCTTCACACTATTTCTAGTGTTCATGAATTGGCATGTAGTGTTCGTTTGTGCAGTCAATTTATTCCTTATCTATGAGGTTGAACTTTTTTATTTTTTTTTGTCCGTATTTTCTGAAGGAAAGATACTGATATTCTACTCACATGTGTAGAAAATTTTGTAAACTTAGGAAAGACTATTGGGCTGTCTTGTCAGTTTTCAATCTGGAAATTATGAAACCTGTCGGCCAAATAAAATTGATGTGTATAAAACGTTGAATTTTTTAGTGAAGTCCTTAATTCTTTTACATGTTTGTTGTTGAACGTAACAACCGATCTGTATACCTTTTTTCTGGAATCCCAGTAATTGAAACTGATTCGAATGTTTTGTCGTTATTTTAAGAAGATAATAACATGTTACATGCTGCAGTATTATGTTTGGATCGTTTGTTTAAAGGTAGGTAGGTATTTTATGTGTTCACGTCATATCGATAGTGCTTTTTCGGTTCCTGTACATTCGGCAATCTTGCTATCTGTTCACTCAGTTTGTTGAAAAACGTCAAACTCGTGTCTCTCATTTAATTTTTTGATTTTTCTTTCCCATTGTTTCAAAACTAAACGAAAAATCTAAATTAGTATTCACTTATACGTTTGATAACTGCAATGCATCTGATTTTGTCCACAGCACTCCAAGCGAAATTAAATGAAGAAAAAAGTGCCAGACAAAAAGCCGAAGTTGCTAGTCAAGAAAAAGAGCGTCAAATGTCTATGCTCTCTGTTGATTATCGTCAGATTGAACAAAAACTTCATAAATTGGAGGGTGAACATAGACAAGAAGTAGAAAAAGTAAGTACTGCTCTTTTTTGTTTCTTTTGAAAATTCAAATTTCGAATTTCAGATAATCAATTTAGTTTTTTGTGTTCATAGAGTAAAGCGCTCCAAATGCAAGTGGAGCAAGAGTTAAGCAAAAAAGCGTGTCTACAGTCTGAATTGAGTTTACTGATGTCCGAAAGTGCTCAACAAAAAGTTAAAATCGAACAGATCAACGCCGAGTTATTAACTTTGAGACAACACAGAAAAAATATCGAAGAGGAATTGCATAAATTGAAAACACAAAGATCCGTCGATGATTTGCAGTTAAAAGAGTTGCAAGAACAACTGGAGGCGGAGCAATATTTCTCGGTTTGTTTTGTTGTAGCTTTTTGTTGTAGTTATTTTATGAAGCAAGTCTCGTTTAAGAGTGCAAATAGGATTATAAGGTTGCGCGCAGAACTGTTGCCTTCTTTTCTTATCATAAATGTGTATATTAGGTAGGTATTAGGTAAATTTATAATTTTTCAGAAAAAAGTATTCTAAATGTCATTATTATCTTGTGTGTGATTGTGATCTGCCATCAGTTTAATTTACGTGATTATTTTGGAAAAGAATTTATTGGTTCAGTGATCATTTGGTTCCCACCCATTTTCCTCAATCCGTTTTCCCTAATTTTTTTCTCTAATACTATAATGTCTAATGTATTATTTCCTTTACAAAATTCTATTCTGGAAATAGCTTTTTCAATTATGTATTTACATTATATGCAATAGCACGAACATATTCTAAGTCTCTGCCATCATTTTTATACTCGTCATATGTTGAACATAAATCATGTATTCTTTGTTGTGGTTCTAACCATTTTCATTTGGGTACAGCTCGGACTCTTCGACCCATACCGTGGTCTGCCAGTGTTGCCTCTGTGTGAGCCTGTTCTTTCTGGAACTCCTTGAGGCAGGAGTATAGGTCTGGGTAATGTTTTGCAACTACTAATCTGAACTGATTATGTCACCCCTAACTCACGTTATTTGTCTTATGTCTATTGAATAGTGCTGCTTCGTATTGGTTCCACAGTGAGGGAGAATATCGGGGTGTGGTGGGGTAGGGTGGGGCAGAGGTATACGAATACATAAACATGTAATTTACCAGCAAGTACTTGTACATTTGACATTTTCTTATGATTTAACGCTGAAGAGTGTCATGATATTCCCTCTTCAGAAATAATGAAATGTGCTAATCAATTTTTACAACCAGTCATTGGGGGAAAAATAAATTACAACATCCATTAGTAGTATTGGCTTTAGGGAAAATATCCATTAGGAATATTGGCTTTAGGGAACATATCCATTGAGAATATTGGTTTTAGGGAAAATTCATTAGATATAATGGGTTTAGGAAAAAAAATTAGGGAAAATGTCTGTTAGGGAAAATTATATTTAGGGAAAACGGATTAGGGAAAGTGTCCAGGAATCGATCATTCGCTTATCTTTATTTGTTCGACTTTCTTGGTTGTTTAAATTAGAAGTTCTAAACACTAGTGTGCGCAGACCTCTAAAGTTATGGGTGTTTGAAAAAGTGCTGAAAATTTTTTTGCCTCACCCCGAAAATTTTTACCCTTTCATCCATCCCCCAAAGTTTGCGGCCCTTGATATTTACCCTGGCGTAATTATTACTTTTTTTTATTCTTGGTTTTATCTTCTTGATGTTGTACAGCATACACAAAATTATTATAAGCTTTTATTTTGCTCCTTACCCCGATTTTTAAATATACCAATGCTGCAGCCAACTTTTTCAACAAAATATTTATTTCGCATAAAGCTAAAGCCAAAAAAAAAAATCATCTTTTAAAAATTCGTTTGTAACCTAAACTCATTTCATTAGTATACAGTATGAAATGAAATGAAGCTTACTCCAAAATTTTTAATATTATTACTTATTACGAAGAAAAAAGAAGTCATCATGGGTGCCGAGCACCTGTAGGCACCCACATGTGCACGCATATGGTACTAAAACATACGTTTTCATTCATCTTCATGTTTGTTTTTTTGATAATTAATAAATGTAACTGACTTATGCTTCTTGCTGGTTATTGAAGATGACTTCTGGTTTGTCAATGAGTTATTCTATGAAGAAAACATTGAAAGAATACTCGTCTCATGTGGAATTATGTGAAATTAATGATCTCGATTTTTGCTGATATGTCCGATCTAATTTTTTATTGTATAACAAAATTCAAAAAAAATAAATTGGTATTTTTTAAAATTTAAAATTTTTTAATAAATGCGCAAATTTTGAAAAAATTTTGTATTGAAATCAGTTGAATTAGCGATCTTTATCTATTTCGTGTTTTCTCTAATACACATTTCATTGAGAGTCTCAAATTCTTTGTTATTGGAAGTGTAAATTTCGATCATTTTGAAAATATCTTTTAGATGTATGAACGAACTATCGAAAACTCGTGCATTCTTTGGATCTTTGCATGCGTCAACGAAACAGTTAATTTAAGTCGTTAGCTTGTATCTCATTCATTCAAAATATCTATTTTGTTTCCGAATTCTATGGAAGGAACTTTGAGTCAAATAGGTTAACATTCGGTGTGTCAAAGGTGCTTGAAAAATCAAATTAATAGGATTAGTTAAATGCATTTCTTAAGTAATTCTATTTACTTTAACCATTAATACGATATTTTATACAAATTAAAAATCATATCCTACACATTTAAATCTAAAGATTTTTATCGATAGAAGACAAGAATGCTATTCAGAACTAAGTAAATGGTTTTAATTACATATTACCGGAGTATATTATTGTTTTGGCTACATTTTGTGAGGAAATACTAGTTATTTGGGTCGCCCATTTTCATTGGAAGGTAAGGAGTTACGAGAAGGACCTTCTAAATTACATCCTGTAAAAATTTCGTCTGTTAGATCGTTGTAGCATTGCTGACTGTTTTCGCAATCATATTTGGAATTATTGTCCCTTCCACATTTATTATTTTATTTTTATTTTTCAATTTTTTTTCACCAGACTTTGTACAAAACTCAAGTATCCGAATTGAAAGAAGAACTTGATGATCGGCATAAATTCGTCTCTGAATTAGAGGAAGAACGATTGTCGCTCACTCAGCAAGTTCAGTTGTCTCTAGCGCGGGCTGATAGTGAAGCATTAGCGAGATCAATAGCTGAAGAAACTGTTACCGATTTGGAGAAAGAAAAAACCATGAAGGAGTTGGAAATGAAAGATATTATAAATAAACATCGTGCTGACTTGTCAGCGAAAGAATCCATCGTTAATTCGGTAAATATTATAGTACTGGAAATATGTAATCTTGTTATTTTGTCTGAAAATTAAATTTTTTTTAGTTGCGTGATCGTGAAGCTGAGCTTAGAAAATTTGTGGAACAACTCAAAAAAGAGAAGGATGAAAATAGCCATCAAATGACCATACTTCAACAAGGTTACCGAATAGTACTCATACAATTTAAAATGTCAATTGTTTCGGAAAATTGAAACACAACTTGTTTGTATCCCATTTAGAAGCTTGCAAAGTGCGAAATCTGGCTGAAGAACTCGAAAAAATGCGGAAACAATTTAACCAGGAAAAATTACTGAAAGCTCAGGCCGTTAATAAATTAGCGGAAATCATGAATCGTAAGGATATGGGTAATCCAGCTCTCGTTAACGGCAAAAACAAATTTTCCTCGACGGAGTTGAAACGTAAGGAAAAAGAATGCCGTAAATTACAGCAAGAGCTTACGCAGGTACGTATCCTTAAATTTTTCAGTCCGTTCATTCTTTGCTGTATAGCAGTCGTAGGCAATCTGTGGCTCACGAGCCGATTTCGGAAAAAAGAAAAATAAAGATGATAAAGAAGAAAAAAAAAAGAAAAATTTAATAGTTGTGCCTATCGCCTTCAACAGAAAAAACAGCACATGTAAATGCATTTTCGTAGCTATAAACAGATACGTTATCGAGGCTGTATACATCCAGGGGTTTGGGGATCAACCCTCCTACAGAACTTTAAAAAAAAACGAGGAATAGTTGGAAAAAAAACGTTATATAAGAATTTTCTAGAACAAAAAAAATCATCTGAAAAATTTTCTTTTTCGCTCTACTCCCGACTTCGTTTTATTAATTTGCAAAACCTCCTCTAGAGGTGAATCTTTGCCATGATCCTGTATGTCACATTTAAAAATTATAGGCCTTCATTTATTTTACCGTTCCCGAAAGTATTTTGAAAAGTCAATGCGGTCCGCGACTCGAAAAAGGTTGCCAAGGCTTGCTGTATAGTTTCACCCAACATTGGTGTATTCTTTCAGGAACGTGATAAATACAATCAAATGGTCGTAAAATTCCAAAAAGAATCTCAAGACCTTCAAGCGCAGCTAGTCGAAGAGAACGCCGCCAAACTTCGTCTACAAATGGAGCTCGATTCGAAGGATTCGGAAATCGAACAGCTTCAGCAGAAAGTAGCTCTGTTCTATAGTGAAACCGCATCATTGAGCAGCGCTGACAATGAAAATGACGAACTGCATACTCAAGGTACGGATTCGGCAGTCGTGATGTCGGTTTTATTCTCATCCTTTTAGTTTTATATTGCCTGCGACTTACTCGTAGATTACCGTTTAGAAGGATGGTTGTCAATTCCGAATAAACAGAATATACGCAGGCATGGTTGGAAAAAACAGTATGTCGTCGTTTCGTCGAAGAAAATTATTTTCTATAATTCTGAAAGTGATAAACAGAACACCGATCCAGCGTTAATTCTAGACTTGAAGTATGATTTTTATGCTTTTCATTAATTTTTCGATGTTACGATTGAGTTTCCTTGTCATGTTGCGAACATTTTTTTTTTTTGTTTTTAGGAAAGTATTTCACGTACGTTCAGTTACTCAGGGAGACGTAATACGTGCCGAAGCGAAAGATATTCCTAGAATTTTCCAGGTCAACGATTTATCCTTGTATCCAATTACGAATTTCTCTAAATTACTTTGCACGACGGTTTTGTCTTATCAATATTTATGTTATTATAGTGGTGTTAACTATGAAGGGCTTGTCAATTCTTGTTAGTTTCGTGAAACCGGTTCATTTTTATCATGATTTGGTGCTCGTTACCATTTAATATATTCATTTATTAATCCTTTTCTATCGTCCTATTTTTTCTTCGTGTACGTAAAAAATACTTCTTGAAAGAGAGAGACTAGTCTATTTCAAATAAGAACGAAACGATTACGTCATAGCCGCTCACTCTATGCTACCTATCAGCGCAAAAATGACAATTCGAATTCACTTGGTTTAATTAAAATTTTACGCATTCTTCCAATTATATTAAATTTTTATGAAGCTTCTTATTGTAGTGCTTTGCGAGATTAATAGAAAAGGATGTTAAGAAAACCAAAAAACCGGGAAAAAAACGAAGTGATTGATTTCATTAAAAAATGCCTTGAACCGTTTTAAAATTTAATAAATTTTGGGTGGCATCTCTTTCGAGATGTTTCAAAGATCTCAATATGTATATTTGTTCAATAATTTTGAATTAGTCTCATTGCATAGACATGTAATCACTGTGAATGAATTTCATGGCTTTTAAAATTAATATTGCGTGTTATTTTCTTGCGTCGCTATGTAAAATTTCGTTATTTTATTCTTTCAGCTTCTATATGCTGGCGAAGGTGAAGCTCGACGCCCAGACGAGAATCTAAATGAATCTTCTAATTTAAAACTAGTTGACCGGGACGAGAAACCTGGCACAATTACGCTAAAAGGTCACGAGTTCCTACAGATTTCTTACCACATGCCAGCCAATTGTGAAATTTGTCCAAAACCATTGTGGCACATGTTCAGACCACCTCCAGCGCTTGAATGTCGTAGTAAGCATCTTGTATATTTACTTCTGCGTGATGATATTCCAAATTTTAAAAATTTTTATGAATTTCACATTCGCACGCAGGGTGCCGAATAAAGGTGCATAAAGACCATCTAGAAAGGAAAGAAGATGCCATCGCTCCGTGTAAATTACACTACGATCCTAATTTCGCAAAAGAATTATTGTTACTCGCCCCTTCCGTTGAAGATCAAAAAGTTTGGGTTCAAAGACTGAGTAAGAAGATTCAGAAGTGTGGTTACAAGGCAAAATCTTCTGGTGATAAGGGATCTCCAAGGTAATTTTTGTATGTAAGCTTATTTACTTCGTACTTAGATATGAATCGCGAATCCAACCGGATTGGATGGATATCCAACTGAAAAAAGACGCGGTTGGTCTGCTTTTCAATCTTCGTAGATCTTTAGCTACTACTTGAGAATTCATGGGGTCTAAATAACAAAACTTTTCTGTTTACGTTAATTTGAAATTCATGGTGCTCCCTATTATCCGAAAATCAACGCCTGCGTCAATGAGATTTTGTTTTACTGTTTCTGGATATTCATGTTTTCAGAAATCACGAGCATTTTCATGCTGATATTGACTCCCATTGCTTGTATGGTTTCAGGGAGTTAGCGCGGCGGATATGTTCGATGAAAATCAGCTCGAATAGCAGCAATTGTGGGAACCCAGCATCATTAAATAGCGTGCAGCAAAAGTGCGCCACGTTACCAGCAAATGCAACTTCATCGTCATCCTCATCTTCCACCTCATCGTCGTCGTGTGTATCGAACACTTCAAATTTAATTCCCTCATCTGTTAATAGTAATAAGTAGTAGTAAGACGCTAGTCCGATGTTTTCTTTCAACGAATTTATCTGTGGTACCGCCTTTGTTATTAAAGTTTAAGTGTTAAGCGTACACATACGTATTGTGTACTATGTGATTAACATTTACCTGTTTTTAGTTTTATTTATTTATTCTTCGTACAGTTTATATTTTTATGAGTCGATCCTCTTTTTTTTTCTTTTTTTTTTCTTTCACTGGTTGCTATTTATTTTAAAAATTAAGTCATTCTAAATTGTGGTTTAACTTACTTTGTCTAATTTCTGGCTTACATCGAATAAGTCATTTTTCCAAAGGAAAGCATCCTAACGATAGTTTCTGATTGAACGTATCATCAAATTTCATTGTTATTTTTCTCTTTTTCTTATAACACTTGGTTGTTATTATATTGCCCTTTTTTCTTGGATTATCGAACTGCCAAGTTAATTGTTATACGCTGCATTTTTACGTGTTATTCGTCCATAATTGTTGAACATTGGTTGTTTCTGTAATACTGTATTTTGTTTGCCATATTTTACGAACGTATTTTGCTATTTTACGTAATATAACGTTAAATTTTTTTTCGTAATAATTTTTAAATGTATTATTATTTTTTGTAAATATAATTTTATTAATATGTCGATGATTTGTTGATATATGTTTATAAATAAAGTTATTCTCGAATTTTATCAGAAAAATGACGAAAATAGCGACTCTTCTTCCTTCTTAAATATTGAAATTTCTCACGAAAACAAAGTTATTGTGAGGATGTAAGTAGTATCGTTAGAGCCCTGTAATTGAGCAGCTACATACAATGAACGGAGGGGCTTGAGAGTTTATTTTCGATTGGAGAGGGTTCACGGTTTTTCTAATGAGAATTTCTCTCTCTTTCAATCTATTTGTTTAGCGCTATATCAAAAATTTTCCTCAGACAAAATTAAAATGATGTCGAATAACTATTAATTTTCAATTGTATTGTTATTTTGTAGCGCTTTGATACATAATGCTTCTGATTTTTTGAAGAATAACTACAATCTAAACACTGATATTGTTTTTTGGATTAATTTTTGAATTTGCTTGAAACAGCTGAAATTAAAAAGAATGAAAATGGCATTAATTTTAATTTCTCGAGATTAACCAAGAAATCAATCAAATTATGTTGGACATTTCTCAATGTAAGGATCTTCTCTTTCTATAGTTGAACGAAAACTACGAAAAGTTCTGAGTAAGAAAAATGATTAATGTTTCACGTAAGAACAGATACAGTCAGAATTCCACAAGTTCTTAGTTTCAAGTTGAAAAGTCGAACGTTGATGAATTCCCTTTGTTTTATTTTATAAATTTTGCTAATTGCATCACCTTCGTTTGAACATCCTTGATCACACCCTTCACAACAATCTAGAGAATATCTTGATACATTTTCTAATGAACCCAGGATAATGCAAGATTCAAGAGACAATTAATATTGATCAAAGGAGATTGTTGGTCCTTGTTCTAACATGATAGTGATGAGGTTAGGTTGGTCTGTCATACGATGCTGCGAGTCGTTGTTGCGGGACTTGTGCCACTCACCTTAATTTGTACGATTCTTCCTTTAGTGGTAATTGGATCCGAAAGATTTTTTACGTTCTCCTCAATTCTTCCTTTTTTTGACTCCATTTTTTCATTTTTGTACACTGATCACAAATTTTTCGTTACGAGTGAGCTTACAATTTGTTTTCGGCTAATTGGCTCCTCATTCAGATTTTTAAAAAAAAGTAAAAAAGTTAGCACGTATTCAGAAAAGATTGATTGGGAAAATAAAATTATGTCATCTCCACATAATTACATTTCTTGAGAATACACTGATGACAAAGAAACACAAAAATCCATCAACAAATATATCTATTCATAAGTCTGAAAAGTAAGTAGACCACCGGTCCATACTTTACACATACAATCGAAAATATTTACATAAAACTCCCTATAAGCTAACCAAATCCGCATAAACAGGATTCAGTAGTAATAAGACAATACAAGTTCATACCAAGTCTGAATACATCATACAGACACATTTGATACAAAAAATACAGATATACAAATGTTTTTCAGTAATGTTCGTAGAAGGATAAAAGAGTCCAGAAAGAGAGGTAACCCTTAGAACGTAGTGCTAAGACTGTCACAACACTCTAAAAACTCGAAGTAATCGTCACCACCAAGTATTTTCTGTTTGAGGAGCTCGCATAACACCAACTCCACCTCCTAATCGTCGATAATTCATGGAACCGCATAAACGCCATTGATTCTGCTCAGGATCGTAAACTTCAATCGATTTCAAATAGGCAGTTCCGTCAAACCCACCAACCGCATACAACTGACCATTAACGACAGCCAGGCCAACCTAAAATAAAAGACGAAGAATTAAAAAGTTGTGTGCATTTAGTTCATTTCATAAAGTGCCAATAACTTACACCACTGCGGCGAGATGTCATGGCGACAATTGGAGACCAAGAATTTGTGTGTGGATTGTAGCGTTCAGCGCTGCTCAGCTCCATGCAATCGTCTCTACCGCCCACAGCGTAAATCATGTTATTGAAAACAGCGCAACCTAAATGCTTCCGTCGTGTTGACATAGGGGCCATACTCGTCCATTTATTCTGACGTGGGTCATAACGCTCCACTGCAATGAACAATAATTTGAAAAATGCCATTAAGGTAGTTAGCTCGTAAATAGGCACACATACCCGTATTCAGTGGACACTGCCCATCAGATCCTCCAATAGCGTACAAAAATCCGCCTAATACTGCGACAGCTACTCCTAATCTTCTCGTAGTCATTGGGGCAACTTTTCCCCATTTATTTTCTTTTGGATCATACCTTTGTACCAGAATAATATATGAGTTTTGCTGAATATTGGAAGACACGCAAATTGACTTATTCCCACGTACCTTTCGACGTGATTTAAACATTGAACTCCATCTTGCCCACCAACGGCATACAAATAACCGTCAAGAACTGCCACTCCAACGCTTGTGCGACATGATGTGGTAGGAGCGACGTCACACGACCACTGATTAGTTTGCGGATCATACCTACAAGATAAATACGATGTTAGAATCATTTATATAATGTGTATTTCAATGTTGATATAAACGCCGTTTCACTCACCTTTCAATACTGTTGAGGTACGACTGACCATCATGTCCACCAACTGCGTACAATAAATCATTCAAGACAGCAACGCCAACACCGCATCGACGTTTGCTCATTGGTGCAACCATCTTCCAGTCAACAGTCTGAGCGTCAAATCTCTCGACTGAGGCAATAGCGTCGCCACTACACCAGCCACCAACTATAAACGAAACTCGTGAACACACACATCCGAAAACAAGATAATTGGTCGGTGTACTAGATGACTCACCGGCAAAGAGCACCTCTCCACGTCTGGTGGGTTTTCGGGGCCTAGTTCGAGGACCTTGCATTAGCGGCCTTTCTTGAGGCAACAATAAATAGTTCTTTGCTTCATCAACTAGGTCACGACAACACTCATCACTACGAACAAGCAAATCAGAACCAACAGTGCCGACTAAAAATTTTGGGCTCAAAAGAGGAAGTCGAACATGTTGTAGAACCTGAAATAGATTAATCAATGCGAGTGTTAATAAAACTCGTTACATAATGCTGCGCTGAACGACTATATGGGAGAATAATGAAAGTAATAAAGTGAAATTCAACATAAAGCAAAATTTTCTGAATTAGTTAAAAAAATAAACTATGTTTATTATTATGATTTACGAAGTTTTAATCATAAATGGAGGAAAAAAAAAGAAGCAAAAACTCAAAACAAAAGTTTTCAGCACGAAGAAGAATTATTTGGTCCAGATTAAGTAAGAAGTTTCAGTACCTGAGATAGATGTTGCCTTCTCTCAGAAACGTTGTATTTCACCCAGGACATGACAGCGCTATAAACTTGTTCTTCCGAGCGAACATTTAATTCATCATTTGATATAATATCTATTAACTGCGTAACAGGGAGTAACAAAAATTCTTCGCTTTCAACGACCTGCAATGCCAATTAGTAGTAGAATACTTCAGAAAAAAAAAAAAAACACATCAAACGACATCATACCTCTTGAAAATTATATTGAGTGAATTTATCTGCAATTCTCAACAAGTCACGACACGAATGAGTATCAGCAAATGCACGTATTCCCAAACAATTAGACGGATCTAATTGATTTTTCAAGAATTCACAGCATATATCTTGAATTTCTGTTAACTGCAAAAGACAAGCTGGGAAAAAAAAGAATAAACAAAAATAACAATAAATAATACGTTATGAATGATGTATGAGTTACTTTTCAAAACTGACCTGCCGGTAATAAAGTCTGAACATTTGATTCCTCCACAGTTATGTGAGATGAGTAGCAGAAATCTATCAAAAGTTCCATCGCTAATTCGTCGATATCACGGATGGTTATTTCAGTTTGTCGAGATTCTGCCAACTCTCCTGTAAACATAGCTCTGAAATATGGGCTACAAGCCGATAGTATCACCCTGAAACAGATGGAAATAATGAAACATAATTAATATCAATAGTCAGTATTCGAACAGAAAAAACTCACCGATGGGCAAATATTTTTCTTGAACCAACATTGAGTACAACATCACAAAGTTCACGATGACGTCGCAGAACACTCAGTTCCGAGAGTATACTCCGAGGATGTTTCTCGGAAACGTGCGTTAAGCGAGCAGGAGACGGTGGTCTATCCCCATTAACTGTTAGTTCCCCCATTCGAGTCCCCCGCGACGACTGTAGTCGCAGAGGAGGAGAACTCCAACCCCAAGCAGGATCAATCTACAAATAAGTAATAAGTCAATCCATTGAACATCAGCTAACATCCTCAAACTAAGAGTAATAATTCAACATTTCGAATCAAAATTTAGATATTTTTTAATATTTATAAAAAGTTGAGAGTTTGACGTCACATAACGAACATATTGAAAAATAAAGGATATTTATTAGCGGTTCGAGAGGATTTCAGTAAATTGCGAAAAGATTATTAGGCGACTGGCATACCTTGGCAGATTTCTGATCCAACAAACAGATTTAAATAATTTTGAATCGTAGCATGATCGTTACAATTAAACGTCACGATAACTAATGCACTAAGAAACAGAATAAATCATAGTGCGAGTGAGACAGAAACGACAGTACGCTGGTATCGATCAACCATCAATAAAGACACATAGTAATAAAAGCATGTCAAGATGATCACTTTGGTAACCACAACCGACAACGCTATGGGCTACTTTACATGACAATTTTATTTCTAGTTTTGCACAATTAGAATTTTAAAGAAAGTAAAACTAAACTTATCATTTCTTTATTCATTAACTTAATATAATGTGAACTTCACAAAAATAATTTTATATTTATTTTAGCCAGGGTTGCCAGGTTTGAAATATGAATGAATAGTCCGTACTCTGTCCTATTTCTACCTTTGACTATATAAGCTATATAGTCAAAGATTTCTACACTTTTCAACACAAATCCGTACAGTGTTGCAAACTTGTTTTGGAAGAAAAAGTACTTTCTTCTTTTCTTTTTTTTTTTAGGTTTTGAGACTTCTAAGGAATAATATTCCCAGTCCCAAGGCCGAATGCAAAACATTTCCTTAATATTTTTTTCCCTTAAAAAATTTGCCTTTTTTCTAAATTTGCAAAAATGAAAAAGAAAAACGCTGTTCCTAGTTTACCAAGAGAATTTTATTGGCTTAAATGTAGAAATACATAGAATTAATATGTTAAAATTAAGGATGATTGTCATTAATGTCATCTTTGACTATACAGAATTAACATGGACTGCTATTAGATTGAAAAATACGTACAAAATTTTTTTATCAATTGCCAAGATGTAGGAGGAAAAAGTTAGTCAGGTTGGGTTGATAATGATTTCAATAAGAGCAGTTTCCAAAATTTTCATTCAAGATGCATCTGCAGAGGCTGGCATATATCCAAAATGGACTGATTAAGAACAAAAATCTTTTATCCTCCACTGAAAACGAATTATAAAACTTGAAAAGAGTTAAACTTGACAACTGATTATTAACATATTAGAGTATTAATTATTTATTATGCACCATGCGCAGTCTACTCCTTTAATTCATCCATTAAATTATAAGATATAATTCAAAACTTTCTCGTTAATAAAAATTTTAAAATATAATTAATTCAGTTCAACCTCAAATTTTAGCAATATTTTACTGTTTTACGAATTCTTATCATACCCAACCCGACTAACTTCATCTTACATCTTCTAACGTCATTCTTATCACAAATAGCCATCCATGTTAATTCTGTATAGTCAAAGAATGTCATCAATATCAGGGCTGCAAAGCTGAAAAATAAAACTTCGGCTTTCAGCTTACACTTACAATCTTGAAAAATAAAAATTCAACTTCGGCATTAGCTTTGCAAAATATATCTTTTGGCCTTTAACTTTTAGCTTTTTGAAGTCAAAATATAAATATTCAGCTTATAGCTTTCAGCTTCAACAATCAGCATATAAAATAATTTTTTTATTGATAAAATAAGATAAATACACAAGATATTAAAGTTGCATAGCTTTTATTAAAGACCAAAAGTCAAAAATAGGTGTGCTACTACAAAAGTTAATTAAAAATATGTTGGAATATGATTCCCTCACTTCCTCACAAATACACTGATATGAACTTATACCTAAACTGTAAATTACATACATATAACATTTTTGCTTTTCATACGTGGCAACACTGGTTGCCACCTTAACCTTTTTTCCATCTCTGATCAACAAAGGTTGTTCTCCATTTGTCAGTTGTTATTGTTACGATGTCGTGAAAAAATAGTTTGATTCAACATTTGTTTTTTACTGTGTTTGTTCTGAAAGATCTCATCTCTCCTCAACATAGTAGCCAGAGCATGTGATCACACAGTGTTAAAGGCTTTGACTACATACATACTGGACTGCTAATACTGATAAGAATAATACAGAGTCTAATGAACAACTGGTGAAGTTGAGTCAGACACCCGTATCCCCGTTCAAAATGTTAGTTTACTGGTTTTCTGTTTAAAAACATAGAGTTACCTGATCCGCATTTAACCGAATTAATTACAAATTTCTATGTAAAAATTAGAATTAGACATATTTGTAAGAATATTTCGCAAGTAGATAAAAACATTCGTCATACAGCAACAAAAAATATTATTTTTATGCATCAATAAATCAAATTTTAAATTGATTTAACTGAAATTTTTGAAATTCTGAGTTTTATAAAACTACAACATTACCGATTTAATTCATAATTAAAAGCTATAATTGTGGTAAGAAGAGACCTAGTCAAAGGAAAAGACAATAAGTATTAATAAATTTGATAATGAACTAACATTATGAACAGGGATACCCCTGTTTGTTTTGAACACAGCTTTTTATCAGTATTAGCAGTCCAGTATGTATATAGTCAAAGGTTAAAGGTAATCGAATGTATTAATCGTTTAATTGAATTTAAAAGTTTCGTGTTTATTTCACATAAGGTGAAAGGGTTAGCGCTGAGTAATTCCGTCATGCAAGGTGATAGGAAAAGTGAAAATTAAAAGTTGTTGATACGAAATCCCACCTCATCTCATTCTTCATCATCATCATCACATCATTCTATATATATATGTCACACGTACACTCTCTCGTCACAAAGTGCTTCCCCTACCATTCTCAATCCGCTATCGCTGTTGCTTCGCCATTTCGAACTTATTCATATTTTATTTCCAACTGTAAATTTAGTCTGCTAATAAATTCTGTCGTGAATACTTCTCTCTTACTCTTTTTCGTTCCTCGTCATCACCGCCTCACATCATGGTAGCTATCACTGCGGTTGAACTGTAAGAGAAGAATAATATTAAAGTATGAAATAGCAGACTGATTTTTTTGAAATTGATTCATTACACTATATATATATATGTCATATGTACACTCTCATCACGAAGTGTTTCCCCTTCTACTTTCGATCCAATATCGCTGTTGCTTCGCCATTTCATATTTCGTTTGTAAAATATATTTTAGTCGCTAATAAAGAGTCATAAAAGTAGAAAGTCTCAAGTTCTTTCGATCCACGTTCTGTACACCTCACATCAATTTTATTCTTCTCTTACTGTTTAACCGCAGCGAAGGCTACCATGATGTGAGGCGGTAAATACGAGGAACAAAAATGAGTAAGAGAGAAGTTTTCACGACAGAATTTATTAGCAGACTAAAAATATAATTTCAAGTAAAATACATAATGGCGAAGCAACAGCATTATCGGTTCGAGAATAGTAGGGGAAGCACTTTGTGATGAGAGTGTACGTGTGACATATATATATATATGTATATAGATTGACGTGATGATGATGATGAAGAATGAAATGAGGTGAGATTTCGTATCAACACTTAGAAGCTGATAAACAAAGAGAGAAACATCGCCAGTCTATTTCTGTTTCTGTCTAACACGTTGGACCGCGTTTTATGTCGTGTGTTCGTTCCAGTATGTTATTGAGTTCGATGCGATTAGTTCACTTCTAGGAATAGTTCAAAAGAACTAACTCGTGAACGTACTACCCATCACTAGGTTCACTGTTCTAATGGCGACGTATGAGCGAACACGTTGACCTTATTATTATCTCACTACAAGAAAAACCGCGATAGAGAAAGAGAAAAAAGAAAAATAAGTGTAATCAATTATATTTAGCGTGTATTCATCTTAACTATTGTAATTTTGTTAAGACGTCAAGTAGTTACGATTTTTGTAATGAGATAACTGATAATATTGATGTAAGCTCTAGTTAGCTATCCATAAATGATATTGATCAAAAAATTCGAATCACCTCACTGATCAAGTTCCAACGTTGGTTCAATTATTTCTCATTCACCAATAAACGCTGTGTTATCTCTACTAGTAACGACTGCTTTTTGTGCCCTTTTTGATCGGATGATCCTTTTGATTCTTTGTTCATTTTTTCTTTCCTGAATTATCTGTTAACGTTACGCTTTATTACGTAATTCATTTCATCTGTTTATTTCCAAACACATGTTTCGATTACGATGACAGTTCCTATGATGGTTAACGTAGTAAACTGTTTGCTCAACGCTCAATTGGAACATTATTGTTTTAAAATTCACGTCATCTAATCACGCATTTTTAATGTTTTTAGTCCAGCTATTACGCTTAACAATTTTGAGCACAAATCATTTGGCTTAAAAATTAGTATGTGTTTTGTAATATGGGTGCTGTGAGTGTGATACTCTTATTTTCGTGTTTTTTTATTTTTAAATTGTCTGTAGCTGTCGTGAAATATCCTATTATCTTCGGTAAAGTTTCGAAGTGATTTCAACGTACGTCTTGGGTACTCAGTATTTGAGTGAATGACCGTTCTGATTTTAGTGCCTGGTGATGGAGGAAGCCAGTTGGAGGCGAAATTGGACAAACCATCTGTGGTACATTACTTATGTGACAAAAAAACGAAGGATTATTTTTCCTTATGGCTAAATATGGAGCTTTTAATGCCTTTAGTTGTGGATTGTTTAGTGAGTATCTCAACCAACTAGTAATATTGAATTTTTCCTAGATGTTGAATGTTGATGTGTAAACGCATCGTCTATGCTACAGATAAAATAGCATTCTATAATTTTTTCTTGTTGAATTCAATACAATTCAAAGGAACAAATGCTTAAACAGTATCAAGACATTTTCATTCCAGATTGACAATATGAGATTAATGTACAATAATCAGACTCGCACCACTTGCAACTCACCTGGAGTGGACATAAGAGTTCCAGGATTTGGCAATTGCACCTCTGTCGAGTGGATAGATCCGAGTAAAGCATCCACTGGTTCCTACTTCTACGCCATAGGCTCAATGCTTACCAATTTGGGCTATGTTGAAGGCCGTTCTCTTCGTGGAGCGCCGTATGATTTTCGAAAAGGACCAAGTAAGTATTGCAGAATTTTATTGTTTATCACGTTCGTCGTTATTAAATTTTTGGTGATTAATCTTTTTTCAGATGAACAATCGGAGTATTTTAAAAATCTGAAAAAATTGATCGAAGACACGTACGTGGAAAACGATAATAAGAAAGTAATTCTTCTAGTCCATAGTTTGGGTGGTCTGATGACTCTCACTTTAATGCGTCAACAAACTCAAACGTGGAAAAATAAATTCATTCGTGCCATGATTTCATTAGCTGGCGCTTGGGGAGGTTCTGCTAAGGCTGTGAAGGTATACGCCATTGGTGGGTCCATGATATTCTTGCATCAAATATTTATAAATACATTAAAAAATAATTTTTAATTCTATTTCCCATGTGCTTATAGGAGATGATTTAGGCGTGTATGTGCTATCAGGAAAAACTCTTCGTACTGAACAGATCAGTAGTCCATCTTTGGCGTTTCTTCTACCATCGCCTTATTTATGGAAACCAGATGAAGTTCTCGTTCAGACTGATGCTAAGAATTACACGTTGAGTAATATTAAAGATTTTTTTTAGTAAGTTAATTATGATTTCTTTTCAAGTTTGAAATATGCACTTTTGTATGAGAAACAGAAGTTTGTCTTTATTTGTTGTGCCAATTTTTGTGGAGGTGTTGGATATCACCATGCTCTTTCGTTTTAGTATACATAGTGTCACTGTAAATACATTTAAAATTTAAGATAATAAAAACGTGGAAAAACAGTGTTTTAAGAAGAATCAGTTTCATTATCTTTGATCTCGATCATATAGAAGGCTTAGGTTTATTC
>WOFM01000389.1:91073-447551 GCA_011428145.1 Ericerus pela
CACCAGATATGCTGACTGTAATGTGTCATCATATTTGGCGGATGTTCTGTATCACGCCACCTTTTTGGTCGGCCATATTTGATTGAAACAATGAAAACGAAAGTAATGTCGTATCTTAATTTCGAAGATACATTCATTCCTAAACCTACAGTCAAGTAGAAACGTTAGGGTTCACACTAGCTGTTGTGGACATTAGGTTTCACTAGTATTAAGAAATAGTATTAAGTATAATTTCGAAGTGTTGTAATAATTAACGTGAAATATTAATAAAAGATAATAGAAAAGAAATTATCTTATTTGTCGAGGTGATTTCAAATTAATGAATTACTCCCGCAACAATCCAGCCTATTCATTTGCATTTAAAGGTTCGTTATTTTTCTTATTGTTGTCTTGATTCTCCTTTGAAGACATGGTACGAGCTAACTTGAATCAGACTATATATTATACATCTATCTGTGCATAAAAACAAAAATTTAGTCAAAATCGGAAAATGATGTCTTTAGTTTTTTTTTGTTGTGAAATGGAAAATTTTCATCACCCCCATTACTAACCCTTCCGTGAGGTCAATTCTAATACTCCATTTACAATCAAATTGGGTAAAAATGTGTAAGTCCTGTTTACATACCATATTTGATGGGAATAACGATAATTCGTTTAAATAACCACCAACAAATATAACATTTTTCCATGACATTTTTTTCGGCACCATGTCTTTTCTCCTGATGGGTGAATTATCTACAGTGAGAGATATTGTTTTTCCTTCTCTTATTATCTTAATCTGAAAAAAAGACAAAAAAACAATGAAGGTTTGTCGTGCATAAATATTACAAGACCATTATTTCCGCACCTATTTATAGTACTTTCTTTAACTACAGAATAGTACTTACGTTAGTACTTTATGTGCTAATAATCAAAGAGTACTTCTATAAAGGAAACTTACTCGATGCCAATTACCATCGTTGTACGAAATTTCATGCTGAACGCGCTTGTTCTTAATTTGAACATTTATTTTATTATTTTGTAGATACACTTTTACAAAATGAAGAGGTTTTTCGTCCTGAGTCTGAAAAAATGAAAAATAAATTATTTTATTAAATTATGTAAAGAAAAGAATGAGTACCTACATATTTTAGTTCCACAGAAAACATTTCATAATTAATTCCGTTTTACTATAGATTGAAAGACTATTTTCTGTCCTGACGTAAACAGTCACTCTTGAACATTTTCTGAAACTAATCTATATATTTGATAGAAAAGCAGTTTTTTATACTCCTATTTTTCTCTGGAACTACTGGAACAATTTTATTGGTATAGGTCTCAATTTGAAAGGGTTTCACATATAGGTGTACAGAATCTAATTAAAAAAAAAAAAATTGCTGGAGGAGTCAAAATAAGGGAGAAAAAAGTAAAGGCGCTCACAGGCTGATTATATGTGTGTGCGAAACTGATTCTTGGCTAAAGAACGTTGTGTTTAATTTACATAGCTGTAAAGTGATTTTTTTAGGTGGAGGAAGAGGAGTGCAGAACCTAATATAACGAAAAATTGTTGGAGGAGTGGAAATAAGGGCGAAAAAAGTAAAGGCACCCACACCAAAAAATAAATTTTATTAGCAGAAAAAAAGGAATGCTTCATTTGCAGAAAAATAGAATACTTCAATTATGGCACAGACAAAAACAAAAACCGGTTTTTAAAAAGTAGAAAATTCCTTACCAAAAAGTTATTAATAGATCATAATATTGCATTAAATTTTGTAACTATTGACCTAAGATTACGCAATTAAAAACAGTTACCTTTTGAAGTTGAAAAAAAAAAAAAATATATGTTTTCATGTTCCAATAAATAATATTTTTTTTTTCTCAAATTTTTTAGTTATTGGTTCAAAACTTTGACTATAATATAGTACTGGACCAGTAAAGTTTCATAAGACCAATGTACTTTTTAATGTCAAGACATGCCGGTGAAAAAGTAAGAAACCTTAGCGTACCTTCTGCGTATTTTTGATGTTTTGCTTGAGTTTACTAATTTAAAATACATCTGATAAAGACATTCTCTAAATTCACGAGAGTAGTGTATATAAACACAAAGCAAAGTACATCAAAAGGTATGCTGTGGTTGCCTATTTAGAGCTGGCATGTCTAACTAGAAATCATCTTTCTTTACTGGTCCAGTATTATATAGTCAAAAGTTGAAAATCAAGCATTTTATAGTCCTAATAATATGAAAAATAGCTTCACCGTAAATACCGTCTAGCCGATCCGTGCCAAAAATTTACAATAAAAATGAAAATAGTGATGCTGGAAGTACTGTTATCGTTAGAGTGCAAATTCTCTGGTGTTTGTCGAATCATTTCCCCAAAGGGCAAGGACTTGGAAATCAAATTGAAGTTTGTTTCATAGATTGGTGGGCTAGGAAAAAATTTTATTTTATCAAAGAATGCCAAAAATGGAATAGATGCCAGAAATGACGTAACTGCCGAAAAATTGCACAAAACGGCTATTTTCCGAAAAAAATTGTAGAAGTGGAGGAAAAAGTTTGAATTTGAAGTTTTTAGGCCCTATTTTCATTGTCTGTGGGCGAGAGATAAACTCAAATTGCAGGAAGTTGAATTGATGCTAGGCGTCTATCTTTGCGCATGATAGACTAGTGATCACCAGATCTCGACCATACCGGTGGCCCCACGTCGACATCAAAATATATCCCTCTGCCTCTGGGTACCTAAAATAGCGTCGTAGCCAAAGCCAATAAAAAATTGTTAATAGGTACGCCCCAATTCGCGTTAAACGAAGCCTATCTTTTTTGAACTAGGTACGTTTAAATACAGATTGGTATAACCGGACCTTTCTCTCAGAATATTTATTCAGTTATATTATGATGTAGGCAGGCCTAATTTTACGAAAACAGCCAGGCGCCGTCGCTAACCAGTAAGTTGTTTTTTTTTTTTTTTCCAACTTCATTTCCACTTCGAACTTACCGGAATTATTAATAATATTCCATCTGCGTAAAACGTTCTGAAGGATAATTCTATCGTTGAATTTTTTCCATGAAACGCCTGTCGAAGATAATCCAATCTGACGTAACTTTGTGGTTGGTCGCCAAATTGTACGGCAGACGGTTCGACCGAGTAAACTTTTGGCTTATGACACGAATTTGTCGTTCCTGCTTCGGTATTTTGAGTCTGTGCTTCCCAGTCGGACGATGGTGTTTGGGGACCCATACGTCCAATTAGCGCCTCCTCAAATTCAATCAGCCGATCAAAGTGTATCAAGCTACAGCAGGAAAAATCACCATTAGAAGATAATTTTATTGGATAAACATATTATACCAAATTTTGTACTCACTGATCGTTAAAAATTGCGTCTTTGATGGTTCCTACGAGACGTGTGTGAGACACGAGAGACACATTGAAAACAACATCCGACGGGAACCCGCCGAAGAATAGGCCGCCGACAGTTCCTGCAGCTTGCACCGTTCCTGATCCTTCTTCTTCCATGAATCCTATCGCTTGAATTACGTCGTCAACTCTCAACTCTAATCGTTTACCGGTTTTAATCAGTGTTAAAGAGTGTAGCTGACCATCGCTGTAATTTGTATCGACTTTTGACAGTAATTTTGTGTCACCGCTGCCAGCGTTAACGATCAGCTCCACTCTGCCTTCGCGTAAACTAACCGAACAGTAATTTATTTCGTCGGTCTGGGGGGCAAATAAAATTATATTTTACGTCACACTGTAAGAAATAAAATTTTTTTAAATTAGAAGTACGGTCGGGTTGAAAACGTTATACGTTTCGTACCTTTTCTGCATTCGTCTCGTCGTCAACGGATTTTTCATCGCCTGTAGAACTCTATTAAAAAATAGCACATTCATGAAATTGTACAGCAGGTACCTACTAAATACGTCGATTGACTTTCGATTATGAAAAAATTTACCCCTAATCCTTCGGTGGTCGATAACATTAGGAAGGCATTAAGCTGGCTGGTTGAGAACACGAAGCTGAAAGAGGATGACTTTTTCAAAGGGTACGACTGTAATTCTATGTATCCATTTCCTTTAAATCCAACCACTGTAACTGGCTGAAAATGATGAAGATATGTATAAGCCTTTGGTTAAGATGAAAAATTAAAACTAGGTACGTAATGCGCAGAAAAGTAATGCAATCGGAGATAACTTCGAAAAAAAAAATTGTCAGACTAGTATAGGTAGGTACTACATGGAAGTACCAAATTATTTGATACCACTAAAATTTTGCTAATGGTAGGATTTTTTACTGAGAAACCAATGAAAAGAAAAAAATTTATACCTACATTATTTTAATGAAAAAAGTCAATATCAATAATATTTTTAAAGGTTAATTCGACAAGTATAAAAATTGTCTAATTAGGCATGGGATTCCTACGATACAGGTGTCCTTGGATTCTAGGAATTGACTGTTAAAACTTTGGTAATTGGATGTAGAAAACATTATTTCAACGCGTAATATAATTGTGATCTGTACGCTTTTTTTTCTTCAAATATTAAAACATAAAACTTGTGGAGACTCGGCGCACCTTCTCCATATGTAAAATATATTTGCCAATTACAGCCGGTGGTGGATTGGCCGTGTGATTAAATTCACTAATTTGGCTGGCAAATATGTAGGATGTAGATTTAAACCCCAGAGTCAGTAGTTCTACAAATTTTTATAGTTCTTTTAATATGTAACATAGGCCAAATGTTTATGTAACATTTTTTATTTGTCTCTTTGAGTACTATTATCGGACACCGAAGTTTTGATCAATTTTTTGCATTTTAAAATTACTCCTACCAAAAGGTGCTATGCAACTTCTTTCACATACATTCAAAATGTGAAGTATCTCACCCAGGTATTTTGAAACTTATTTTGCTAAGTACCTATGACCAACCACCGAAGTTTGGTAGTCGAACCTCAGAATACCCTGTAATCTCGCATAACAGTACAGCTACAGCACTGACAAAATTCAATCTGACTTTATGTGTTTTTAATGGTATTTGAGGCATTTTTGTGTCCAAGAAAACTTCACAAATACTTTGAAAATTATCACATCGGCAGATATAACTACTGATGGGATCTTTGATGCCTCCGAAATTAAAAATTCCATATTTCATAACGATATTCATTTTCGTTCATCATTTTTGTTGACGTTGCACGACTTTCCAGTAACCTATAGTTAATTTCAAATTCACCTTATCAATGCAAGATTTCTGAACTCCCCAAAAAGTGCCTTTTATTGGGTTGTACACTTCTTGAACCACTTGTAAATCAGACATACAACCAAGGAATGACTGCGGTAAGGTAACAGGTGTTTCAAAACCTGGTGGTAATCCTCCAAAAAAGTATTGAGGCTTCGTGAGATCTGGTATATCACTTTGACGAGGAATCACAGGTACGGGCAAACCTTCTTTCATTTCTCCGCCAACCTTCAGAACTCCTATTATCACATGAAAAATGTTTAATTTTGTTCTCAGTCAACTTTCAATAGTTATGAAATAATGCTAAATCGATCTACCTTTTTCCGTTTTCTTTTTACGATCATAATATCTAGCTGCTTCCACTCGTGTCCAATTTCCAGACGTATATCGATAAGAACTTCTAATCTCCAGTTTAATATTCTCTGTGTAACCAATTTGAAAAAGAATATGGCCATCTTTCATAATTACAGCAATAAATTGTTCCTATGGCAAACAGAAATTATTACGTAAATACTTTCATTTGTTCTAAAATGTTCAAGTTGATAGAAAAAAAACCTGCTAAAAATTATTCACATCTTTCGCTGCTGCTGCATAAAAGAGTATTGCATTCTCATCGAAGGTTCTGAAATTGAAAGCTACACTGAAGAAGTACTTATTGTAGACAGATGAGCTGTGTGCAGGGAGGAACGAATAACCATCTCCGGTGAAAAAATACGAATCATCTTCTCGAATTTCTTCAACCCTGAAATTAACTTACAAGATTAGGCTATTCATCTTATCTTTTTCACCCGATAAATTTGATTATGTATGTGTTAGGAGCAAAAACCAAATTTGTTCAATGAGTGAAAAAATACTCAGAATGCATTCCGTCATTTAAAAATTTCTAGAATGCGAAAATTTGTGTTCTGGCTGTTTTTAAATGCTCAGAATGTGTTCTGAGCTATGGGTTAATACCACAACACAAAATTTGTGTCATGGTATTATCCTAAATGCATAGAACGTGCTATGAAAGTTTCTCAATTCCGCAATGCATTCTGGGTGCATTTTGTGCGTTACTTTTATCGTCACAACGCAAATTCGCGTGGTGGTGATAGAAGTAAAACTATTCACACTTAAAAAAAAATCCTAAAAAATGAGATGCTATTCCACAAGAAAACAGGGCATAATAACTTGAATGACATGAGTGTTAATGGAATAGCGTTTCATTTTTTCAGCAGATCCAAAAAAAATGCATAGGTATAGTCAAAGCGTTTTAAGAGTTATTTTTAATGTGTAAACATTCTTGCTCTCTAGTCCACTTCCTCCTGGGTGTAAAAAAAAATTAGATACAAAAAAGTTGAGATTGCATAAAAAAACTGCACGGCGCACTGTCCAGTTTCAAATCCTGTTTATCACATAACACACACACACACACACACACACACACACACACTCATAAGCAGACATCTGTGGCAAGCTGGTGGCATGATACATGCACACACACATATACACACATTCTCTGTGGCGTGTGGTGGCATGACACCTACTCACACAAGCATTTTTTTGTCCTGGTTAACGTTAAAGTCATGAATGTTTATACATTAAATATGTGAGGGGGACCCTCGCACACTTTTTTTTTTCATTGTGAACAGGATTTAAGGCATAGAACGTGTTGTGGAATTGAGAAACTTTTACAATGGGTTCTGTGCATTTAGGCTAATACCAATACACATTTTTTGTGTTGTGGTATTAAGCCTATAGCTTAGAACGCGTTCTGAGCATTTAAAAACAGCCAGAACATGAATTTTTGCATTCTGATAATTTTTAAATGGCAGAATGTGTTCTAAGCATTTTTTTTACTCATTGAGCAAATTTGTTTTCTGCTTCTAACGTATGCACTGTTATAATTACCCTTCTACGCAAGCACTGCAGCCAGTTACAGACTCAGCTTTGAAATTCCACAAACCAATAGGTCTGTTGTCGAATAAGACGCGATATAAACATCCGACAAGACCAGTTTGTCTGGAGAGTAAAACTGAGTTTGACGGTTTATTTGCACTGCCAACCCAGATGAAATCGTTGCTACTGACGTCAAGTCTGTTCCAGCCAGGTGCAGAAGAATTAATAACCGGTTTGCTGTACGTTAACATCGAACCAGATGAAAGGATGACAGGTCGAACCGAAAGCTTGCCAATGTTGCCTATTCTGCATAGAAAAACATCAACAATTATCTGCTTGAAATTTTGGCAAATTCAAAAACAATATTTATGGTAGTCTTACTACCTTTCAGCGTCGATTTTGTACCAGTGTTGATCTTTTTGCAGATCACCAGCTGTTTGAATGTGTAAGTGATGCGTCACTTCAGCTGGCCCTCCGCCAAGATCCCAGACAAATCTTATTTTTCTGTTGATCATTTCTATGGCAAGGAAATCACCCTAAAAGTGGAGAGTAAATTTTATTCAATGAACTACCACCGCGGAAATTATTATTAACCATCTTCTTTCAAAGAACTAAGCATGTTAATAGGAGGGGTCTAGGAGTACGAATTTGTTTATGTAAATAGGTATAAGGCGTATAATATGTATATTTATGTGATCTACACATACATATATAATATACTATATGTATTTCCCAAAATATGTGTTCAAGGTTTTGAGAAAACTACCGAATGGAAACTTTCATAAAGGGTAGTCCTTGTATAGGACTAAATCAAATAGGAATTTATTGTCTATCGGTTTTATATTTTTTGAGAAAACTGGAGAACAAAAAATTCCTGGAAAAGTGGTTTTATCAGGATTCAGGGGAAACTACGAAAGAGATTGGGTTGAGATTTTCACAATATATAGTTCTTATGTATGTGCCAGTTTGATAAAGGTTTGGTGCCTCTTAGTTTAGTAGTTTCTGAGGAAACTAAATATGAAAAAATTTCTGGAAAAGTAGTTCTTCCAGGATTTTGAAGAAACTATAAAAAATAATAGGGCTAAAATTTTTACGAAATGTATTTTTTATGTAAAACAAAGTCCGAGAGGAGTTTGCTGCCTATTGATTCGGTAGTTTCCGAGAAAAATGTAAAGTTGAAGAAATTGCTGGAGAAAAAGAAGTCGCCTGTATTGCTTGAAGTATCTCTTCTGTATTTACGGCGCAATGCGTTATTTTACTTATTTTACTTAAAACTGCAACAACGAAATTTCGATACATCGTTATGTTTGTTAGATATCGATAACTACGAATAGATTTTTGCAATTTTTTCTGGAAATTCAGGATTGTAATTGTTGAATATATTGTAGATGTAAATTGGCAAACTGTTTTCTAGCCCAGAAGTACTGCGCTAAAGTTTTTTGATTTTTGTTTCGTTTTTTTTTGCAGACTATATTTCTATCCGAATTTCTGAATTCAGGAGACAAAGTTGGTACAAGTAAATCAGGGCTGGAAGGTTCTTTGTTAACAGCCTAATATATAACATCGATATTATGAAATGGGAAGAAATATCGCTGTTTCTTTTGTTTTTTAGAAACGCGTTTGATCGCCCCTTCATCCCACTTTCACGTATCCGTATATGTCTCTACGCCTTTGTAAAAAATTTAAAGATTTTACACAAATACACTGATCAGAGTCATTAAAAATTAATTTCAAGCGTTGCCGGACACCAAATTCATAAATTATTCTGAGAGATCGTGGAATTCTGCATGGGTGAATTTTTGCAGTAGGCGTCATGGCACCGTTGCAGCACACAGAGGGTACTAAAAAACGCCGCAGGTTCACAAATTTCTATTCGCTGTATAATGCGGGAAATATCTTTCTCCGTATTTGAGGAGAAGGGGTTCCCTCTAATACCCTGTACCGCAACAGGTGTAAATAAAATCATGCAAACCAGCTACTTCAAAATCTAAACACCTTCTATAACACAAGTGTTCCGGGCTATTCTGCCGCCAATTACCAGATTGAATATATATCAATGTATAATAGGGTGTTTGCTAAGAAGTCCCTCGACCCAAAAAAAAAACAAAAATTTTAACAATTGATAGTACACTTTAAAACGAAGAAAAAATTTCTCATGAACACGTGTCTAGATGAGTATACTAAAAAAGTATGACATTAGTTATTGATTTATATCAAAATTTTATCTGTTTATGTAGACCAGAGTTTTCCAATGGGGGCGATTTCCATGTTCAAGGAGTTGAAACAAAAAAAGGGGTGATGTAAATTCACGTAAGCTATGATAAATTTTATGAGTTTAACAAGTTCCTAGTCCTGATTTTCAGGTTTGCAAGTGTAGAGGATGACGGGAAACTTGTGACCCTGGGGAGGTTGTTCTTAATAAAGAAAGTTATGCAAATCCTCATGTACATCCGTAGTACTCACAACGACATAACGAGAAACAAAAAATATCGCCTCTTCACTTCTACCATTTTCTTATTAACCAAAACAATATTATTAACAATTTGTGTAGAATTAATAGACCAATATTATGAATTGAATTTTTTAGCCATAAATTTGGAGACCCATTGAATTTTTTCTGTCTATAATAGGCAAAAGTAAAAAGGACCTTTTTTTTATTCCTCGAGGAAAGTGCTTTGGGTCTGCACTCCACATAGTCAAATAACGAGTTTAGAGTAATTTTTTTAAGGTTATGCTTTTGTAGTATCTACCTGTGATATCTTGCTTCTTAACTATTAAGACAGTGTTTCTGAAACCGTGGAGCGTATACCTCCCTTGGGAGGCGGAAGGCGCGAAAATTTCTGAGGGAAGGCGCAGGAGAATGATAAAAATTTTTTAAATAAATAAAAATTTTTCCGCAAACCTAGCAGATCAAGCCTGGCTAAAAAATTAGTTTTAAGTTAATAGCATGGACCAGGAACATCTTACTGTTTTGCTGCATGACGAGATTAAATTCAAACAAGTTAGTCCGCGAGAATCCCGAATTAATGTTCGAAATTAATATCCATAGGATTTTCCACACTAGCAGTCATAAAGAGTAAGTACCGTCTAAAACTGGATATGACCAAAGAAATCAGGATGGCCTCACCAAATTCATCAACTCCTTATACACTGTACTACCTTCGTCAGAAACCAGCCCACAAATCTCGTTAGTGCATATTTTCGAATGAACGTTGCAAAATTTTTTGTCACATACATAAAAAATTAAGTTAATATCAATTAAAACTTGCTATTTTTATTAATTCTGTGTGGGAGGGAGGCGCAGCATTCAGCTTTTGAGTAAAAGGGAGAAGGTGTTGGAAAAATTTGAAGAAACACTGCGTTAAGAGAACGCGACACTCGTTTATTCAACATTTTCTATTTGTTTTTAGGCGTTCAACGAGTACGTATAGTGATGATGTTAAAGTTTGGGGGTCTTTTGGAAAACACCATTGTGGGGAAATTTCCCTCTTTTCCTCCCTCAAGGCTCAGCCCTGCGTCAACAAACGGGTCACAGACCAAAGTCCGCGACCCATACTAATTGTGCATTGCACGTTAAACGAACCTTATTGTCTGTATGCACTCATACAGACGATGCGTTTCTATGTTTACCGTGAGTCGGTAAACTGAGGCAAGTGAGTATGTATTAATTACATACTCACTGACAATATACGTGCTGCAGTCCGTATAAGGTACCACCTTGCCTTTGGACGATTGCCCCAGTTAGGAAATACGCTTAGTATACGGTAAGGCATCTTAAACCGGCTGGCTACCGGTACCGAGAAATAATTCGGTCGCCCGCACGTAAACCACTGTCTCCCTCTTAGGTTCCATGAACCCCGTGTAGGTAGCATCTACCTACAACCATGTTTCACAAGTATTCAACTTTAAAGAGGAGAAAAAAATTTGGTAGTCCATATAATAAGTCCATCTCCAAATTGAACAGCTGTAAATTAAATCTACCTGCAAACGTATGCCTGGATGGTACGACATTGAAGGGTATAGGTGTCTAATTATAAAAATTTGAATTTTCAAATTTCACGAAATCTTTTCTGATTAAAATTTTAATAAAATGTGCACATACGCTCATTGAGCCCGCTAGGTAGAAAAGTAAAGCGTCTCGATGCGATGTTGAAATAGCATACGTCATACTTATATAATTCGTGATGCTTGGCTTCAAAAATTTCGACTGATAACTTCGCGTACATGATTCTTGATCATTTCTGCTCGATATCGATACGTGTATCTGTAATAATCAAAGTATACATTTTAATACAATTACACGAAATACCTAACCTTAATTTCTGAGGTGAATAGCTCATAATTAGGAATATAGGTATGTATATGTACGAGTAGATAAAGAAACTAATCACTTACGCCATTTGCAAGATGTCTCGCTTGATCAATTTTATTCCTCAAGGCGACTAATTGATCACTAATGGAGCCATTCCATTTTTCAAAATATTTGGACCGTTCGAAAAATAAATTTTTGGTAGACTGCAACTGCGCCATTATGTCATTGGTTGCTCCTTCAGCCGCTTTTACTGAAATTAAAATAGGTACGTGAAATATAAATAAAAACCTGAGAACCAGTTCTTCGACAAGTACACAATACACATATACATGGTGTTTCATGAGTGGTTCTCCGAATTTAAAATATGGACGCAACTGAGTTACGACTAAGAAAAATCGTTATGTACTCATAAGTTAAATGCTTAAGGTGTATTTTCAAGCCTAAAAATTTTCATTTTTCCAGCTGAAAAATTTGGGAATCTGGTTGTGGAAGAAAGCAGTTCTTCAGAGAGAAATGTCGGTTTGGTGGGGAATAAATTGGCCGGCTTGCTCTGTGTCATCCGCTGGATTTACTTCTAGGAAGGGTTAGAAATTGCGATGTAGCAATTAACTGCGATCGTTCCCGACCATTTTCTCGAACATCATTTCCTGAATAGTCATTTTCCTGACCTGTTATATACCCGAAAAAATATTTACCCGAAGTGATTTTTCCGCATGACTATTTACCCGACCGACTTTTTCCCTGAAGGACTATTTACACCCAAAATTATTTCTTCAAAGACTAATTTCCCAATTTCACGTCTGAGTGCACATTACGTGTTTATCAGTGAGCCTACCTATATATGTATATATAAAACCTGAATTTCAAATATTTGAATAAATTGCAAAATATTGTCGAATATATATATATATATATATATATATACATAGTAATTATCTATCTATGATATTTATACTGCAAAATATTGTTCACAAATTGTTTAATAAATGAAGCTGCTTATCAGAGGTTACATTTATGAATAATCTAAAGTTCAAATATTATTAAATGGAGTGAGACTAAACAATTTCAGACATATTCCATTCCATAACTTTTTTGAAGTGTGAGATAAAAAATTTTTAGAAAGACTTATATGTTGAATTTACTTTTGGAATGTTTTCCAACTTCAATAGAACACTCTTACAGATGATAAAAAATATACCATTCATTCTTACCCTTTTTTATTATAAAATCAGTTAAGATAGGTAGGTACTAATAATAAACAAGTTTAAAGAACCTCATGCTAAAAATTTGAAAAATTTGAATATCCTGTATTTTTGCAGACTGAAAATTTCAAGGCTTGGAAGGATGACAACTTATCTGAAAAATCACAAAAATTTAAATTTTTGACATACCCACGACATTATTTTTTTCTCTTAGGCGTCTCATTTTATTCATCTTTTTGGAAAAATTACAATTCGAAGAAAATGTCCTTCAGCGGAATGATCATTCGAAAGAAATGTCTACGAAGAAAATGATCATTCGAAAAAAATGTCATTCAGGAAAATGGAGAAAATATCAATTCGGCACAGTGATCATTCAGGAAATCAAATTAGGGAAAATCACCAGGAATCATTTGTGATACAAGGGCAAAAAAGTCAACTCGAAAGTGCGCGTGCTCCCAACAATATCTTTTTACATATTGTAATGAAATTCATTTCTTTTTATTCAGTCAAGAGGCATTAAGAAATGTATTTTTCGGTTCGATATTATAAAAAACAATTTTACGAGAGGAGCCTGTAAGAAAAATTTCCAAAGGTTTTATGTTCTGGTACATGTATTTTAGAGCTTTTGAAGTCAGGGGGAGTTGACATCCGAAATCCTCAATGGATACGTTCCTAACGCCCTCTTTAACCATTTTCTTGAAAATTGCTATTCATTTCAAAATTTGAATGCTTCTGGACCCTCTGAAAAAGGCGCGCCCAGCATTTTTGGTACTTTTTACCTCCTCTCGGAGGCTGTAGAAGGAGATGAAGAAGAAATTGTTGGACTCATTTGTGTACATTCAAGAAGTTTATATGAAACAATACATTATTGCAAGACAATGAAGAATGAAAAGTTGTCTATGCCTGAAGTAAAAGAGCTTTAACAAGAAATGCGCCTCCTTATCTACTTTAATTTTGAAGGTAGGCTAATAGGATATATATGTTATGAGGAAGTTTTTTCTTAGTCGCACTAGGTTGTATCTACATTTTAGGTTTGGAGAACCACTCATGAATCTCCATCACATCATGTATAATTCTTCATTATCATTATTACTCACTTTTGAATTCATCAGCTGGACGAGAACTAACATCACCATAATCTAAAAGTTTATTCAATTTTGGCTTCAGTTCGTCTTGAATATTATCCTGTATTAAAAATATACTTTCATACAGGGAATCGGGTATTTCGGTTGAGTTTAGGTATTTCTTCTTGACAATGTTCACTTTTTCGAACTCATCTGATTCGAGAAAAATAAATTCACACAAAATTAGATCACATATGCAGGGTGTCCAAAAATCATCTCTCAATAAAAATGGGTCTTGTAAAACGCATCATGCAAAAGTTCCTATTAACATAGGCTTTGAAATTGGTTATTTCAGAAATACAAGGCTCTTAAATTTTTAAAATTTTCTTAGTTAAATCGAATGAGGAAGTTTAAAAAATTTTTTAAATTTGATTTGCGATGAGTACATCTTATTATACCTATTGAGTACAATAAAAAACTTTTTTGACCAAGATCCTCTCTTCAATACGTACAAAGTTGAATTTATTTTAAATTGGCAGAAATTTTTTGAAATTTTAGCATGTCTAATGTCCATTTTAAAAAAAATTATGGAAAAAAAATGTTCCGCTGCCGGGATTCGAACGCGCAACCTTTGTATGACGACTGATGTGTAGGTGTACTGCCATATTTTGTAAATTTTGCCTTCAATTAAATTAATATGCAACATATTCGACACACGCCTATGAAAACCTGTATCTCTGAAACAACGATGCTGAAAAAAAAGGCTACGGCCATGAATTTTTTTGCTTCTCTCGATCAGTTCTACAAGACTCATTTTACTTGGGAGACGATTTTTGGACACTCTATATTGCTTTCGATTAATTTTCTCATCAGTGACGCCAATACCGACTTTTAGTCTTATCACTGATGTCAGCCAATTGATGGTGAATGAGAGAAACATTTTTAGTAATTTCCGATAGTTTTTTGTCGAATGAATCTACAGATGTTAGACGATATTCATACTGCTTTTGTAAAGAATCAACGTTTATTAGTTCAATATTTGCTTGGGTCTTGAGTTGTCGAGAAATTTCTTCCAATGAATAGGCCGTATCAGTAACAGAACTTTGACCCGGTTTTGAATAAAGCTGCAAAAAAAAATTATATTTGTTTTTATTGACTGGAGTATCTATTTTATTACTTGAACGTGTCCTATACCTACGCGATCGGATAACAAATCTGTGGCATTATTGGCAGCAATAACAGCTTGTTCAGCGTCAGACAAAGCCTCAACAATATTCTTATAGGCCTTACTCGCTTTCATTGCTATGTCAGCATCATGCTTGGTTGCCGAGAATAGACTACAGAAAATGTGCATTTAAAAGTTAATATTATAGAAAATAGTTCATCAAATTATCTTTTTTTCTTTTTTTAAATAGTTTTTATTAATTTGTTATCGCAAATCTTTTACCCAACGTAGTGTTGTGCTTGTTTTAACAACGTGTCAGCATATTTTTGAGCTGGATTCACGTACGTTTCCAGGTAACGTGAATTTAAATCAAACAAAATTCCTTCCTTTTTCTCCACCATTTTAGTTAAATTTTTCATATTGTTTAAGTTATAAAGCAGGTTCTGTAGAAAAAAAAAAAAAAAAAAAAAAGTGAAGAACAAGAGATATTTTTGTAAGTGTATACTTCGGCATGCAATCATAAAGATTATACATGGTGTCCGGAAGATAAATGGAATAACTTACAGGATCGATTTTTTCCGTCGAAAAAATAAAAAAGTCCTTTTTGTAAAGTTCTGAGAAATGTTTCATTCCGAGTTATAACCCCTCCCCCAATCTGATGTATCGCACCAAAAATTGATGTAAATGAACGAAATTTGGTGTAGGGAAGTGAGTAAAGTTATTTGCGCTCATCTATTTTTGAAAGTTTTGCCCCCATGGAAGGAAGAGGAGAAAGTTGTCCCGGTTACAAATAGCGATATGTTTTTAACCTTTCACAGTAGTGGAAAATAAATCTCACCTTATTAGTGAGAAAAAAATACGTAATAATCAAAGTAAGAAAATTTAATAGTTTTTGAGAAAAATTGAGTTGAAAATTAAAATTTACTTAAAATTATTTTAGAAGGTTACGTTTGATTGGATATAAGAGATAGGTTTGGGGTTATATACACGAAAAGACGAGAAAAATTTTAACCAAATTTGGATTTTTAAGCTATTTTTTCTTGAGAATTTTTAAGTTTTCATAGAAAGGTAAGGTACAACGTCTTTGTATATTTTTACCTGTCTAATAAATTAAATAGTGGTACTTATTTTTCGATGCAACAAAGTTCAAAGGGTTAAAAAAATAGGAGGATATTTGAAAAGGGACGAACCCCTTTCCTCTCTCCCCTCAGTGAGGATATAAAACATTCAAAGCTAATTAAAAATAAATAACAAAAACACTTTCTCGTGTTAAATTTCGTTCATTTTTGTCAGTTTTTGGGGAGTTATCCATATCAGATTCTTCTTCCCCACTTTGGGAGACTTTGCTCCGAAACGGTAGTATTTCTCAGGATTTTGTGAGAGAAACTTTTTTGAAATTATGCTGTTTATGTCTTTATAAGTTCCGGACACCGCGTATAATATGGCGAATCTTGAAATAACACTGATATATAACAAACCCGTAAATTTTTTGTTGCTCCGTCTATCAGTTGTTTTAGCGTTTCATCTTGTAGTATCAATGGATATTGTAATTTATGAACATCTTGCAAAATTTCGTTCACTTGTTGGGTAACATTTAAAATCCACCTGAGTTTATCTTTATTCGAGTCTGAATGATGACTTATCTAAAATGAAAAAATTGGTTTTACATCATTAAGTTGAACTTGCAATGAATTTTTGAAAATAATATATTGTCACTAAATAATAATACTTGTTCTTGTTTTAAAGTTATATTGTAGGCGATGGAAGTAAGATCTTCGATTCTTTCATTCAATTTGTCAATTCTCTTTTGCAATAGATGCAGTTGAGGGGCGTTATTCTCGTAATTTTGAGCATTATCGAATGTAATACGACAGAAACTGAGTAGAAATTAAAAAAATAATAATTTTATTAATTGAGAAATAGGTAGAGAATTGGAATTTTTGCAACAATCAGGTCCTATAACGCCCTCACCTCAAACTTCTTTCGATTTTCTCTAATTGGTCGGTATTTTCTAGATCCTTGATATTATTCAACAGGAAACGAGCTTCACCCTCAACAGTTGGCAAATTCAGATCAACTTTTCTACTTTGAATATATCTGTCCAGATTGCCGACAATGTCTGAAAAAAGAAATTTTAAAACTGAATTCTTACATTATAGGTCTACGTACTAAAATTTCAGTTAATAACGTAGGTACGTAATAATACGAAGAAAAAAACTTGGTGAAAAGCTTACGTCGAATTTTATCTGAGACAAATAACGAAATATTAGTCACAACTGACGCATTTTTAGCCAGCATATTAACGGACATATTGACATTTTGAATTTGTTTTCCAAGTCGTTTTATCTGGAACATACAATTTAAAACATAACGGCAGGCAAACAGAAGGGCAAAGGAAAAAAATAGAACTGGCGAAAAAATTTACTTTATTGACCGAGTTTTTGACTTTTTTTCTCAACTCTTCCTCAGCAACAAAGCCTCGAGATAATAATTGCTGATTTGTTAAAATGTGCGTATCCAAAATTTTCGTTATTTCAGCTACATTTTCGTTTATATTCGATAATAAATACCACGGAGGCTTTAATTTCATATTTATTAAGGCATGAGTGCCTGTCGTTAAATTTACAGAAATCTTGTCCAATGAATCTAACAACATCTGCATGCAATCATCCGTACAAGCTGAAAGATAAAAGAATAGACGAAATTAATTGGAACCTATTTTGTAATTAATTTCCGATTTCTGTAACGCAAATATATATTCAACTGTTAAAAGATGTTTCCGTTCGGATATTGTAGTCAAAAAAATATGAATTATTTTGCACCACCACTTTGGACTTCGCTGTTGCCCCTTTATTGTTAAGAAGTACTAGGAAATAAATATGTTTGATAGGCGTATATTGGTTGTAATTTAAAAACAAGTTGGGGACGAGTCTAAACAGGGACGTAGTTATGGAGGTATAGGAGAGAGGCTTAGGTCAAAATAATTTTAGAGGTTGCACAATTGCCTAGTTGCATATTATAAACATGAAGCACGCAATGATTTGAAGTTTTTTCAGATAATTTTTTTTCTTCTATATTTTGGCGTAAATTTTTTAATTTTCCTCGTAGCCATTTATAGTAAATTCATGACGGACGTTAATTTACTACATTGGGTGTTTCCTAAGAAGCCCTCCGAACTTTAACAGAAAATGGTGCATCGGCACACGCACACGGACACACATACGTATGTATGAATACGTAATTATGTCATACGTTGCGTCGTTTCCTGTCTCCGTTGAGATGATAAGAAACGACGCAGTGCGTTTGGTACCGAGTCGTGACATTACCGAGATCGTTATCAGGTAATTGATCTCGACTCGTACGATGTATCTTACCTGTACGTACGTACAGGTACGAACATACAAACGCGTTCGTGTATATTAGTTTAACGTCATAGAGACGAATATTGCCAGCCTTTGGGCGGCGACTGTCGTCGAGGGGTGCGAGCCCCTAAAACCTCATACGAGTAATGTCCCCATAAAGGGAAAACAAAATGTGTTATAAACATGTGTCCTGTTCTCAGCGGTTAAGGAGCTGAGTATACTAAAAGCACGACATTAAACAACTGCAACTTGTTACTTGTCTACGTGGAACCACACGAGGAACAAACATAATCGTCTTCACTTTCCTCTTTTCCCTGTTAATTTTGTCGGTACTTTGGATTTTTTAATACAGATTTGTAAATCCCTTGCACTCTAGCACTCTGTCACCCTAGCATTTGTGTTGCATAAGGTTGAACAATAGCAAGAAGGACGTTCTTTATTCCTCGTGGGGAGTACTGTGGGTCTACCTACTCAAACAACAATTTTAAAGTAAGTTTTCTACTGTCGTACTCGTAGTGAAACCAGTCCCTTAACCTTTGAGAACAAGATTTAATATTATTTTTTATCCGTTTCAGGGTCTACTATCTACTATTAAAGTTGGGGAGGAGGGCGCTAGTCAGGCAACATTTAAAGTTTTTATATTTCCTAGTAAATGAAGAAAAAGTAGTTGTTGACCTTTGTATCAGAATAAATTCAGCCTATTTAAAAAACCTGCGGTCTGAAATTATAAACAATAGAAATGTTTCAGCCAAATATGTTTTATCGATAGGTATACTTACCGAGTTCAAACTAATTTCATGAATAGCGTGGTTTTCACTAGCCGGGCTTTTTTACAAGTTACAAGTTGGCTAGTTAGAAATCTATGCATGTGGCTTTTTAAATTTTAATGTTTACCCTACAACTTGTTCACAAGCTTAAAAAATGATTAACAAATTCGGATTACGTGAAAAAATTGTTTTTATTGCAGTTTTTTTTGCAAGAAAACGTATTTACATGCAGCTTTCTCATACGTAGATTTAAAAAAAATGAGATTGTTGAAGAAGCTAAACGTTACTGATTTACATAGTAAAATATCGCTTGTAAACAAGCAGCTTTCGCATGTTTACATTCAGCTTTTTTGCACAAAGCTTCTAAAACGAATTGGTTTATACTTTTTAAATAAAAAAAAAAAAAAAAAAAAAAAACATAGAGAAAACCTCGCTAATTGGTAGTGTGCAACAAGTATTAAACTTACGACTGCATCCTTTTGGGGTTAAAACATATTTCTTTTTTACGCACATCGAACAATCTCTCCCTGTCGAGTCTGATTTGCAATTGCACTGTCCAGTTTCTTCGTGACATTCGTCACTAATGCTTCCATATGGGTTGCATTTGCATGGTTTACAAGTTCCATTCGTTATTCTTGGATAACCATACCAACCATAATCACACCTATTTACGCAAAAAAGAAAAAGAAAAGCTGTACCTACTGCATAGTCAGATGGTGCTTACTACGCGAGAAAGACTGTATTTAAAGCATCTCTTCTACCTATCGCAAATTTTTCCTTTGAAACCGATTCTGCAATAACACGACACATCAGTTTCTTCACGACCTGTAGGAACGTGACATATATATGCATGATTCGAAGTCGTCGAAGGGCACGGACATGGTTTACATTCGCCATTTACTTCGGTTCGGTAATATCCTTCGGCACAATTTTCGCAGTGAGGACCGCCTGTATTTTTGGAACAATTCTATAAATTTAAGAATGCGAAAAAAGCAAAACTTAAAAAATTAGAGTCCTAAATTGATATTTCAGGCTGGGAAAAAAAAAGAGAAAGAAAAAGGTACATATGTATACTGTACTTATACAAGCAGTCAAATGCTAGCCTACCTGACAAATACCGGTATTTACATCGCAAACTGATGATAAGCCGTTACATTCACATTTAGCGACGTCACCAATAACATCGATGACGATAGTCGAAACTGGAGTCGTTCGATTGTCAAAATAACGATAGTAACCGATACTCGGATTTTGACACGAGGACGAGTTGTACTGCGAGGGACATTCGCACAATTCTATACCATGAGTTAACGAAGTGGTTTGCGGCAGTATATCTTCACTTTTCACAGCAAAATCCATCGTTACACCACTTAATCTAAGAAAGTTCAACAGTCCGTAGGATAGATGCCGGTTGATCATTTTTATTTCCCAAAAACTCGGGCCCTTTTATGAAACACTTACGTAGCTCTGGTAAAATCAATAGATTTGGAAGCTCTGATTAGGATATGTTGCAAATTTTGCAACGTTAGCATAAATACATCCCTGGAAACGTGTCCCGTTGGGTTGTTTTTCAGTTTCCAAAGTGACTCGTGCCACCTATATATAGTTGAACAGGTGAAAAAAATCGATTTTGATTCTAATGAAATATTACAATTCAAAAATTTAAGAGTTTTCAGAATTATTGTCTTTTAGAAAATCCTTGAAATTTATCGGGTTCCTTTATAATGCTAATTGTGGAATACCTTGTTGTGAATAGGATTCTCAACAAGAAGGTAGCCAACAGCTATTTGCGTGTTCTGCCAATTCGTACATAAATGTATGGGGGAGCCAAAACCTGGGGAACACTGGTGATTTTGTCTCCAGTTTTGGGAGCTTATATACTCAGCTCTGTATACGCATATATGTACACACACACATGTGTGTGTGTGTGTGTGTGTGTGTGTGTGTGTCATAGAAAGTGCATTGTTTCTTATTCATTGTTGTGACAATTGATAAGAAATGATATAAGAGACATTTGTGTATCAGTCCATGAGATAGGAATGTCTGTTGACCCAATGGTTCCTCTTGGATCTGTGCCTAACTTATCACATGTGTTTACCTTACTTACGTTTTATTTTATCAGTTATATCACCCTTGTTTGCTTCTCAGCATTTATTTTCATTCGAACTTTCAATTAATTTACACATTTGAGATGAAATGAAATGATTAAATTATGACCAACCAATTCAATTGAAATTAGTTACTTAATTATACTCCAGAAAATGTCAAATATTCATACAATTTAATGGAAATAAAATGAATTTCCACTAAGCCTAAATTATTACATCGAATAATTATTGGAACGATGGATGTTAGACTAATGATAAGGAGTAACCTTCAGCTTCAATATCTTCATTTCTGCATCATATCTTTTACATAATTCATTAAAATGATGAGAAGAAAAATTATACTTTTCTTCCTTATATTAAAACCTTCAATAAATTAATATACACACTTGAGATGAAATGAAATCGTTAAATTATGACCAAATAATTCAATTGCAATTAATTACTTAATTAAACCCCAAAAAAACGTCAAATATTCATACAATCTAATGGTAAACGAATGGAAATGAATACTGGGAGGCAAACATGAATGATGACTGATAAGATAAAATGCGAGTAAGGTGAATACGAGTGATAAGTTGGACATGGATCCGAGAGGTACTGTTCTGTAAACAGATACTTCCCCATGACATCGCCGAGATTTTTATATATTGATTAGTCACATTTTGAATATTGTATCTTACTCGCCTGTGTGTGTAAGTAAGAGCATACGAACATACAATGTGTATATATTGTTTAGTGTGTAGTATATTGGTAAGAAACAATGACTTACGTATGAGTTGTATAGTCCTCACACTAATTGTTGAATTTTTGTTTTCTTTTTAATCAAATTTCTCTCAGATATAGACACCTCATGAAATCCCGCATGGAGACGAATAATAAGATCGAACTGTCCATATGTATGACATATGGCACCGACCTGAACTAATTGTTATAATAGGTATACAGTCGGATATTTTAAATAGCAACTTTCAAAATGACGAAGAAGTTCTGCCCTTGTTCTCAACAAGTTCTGCAAAAATTATTGGGTACTCCCGCAATTCTCTTCAACTCGAACCCACTAACACTTTATCTTTTCGTACATATTATTCACTTCCATCCGCATTTACACTGTATTTTGCTCGCCAAACATAAACACGTATTACTCTGCACCTAACGTTACATTATAATTATGTGATCTTATACTCTGTACTGTATTCAAATTTACTTTTTGTTCATTATACTTATTTAACTAGATTCGATATTTTTGTCTCTCTTTTTTTGCTACCACTACATCCTCTGCACATCGGAACTCTGTAAAAATCGAGTTCTCAGTTTAAACCTAAGGTTAAAGTTTTATGCGAGTTTTACAAAGTGACAAAAAATCAAAACAGTTGGTATCTCCAAATGCCTAGAGCAACTGAAAAAATTTTCTGTATGAGAAAGATGTGAGGTTCAAACACGATTTTATCTTTTGAACGGAACCTTTTATCGGAAACCTGGGTACTCATTATGTTGGGTCAGGAAATTCTATATTTTTTGAGAACAAAACTTTTTTCGAGTTCTACTGCGACAAATATAAGGTTTTCTTCGGAAAACGAATTCTCCTTTTTCCCTAATAAAATAGCATGTTTGATAAGTATCGAAAAATTCGAACTGTCCCATAATTTCTTTCATATTGAAAATAAGCTATTATAAGATATTTTGCAATCTCTTAAAAAAGGTAGCTACATGTATCTAACTAGGGTATAACTTTAGAACTTTTTTTTTCCAATTTATTTGTTTCATCTTATCTCCTAATTTCTATTTTCTGTCCGTATCCAAAAAAAGGTATTTTGGTTTACATGTATTTAAACTCTTTCCTTTGATTTGGTTTCCATTATGCCAGCACCCCTGAAAAATATTCTCACAATATTCTTGAACAACTGATAAAAGGAATATATGGATTTTAGCGTTATCTTGCTCTCTTCATTAAGCTTATCATTGTTGTAAGTCATATCTAGATACCTGAAAATTCCGAGTGATCGCTCATTCATCATAAATCATACAATAAAAATCGTAATAATTAGGGAAAGGATTTTTGTGCTGATGCATATTTAGGTTATTATAAGGAACGCTTACATAAAGAAAGATCAAATAATTTCATAAACTGCAACCTCCTGATTCCAAAAATGCCAATTTTATATTGCATATTCTTACATAAAATAGAATAAATATATATTCTTACATAAATCAAATTTTTTGAATATTTTTCAAAAAATTGATAAGTATTTCAAGAAAAAAGCGGATTGAAAGCGCTGGTTCGGATTTTAAAATATCTGAAATTTAGGATATTGTGTGGACCTATTATCTGAGAATTTTGTCTCAAATTTGAATAATCATAGATAGGAAGGGTAATTTTTGTCCGTAATTCTTCTTGGATTATAAATTCTGATATGATTGCTGAAAATTCGAAGCAAAACTTACAAAAACACAGTGTACTACCAAGAAAAATAAAGAACCAATACATTATCGCCATATATTTCATCATAGTCCACTATTTAACTTTTTTTTTTAAACAAGTATTTGCATCATTTATTAAAAAATTATCGGATATAAATACACCTCTTCATAATAAAATTGATAAATGCATATAAATGCATATTTTACCAATCTTAAATGCCTACAATGACTAAATTAATGCAAAAAAATCCTTTCCATAATAATAATTAATAAAAAAATATTTTAAATTAAGTACGTTTTTCAATTTAATGTTAGCTTTACACCATTTAATAGCAATGTACGAACTTGCATTAAATTTTTAAAATGTAATAGACATGTGCAGACCTAAGAGAAACACCGCCGATCTAAACCATTACTTCACCTTAGATAGGCATAGGTACATCTTCATATTCATAATAATAATTTACCTGACACGATGATATTTATCAGCACTAATTAGAGATGGAAAATATTCAAGAATAAATCTGCCATTTCCTTGCATCTGAATGAGTGGATATGATGAAATGACAGCAGGAGGTAACGGTGTATGTCCTCCTTCTGTTTCTGCCATGAATTCAATGAAACCTCCATAAGATAATATCTAGATCAATATTCTCAATTTCAGCCATCTCAAATTTTTATTTAGCCCCTTAATTAGGTACAGAATATGTCTTACTTTATCTCCTAGAAATGTATTAGGTAACTGCCAATATAAGGGGGCATCGAATAAATAGTTAACGCCAATCTCCACATTTCCAATGAAACCGGGTACCAGTCGTAAATTATTAACTACGTTTAATTTTATACCGCTTCCAGAATTACTCGCATCTTGTGTACCGTCTTCTGATTTCTTATTTGGCAATGCTAGCTGAAAATAAAAAATTTTTTCTTAATTCCAGACCGACTTTACCTTTCCAATTAATTCATAGCTAGGCCACATAAATTCGATCAAAACGTGGACAATTTTTGGGGCTGGGGAATGTATTCGTAAGAACTGGCTCATCTCCACCTCTCCTCCGAATATTCTTTTCCAAAGATAATCTACCATCCATAGGTAATCTCTTTCAGCATCCACTCTGATTTGTTTTATGTATTGCATATTCATATCTTTTTCATCCCTATTATCCATTCACTTATTCTTCGTGTCCTTCAAATTTCACGAAAAAAAAAAACAAACTTATTTTTTGTGCTTCTACTGTAATTTTATTTTTTCCAACGGTTAGGGCAGTAACCTTTCCAGGCCTACTCAGTCAGTGGAGATTACCTTCATTTTTCCTCGAGAATGAGAATGTTTCAGTCTTTGCCTGTAGTGTAAACGTTATTTGAGAAGCAGAAAAATCAAGTTTAAAATATTATGACGAAGTAATTACCTATCGAAACCAAAGATTAATAGATTACTTTTTCACTGTTCGGAAGTCTATAGAAACTTGTCAACCCATGTTTTTGCTTTATTCAACGTGAGTCTCAAAATTAATCTACTTAATTCTAAATGCGAAACATTAGTTGTTGGATTGAACTGATTTTGATGGTATTATGCGCTATAAGTACGTAATGAAGTAGGTAAATTTTTTTTTCAGTGAACTTCCTAAAGTAATATTATTCTCCCTCATTTTCACAGCAGGTACTTACATTTATGAAACATATTTCCTGCGTATCGACTGGATAAATATCAGTTGAGCTTATATTGGTGCTATTGCTCGTATCGTAATGAACAGCCAGCGTTCTGTCCGGTTTTAATTTTACATGACTCCAGATGAGACCAGCTGCAGTGCACTGAGTGGTTCTGCCAAAGCAAAAACAGGCGGTACAACCGCCCACATTATCCGAATGAAGTCCGAACGTTCCTTCCTTGCACTGGTCGCACTTTCTCCCCATTGTGTTGGACTAAAAATCATCGTTAATCAGCAGTTCAAATACTACATCCTATAGGTACCTACTTAGAGTTGATACGAGTACCTATGTATATATAGGTATCAAAATATAAAATGGAGAAAATCAATTGCTTGCACCTTACAATAGCAATTGCCACCGCTGTCGCATAAACATTGGTTATCGCCGAAGCAAGTTTCTGGGTCGCTGCCAGCCATGTTACAAGAACAAGGACGACATTTTGGAAAACCATAATATCCTGCCGCACATATGTTACACTTATCACCGCTATAACCGGTTCGACAGTAGCACTGACCAGTCTCGTGATTGCAAAGGTTTGATTTGCTGCCTTGCTTGTCACAACTGCACTCCTGTAACGTTTCATTTCAAATGTGTTGAAAACACGTTTACGAGTTTAAACCTATTCGTGAATGTTCTATCAATTCTCTGTTGCTAACCTGACAACCACGTGTAGTCTGATAATTCCAAGCTCCTGCGACACATCGATTACAGGCAGGACCTTCAGTCAAATATGGACAGATACAACGACCACTGTGAGTATCACAAATATGTCCGGGTTTTTTGCATTTTTCACATTCTAAAATTCGAGAAATAAGTTTTTGAGCACCTACTATACTTAGCTATAGGCTACGTTTGTATGCAGAATAGCCTCTCTATCGATATTATCGTACCAAAGCAACCAAATTTCGAAAATCCGTAAAAATTGTTTTGGCAGCGGTCACATCGATGTCCAGTAACTCCAAATTTGCAGGAACACTGCCCAGAAATTAAATCACAGTTTTGTGACAAGGAACCAGTAGCATCGCATTCGCAGGGCTTACATCCACGTTCGTTTAGTCCCCAAAACGTATTCTGCAGAGAAATTTTTAGGAAATGGTTCACAAGAAGAATCTAAAATAATTTTTCTGAACACATACACCAAAAAAAGGTCATTATTAAATCGATTTTGGTTAGCAAAGTTCGAGATTTCCAAACTGATCGGGAATAGTTGAAAAAAAAATTCATTTCTTCATCAGTGTAGAAATAAGTTTTTTCTTATCTGCTTTTTGTTTATTTTTCCACTGAAAAAAATTTTCTCTGTTCACTAGTGTAGAAGTGAGTTTTTTCTTGACTATTTTTTGTTTGTTTCTTCACTGAAAAAAATTTCAGTTCTTTACTAGTGTAGAAATTGAGTTTGTTTTTAATGGATTTTTTTTTTTTTTTCATTTCTTTAAGCACCCTTTACGCGTACACAAGTGATGCAATGTCAGCATAAAAAGAAGCTGTTTTACCCAGTGATCCCCGTAAACAAAATATTTCACCTCTCCCTAATTATTTTATTATTTGATAAAATTCTGTTAATTAAAGGCGTTGACATATTTAATAGAATAAATAATAACCTTTGTTTGGTAGATTTTTTGAAAACAATATCATACTCAACTAGTTAGCCACTCATGATAATCAACTCGTTGCGATTATAGCACTCGCCTGCGGCTCGTGCTGCAACCGCGCGACTCATCGACAATCACTCGTTTTTCTTGCTAGTTAAGTAAAATAGTTTCTGTGGGGGGCTACATGAATTCATTTTTTCTGTACCCTTACCCTGCATTGACTGCATGTTCGACCAACAACATTTTCTCTACAGTTACATTGTCCGATGATATCGTCACAGTCTTCACCGAGACTTCCGGTTTTGTCACAACTGCAACCTAATGAATATTTCAACGGTCGTTTTTATTCACAAAGGCGAAACCTATGCGAATATTTAAAATGTTAAAGCAAAGATGCGTGGACCTACTTCGGCAGCCATTACCGCCTTCAAAACCATAAAAATTTTGCACACAACGATCGCAAAATCTTCCAGTCACTCCACTTTTGCAAGGACATTGGCCTGACGTAGAATCGCAGATTTCATTTTCAGATCCGAGGATGTTACATCGACATGGTGCGCACCCAGATTTAAAGTCTCCAAAACCATCCTGCAGGGCATTATAAGAAATATAATCACACGTGATATATTATATTACGAGACTATCATTCAGAGGCAAGGATTCCCAGTTTTGGGGGCGTCCCCTGGTAGTATACGGTGAATCCAGGAGTGTGTAATTATACTCAGTCATAATCAAGTTATGGATTTTATGACAGATATTTACTGAAGAACATAATGATATCTTGAAACAAAGAGGGTTGTAGGCGAGTAATAAGAGGCTAGGGGGCAGGAAGGTGAAAAAAAGGAGACGCCATCCAAAGAAGCTTGAGAACCACTGATCTAAGTAAACTGAATAGGGCCGGTAAAAAATCTTATACTAATTTTTCAATTCTTAAGATGAAGACTACCATAATACGATATCCAGGTTCAAGGTTTGTTGTTATTAATTTTGTAGCAAATGTTTCATAGATCGCCTTCAAAACACAACGTGCACGTCATGCTACAGAGCTATTACTTACCAAACATTTATCACATTTTCTGCCAACGTAATTCATTTTGCACATGCACTGCCCGGTGAGGACATCACAAGAAGTCATATTCTCTGAACCCAAAATGTTGCAATCGCACCCTGTAGATGTATCAATTTTTAAATACACATAAAGAAAAAAAATCGTCTCACTCGTCACGTTATCAATTACATCAGACACTTACGTGTACAGTTTTTTTCGGCTGACTTGCCATAAAAACCATATTTGCATTGTTCGCAGTGCCATCCTTCGGTGTTTCCTTCACATTTTAAACACTGCCCAGTGGTACGATTGCACGGATTACCACCACAGTCGCACGGTCTGCATGAGGAACCAATTTTCAGTGGATTCCCAAAATAGCCTTCATCACATCTGTAAGGTTTTTGAAAAATTTATATAATTATAATGGACGTTATCATTAATTTACGTAAATATTTTTCATTTTTTTTTTTTTCTTGTCAATATATATTACTTTTCACAATGATCACCGGAATATCCTTTGGGGCATTGTGTACATATGTATTCGTCTGCAGAAAGATCTTTTAGAATACAAGTTGGACTGAAATTGTTGGATTCTTCCGTCAAAGGACAAGCGCAAATTCGGCAGTCATTTGATTTTCCAACCGTTGCCTTCCCATAAAAACCGTCTAAACATTTATCACACTTTGAACCTGTTGTGTTATGCTCACAGATCTGAAAAATGACCATAAATATTCCACTTAAAACGTGAAATGACATGCACGTACGTTAGGCCAGCTGCTAGTGACGACGTGTGCGAAACGTTCAAGAATATTTTATAAATACGAAATTCCGCTGAAATTTTTAATGTGAATTTCACAAGACTCGCGCAATATTTTTTGCCTGACCTTTGTTCTAGTTTCTAATGATGAGACGTCCCTAACTTCGATCTTTGGCTCAAACAGAACCAAAAAATTCGTAGATTTCGCCTGAATGCAACGATCGAGTTCATTGAAAACGAATTTTAAATTTTGCTCGACACCAGACTTCCATTTTTAAACGGCGCGATGGCACCGTCTAAGAACGCAGAGGGTACAAAAAAACGCCGCACCTCTACCAATTTCCCTCACCATGCAATGAGGAAAGTATATTTTCGCATATTTACGGCGCAACGGTCGCTTAAAGTACCCTGTACTGCGGGAAGTATTATTTCGTGTATTCATAATGGCGAAGGTGTTGACGTGAATTCCAGCGAACGAAAATTATATTATTATTTGTCAGTAAAGTCGTGTATTCAGTATTCCTATGCAAACTTGTACCTACATACAAGGTGGTAATGTTGATGTTGTCCAATACGAAAAATATACAAGATTCATATTTTCTTGATATAAAAAGTGGCCATTATGTTATTCGAAGGTTTGAAATAAACTTTTCTGGCCTAAAATTCAACGAGAAATCGAATGGTGGTGCTGGTTTGAGGTCGATATATATGAAATTGGCAAAGATAGAGTTGAATATTAATCACGAACAGTTAGCATTTATGTCAGAAATAGAATGAAAATTAAACATAATGAAATTCGGTAGACTTAGTATGTATCTGAAAATTTCAAAACCAAATGAAGACTAAAATAAATTACAAAAAGTGCTCAAAATGTTTTTCTTTCGCCTGAACGTAATGCTCCAGGAAGATGTAAAATTCCACCCTCACTCGACTCAGCCTTTACAACAAGAGATAATGGCATCTTGTAAGACAACAATAATTTCATAGGATCATCCCAATCGGTAGAATTTCATTTTAACGTTTCCCACTCAGAAAAAAGTATATGGAGTTAGGTAGGGTGATCGTTCAGGTCAAGGTATCACATCATAACGAATTTAATATATTTAATTCTATCTCCGCCAAGTTTATTTATATCAATTTCAAACCGCAGTGCCATTTGAATTTTTGTTTAATTTTAAGTCAAAAAATTTCATTTTAAACCTTCGAATATATACTGGTCACTTCTTATATTAAGAAAACTTAAATTCTACGTATTTTCCTATAGAGAAACATCAAAGTTACAACCCTGCGTATTAAAATTTGACATTTGTTATTTGTAGGTTTTGTCAGTTTGGGGAATCAAACCTGGGACCAACAACATATTTGCCACCAGCTAAAAGCGGCGAACTTAACCACACGGCCATCTCACCACCGACTATAACTGGCAAATGTAGTTTATATTAGACAAGGTATGGCGGTTCCCACACCATGTATAAGTAATTTTGGACATTGTCAAAGTTCTGTCTCTATGTTATCAGTAAAGAATCTATAGGTATCCTAATTTTTATAAGGTTTTTTTACGGTGATAAAAAGTTAGAGAGAATAGCTGGACTGATTTTCATAATGAACGTGTCAAAAGAAAGGTCTCACCATGGAGGTCCATAGCCTCGTTGGAAGAAAAGTTATGGATTTTGACTGCCTCACACATAAAATTTTTTTTGGCATTTTATCCTCCCATAAACATATTTCTCTTAATGATATTAATGATTCCACAAAATTTTTAATTTCTGTTTTACTCTCCTCTGGAAATATGGAGCACCAAAATGTTACGAAATTGAAGTTCAGATATAATATTATAGCAGTACACAAGGTACGGTCAAATAAGTGGTTTGAAAATAAAACGATGGAGAAAGAAGAAAACAGAGTGGGGGAGGGAAGAGAGCCACTGTATGTAAAGGAGTTAGTCTCTCTCGGCAAGTGGATTTTGCCAAGGAAGGTTTCAAGTCTTTGTGGAAGTCTGTAGCCTCTCTTTGCGCAAATTTTTATGTTTTCCTCCAAGTGAATCCCTCAATTCTTTATAATTTGTAAACTGAAAAACAAAAAGAGAAAAAAGAGAAAAATATAAGGAAAAAACAGCGGCATATCTCTTTCTCTCTATAGCTCTTTCTTACTTGCTTAGGTCTTCTCTTGAGAGGATTATAAATCTCAAATCAGATTACTACACGGAAGCTGAGCCCGCGGGTGACAACTAGTTTATTTAAATTTAATGTCCATAAATAGTAATTAGAATTTGAAGATTTCTTTATTGATATTATATTGATATAAGCATATTAATTTGTCTTAATAGATGGTAAAAAAAAATCTGTCGGTCTCGAATTTCAAAAATGAACCATAGAAAAATCTAGAGGAGAGGAACTACCGGACCTTAGGTTTGTAATGTTCAAATTATGATCGAGTGCACAACTTGTAGTCATTCGAATTTTAAGGGTGAAATATGCGAATCAATTTCAACTATTTTTGTATTAGAGTCATTCAGTAATAGTTCATAGAATACATTTTTTGTTTTTTTAAATTTCTACCTCATTTGAGTCTCTTATGGTGGTGTGATTTCAAGTGCTTGAAAAATCGTATATTTTTACATTTATAACAGTAATTTACTTCATTTTTTATCATACGCTTACTTTTATGAGTATTTTTGAAACTATTCCATCCTATTTCAGCTTCATAGCTTGAAAAAAACATCGACCCACAGTTGGCTCAAATGTGGGTGGGGATAAAGTTACTTTTAATACTTTTAGTTAGCCTAGATAAATATGTTTACTTTATAACAACACTTCAACATTTTGGTGCTACCAATTGTAGGACGAGATATCGCCTCCACAAGAAACTGACCCATAAGTGGTAGTTTACCTACTTTGTTTTCACTTTTTGTTAGGCCTACTATGCTGAGTGATGAGGGGCTTAAAAGTGGATTACGTTACAGTGATGCTAAGACAAAGGAGTACCAGAAGTCAGTTAATGATTCTTCATGATTCAATCTTCTAACATAGGTAGATAATACGTAGGAAAAACTTGAAACTTATTGGAACCCCTTGAATTATTACATTTCCAAATTCGTATCAAATTACAAAACTTGGATTTCTTGAAAAATCGGTAAAGCTGTATGAAAGTCTTGTTTAAAAACGAACTAGGCTAAGAGTAATAGAAAATTTTTCTAAAATACATACATAATCGAAAGGATATAGACATAATTCCAATGTTTCATAGAGTTTATATACTCACATTACACTGACCGGAGTATATATTACAGCTCGGTGAATGTCCATTGCAATCACAAGGCGTGCAAATAAATTTATGTAATGATGAGTTGGATTGCAAAGGAACGTATCCGTAGTTGCATTGTTCGCATGACAACCCGGTGTAACCCAAAGGGCATTGACATCGTTCTATTGAGGAGACTGCTGGTTTCTCATAATCAGAGTTCTTAATTCCTGTCTCTAATTCCACATCCAATAAGCTGTAATATTTCATAATGAGTAATTATAAAATCTACGTATGAGTAAATATGAATTATGACTATACTTTAGAACGGAAAATATGAATTGGTTTTATCGAAAACGCCTATAGGGAAGAAGAGAATTCTGGTGCCTTTTAGTTTCTGAGACAAGGATAGCAAATGGAATCTTTCTTCACAAAATCCAACCGAAAATATATTTATACGTTGATGACTGTTGAAATATGGGACACCAAAGTTATAACTGCTATACGATGCCTATATTCATGCATACCTATATTTTGGGTGATTTTTATTATCCTCCCCCTTCATATATTTAAAAATCGAATCAATATGAAAATAAATACCTTTAATAAAATAAACAAACTACAACATAGACCTAAATCGTTTGATTATAACTCAAATTAAGTTTTCAGAAAGAATGAATAAAATAGTTTAATCGTTCGCAAAGAACCAAGACAATCCACATAAAATGATTATCACTGCAGGCACAGAAAGAGAGTAGTGCGGATAATGAAACTTGTACAGGTTCGGTTTTTCGTCGAATAACGTGTTAAAATTGTGGCATAATCTCTGCCTTAAAAAGTATTTCAACGCTCAACTTCTTATAAAATTTATGAACGTGAAAAATTAAGAAAAATTTTTAATCAGTTTCCAATAAATTTATATTGGGTATCCTCGAATATTTGCAGGTTCAACTTGAAAATTGGTCAATGAACATATGTTCCACCCAGAATAAAAGTGTGGGGCAGTAATTAAAAATTTCTGCAATACTGACATAACTTCATAATCATCCAATGTTTTAATTTGTCTTATTTAAACACAAATATGTTATTTTCGCTTAATTTAAACTTTGCTGAAGAATTTGCTTTCACTATTGGGTATTGCGTAGAATTTTTAATTATTGCTCCGCGCTTTCATTCAGGGTGAACGTGTGTTCATTGACCAATTTTCCAGCTGAACCAGCAAACTGGTTAAATGACTTAAGGTTCACCTTCAATATAGCATAACATAAATGTAAAAATAACCAATTCAATATTAACTCAATCATTTCACACTTTTCCGCGCATTAAAAAATAGATTAATTTTAAAAATTTTACTATTTTTTAAACCTAATATTAAATTTTTATCGCAATTCAAAATCAAAGCGTTTTTAGAAACATTTTTGTTTTTTAAATTCTTTTATTTACTTGTAAATTATTTTTTAATCTTTTGTTACGTCAATTAACCTGGATTTCTAATCGACATACAAAATAAATACATGTTTCTGTAAAACAGTATTTAATTGAATATTATCACGTCACAACAAATCGATCGGTTTTGATCTCGTCACCATAATATATCTTATACTTAAACACTTTGTGACTTCGCGGATATATGTATTTACTTATTATATAATTATATCCAAAATAGTGCTGACAGTTATGCTGATTGGTTATACATCTGAATAACTGTTAGCTTTATTAATTGGGTTATTGGTTGGAGGTAACGGTGAATATTTAGAAGAAATATTTGCCGTTAATTGTTGCGGAGTTAGGTCAGCGAATGTATTCGTCTGTCTAAATACGACGGAACATCTATTTTCTTTAATAATTTTAAAAATTTTATACTTTTATATGACTTTTTTTTACTGTTCTTATTTTATTTCAATATTTTTTAGCAACATTCAAACATATGTCCGTAATATGCTTCGTATATATTCCACAATAATTATGATTCTTCCTATTATTATCTTTTAGTTAGCACCAGGTCCAGGTCATTTGTTATATTTAGTCCTGTGCCTTGATGAAAGAAAAATCAGTTTCGCTTTTTGAGATTTCAAAAAAATTAAAATTGTTTTTTTGTGGAAAAGTTTTGTAGACAGATGATTATTAAAACTGAAGTAAAATCTACCTAAAAGTGATACCCAAGTATTTCCAAAAAAAAAAAAAAAATTGAATCTCACAAATGATCTTTGGAAAATTCTCGGTGAATCTGATTTTAGTGGTGCTCATAAATATTTAAAGGATTAAAGAATGTTATTTTCGATTCAACTTTTGAAAAAGAAGAGTATTTATCTGTGATGGATTGTTAAGAAAAAGTTAATCCCAGCAAAACCCCAATGACGAAAACTCGGCGAATTCGATATAAATTTGAAAAATGTTTTTGAACGTCTCTCTACAAACTTATTGGGGATAGTAATTCAAATAGACGACTCATTTCATTCGAACTTTTTCATTTTTAACTATGCTAGCAAAATTTTTTAATCGTATCGACCCGATTCAAATGTAAAATAGAGAATTTTCGTGTAAAAAAGAAGACCATCGGCTAACCTAATTTGTCTTAATTTTCTGAACTTCAAGTTATCGTTCAATAGGCTAAGAGGAGGAAGAGGAGGTGTAATTTATTATGCAGTAGGCTATGTACGCCTTATTTTTTCACACTTGCCCAAAATTAATATTAATTGGATGAAGGATAAATTACCTGCACTCGATTTGATCCGTGTGAAATTTTGCCCGTAATAGAATGTATTTAATGTCTGACAGAACGGACAACATTTCAATTCTACTGACTGTTCGTTCATCGTTTAATGGCCCATACGAGTAATCAGACGTTCGCCAATTTCCGTCCAGATGATACCAATCTTTATCGGACAATCGGACTGATAGCATCATCTGATCAAATCCAGCGTAGTTTCTATTACCGTGACCTATACTCAAACCATTATTTCCCTAAAAAAAAACAGCAACAACAACAACATTAATTGGCTATAATTTTGGTCACGAATTAGCCGAAAAATTGTGCCTCAAAATATATTTTGGAACCAACCTATACGGATATGTTTTTGAGAGTATTTTAAAGTAGGAAATGAACTACATTCCTTTGACTATACGGTATAGTACTGGACCAGTAAAGCTCCATAAGCTCATAATGTTATTTGTAATGTACGGACATGGCGACATAAAAGTAGGCAATCAGCGTGTACTTTGTGCGTACTTTCGATGTTTTGCTTAAGTTCGCCAATTTAGAATACATTTGATGAGGGTCATCTATAAAGTTCACAAGGATGGCGTATATAAAGGTTGTTTAAAGTACGTCACGTGGTACACTGTGGTTGTTTACTTAGCGCTGGCATGTCTAATCTGAAATTATTGTTCTTTACTGCATGGTCCAGTACTAAAGTACTACGTAGTCAAAGATAATATATCCACATTACTAAGTGCTTCCGGGCAGTTGAGAAACTAAGATCAATGTTTTGTGATCATATGGATGTCATTTTTTGTTCGAACTACGACGTCATCAGCCCCTCCAGCTGCCCCTCAATTAATGCCCATCACCATCCATTTTAACATATCAATATGCAATAAATCTATTTATTTGTCAATTTATCTATTCGTTAATACTTATTTTATTTGGGTATCTATTCGTTCAGCCTATTTATTTTTCAGTACATTTAGAGGACAGTTTGAGAATATTGCACGGATACAACGCACTGATAATCAGCTCCTTCGGCTGCTGCTGGTGAAGGGGGTAATGACGTCATAATTTTGAACTTTGAAGTTTTTTAGACCACCATTTATTTATTTATTTATTTATTTATTTATTTATTTATTTATTCATTCATGATGACGTCATTCTGTTACAGTCGGAGGTGTCGCGAAAAGAGTGTCGTAAATTTTGGTTGTGTATCCAGCCCGAAAACATAATCGTGCTAAAATATTTACATAGTAATGGCTCTTTTTAGAAAATTTTTGGGAGGAGTGCCAAGAAACTGACCGGAAGGGCTTAGCTCTCCACAGCTTCTCTTTGTTACTTCGCCTATATGTTTGGGACTGACCACAATAATTATATCCGGATTGTAGACGGGTTTTCCGCTGGTATCTCCACGCATCACAATCCACTCGATGGTTATACGCAATGCTAAACCATAACTGGTCAACTTATTTCCAAGGTACTGACTTGGTGCCGACCAATAATATCGTAATAGGTCCGGTTGCATTTCACTATCGGCAATAAAGAAAACCTTCCTCTCAGAATCCCAGTTCGGTGAAATAAATTCTGACATGTCTGCGTTGGTAACCAACCAGCCTGTCAGGTTGCGAATCTGTAAAGTAAGAATTTTTCGATGTAATCTCAATATTGTAGCTGCCGTTCCCCTATATTGGCTTCAAGCCTTCAAGGCAGCCCCGACGAAAGGGTGAGAGGAATTTCCCGGGGATCGGACTTTTTTAGGGCCGGAATTTTCAGAAACAAGAGAAATATTGGTAGATTTTCATAGAAAAATCTACCTAATTAAAAACAGACACGGAAGTAAGATCTAACGATGAAAAATCTAAAATAAGAAAGGGCCGCTACATCAAAGCGTGTGGAAAAAGGAGTTTGAGCGTCAACTTCTCTAAATGACTTAGCAGCAAACTCATTACACTTGGATAAGCTTGCGCACGTGTAGTTTCTCTGAAATCATCATTTTTTATGGTTTTTGATTAAATTTGCTCCCTTGTTATACTAATTTTGAATACAAGTTTTTGTTTTACATTTCCGGTCAATTTTCAACATCTTCATCTTGTCTAATTGTAACAAAATATAATCTACTCTCCTAATTTATAACTTCTGTAAATCGATAGGAGATTATGATTTATAAAAATCACTCTTGGTATCAACAATTAGTATAAGATTGTAGAAAATAGCTGAACATGTAAACAAAAAACGGCCAAATTAATAGGAAAATATGAAACGTCTCAACTTTGCGAGCATGTAAACAAAAATTTGTGTTAAGTAATTATTAATATAAAAAATGCAATCACGGAACCATACAAGATGAAAGATGTATCCTGCATTTACTAAAATAATAGGCATCAAAGGCGCTCTAAAAAACAGAAAAATGTTTGAACTGTAGACAATGGGTCCAAATTGGACATCAGCTACCCTGTCTTTTCCATAATTTTTCCCGAAATGCAATAACAAAAAATAAAATAAATTAGAAAAATAATATTTTTCTTAGTTTTTGATGCCAAATTAGTCGGTGAAAAAGTCATTTTTACTGAAAAATGCTGCCTTCATTTCATTGTCGTTTTCCTTTTTCACTTTTCTGTTCTTAATTTGAGGCATGGATACAACAATTTTTTGCATATCCATGACAAATATACCTGAAAAGGTTTATAAAGTTAAAACGTCAAATTTATGAATCAGTTTGAAAATTTTTATCTTTAGGTGGAATTTCTGGGGTACCTACTCCTCTCAAAGTTTGAAAAAAAGAGAAATATCTAAAAGTGAACTGATATTTTGTAATTAAAAATGAACGATTCTCGGATTATAATGCTTCGATAAAATTTGAAAAATTCTGTAAAAGCGAAAGAAGTCTTTAAATTCGAAATTTTTCGACTTTCTTTTCGAATTTTTTTACAGTCAACGCTTAAAAGTAGGTATAAATAGGGCAAAAACAAAAATTATGACAAAATAGTTTTACATCTATCAGGTATTAGGGGTCTTGAAAATGAAACAAAAATTATGTCAAAATAGTGGCATGACCTTTACAGATTGAGTATCTTGAAAATCATACGCTGCTACCAGAGCAATGCCGGGTTCAACAGCTAGTTATGTATAGATATAGTAACGTCCAAAATGAAGTAATTTCATTTCCCGAAAACGCTATCTGTGTTTGATAGTAACTACATATATAAATGTTATATGAATCAGCCCTTTATAACAGATTGTAATACTTAGATGGCCCCCTGGCCCTTATATGTGCACTTAAAAATTTAGTAGAGCTACGTACCGTATGCAATCGATATCCAGTTGCTTCGCTGCAAATCGTGGATAAACCAGAACAGTAACATTCTGCGCAGCCCAAAGGATTGCTCGCCGACAAATCAAAATATCCGCTTTTACATTTGTCGCACGATTTACCCTCGACTTTTTCCTGTCAATGGTAGTTATTATACTTTTGTTAGGTGTTCCTGACAGTCTACATTACAACTGTGAACTCATAATTAGGTACCTTGCACACACACTCTTCTTCGCAGGATTGTGAGTGGACGGTTCCTTTTGGATCGCATTCGCATTTCTCGCATTCAGGAAACTTATAATAGCCATCGGCGCATCTGTCGCACTTAGCTCCAGCAAAATTTTCCAAACAGAAGCATTTTCCTGACTTTTGTATCAAACAAACACAAAATTAACACAGGTTAAGAACGGTCTTTGATTTTACTCCCAATCATATTATTGGAATCGAAAAAATGAACTCAAGTGTGTACTTTGCTGTCTACTTCGTGATCGGAATCATCAGCTATGCAATGTCCAGTGGAGCCTTGTTGGAAACAGTCACATGGTACACACGGCTTGTCTGCGTCTGGAGGTACTCTGCTGGGTCTGTACCAACCAGCTTCACATTTTTCACAATTTATTCCGCTTGTGTGTTTCTACATTAGGAATAAAAGAAAAGTGTCGATGATATCAGAAAATGGAAAACCAAAATAGAGTAAACCATTTCGAATGACGAAAAAGCTTGATATTTTTTCGTGATTTCAAAAAATGTAAGTAGATGACGGTATATTAGCTTTGGACGATACCTATTGATCGTGTTCTTAAGGAAAAAGTACCTACTCAAAACTTGATACAGAAATAATGATTGCACAAAATTACAAAAATTAAAAAAAAAACTATAATTTAACCAGAAGAAAAAATCATAACATTATGATAGCAATAAAATCTCCGAAACAAAAACTAATGAAGGAGGAAGTTGTCAATAGAAATCAGTGAAGAAAAATTTGCCAAAAAAGAAGAAAATAATAATTGGTAGCATCGATAAAAATCTTTAAAAAAAGTTGAATAATTTTGAAAAATAAAAGAGAAAAAATAAATCAACAAAGTGTACCTCATTAAAAATGGACGAACATGAGAGAAGACATCAAATGATGAGAAATAAATTTTAATCAAAAATCAGTGATATTAATTTTAAAATTTTGAAATATATGTACAACAAATTAAATTGAAGATCAAAGCTATTTATCTATAGTTTAAATGTCAGTAAATTTGACTGGAATATTATATCAATAAATTATAAATGGCAAACATCTTCTTGAAATAAACTACTCGGTTCTACAATAATTTGTGACTAACAAAGACAATTATAAAACGATTGTAGAATGTTAGCCACACAATCGAGAAAATCACATCAAAGTAGAAATTACTTTGAGGAAAAAATAGGATGATACTTAAAAAACAAAAAAAATCGAAAATTGGCCAAAAATAATTAATTGGAACGTAGGTATAGGTACAAAAAATAAAATAAATCTAAGAAGACTGTAAGAAGAAAATAAGCATAATTATAAGTGTAGGCCTAAATTAACGACAGGCTTTATCATTGGGATGTTTAAAAATAAATGTAATGGGATATAAAAAAAATTAGTTTATGTTCGTTTAGAACGGATTTTGTGAATCAGATTTGGATTTTGGGAAGATATTCTGTAAATACGGTACAAGAACATACCTTACTTGAATAACACAGATAATATATTTAGCCTACAAATATAATAAAAATATTGGGCATGTTCTGACTTAAGGGCACCGTGGAAAAATCCTGATGCCCTAAGGGAACCGTGAACCAAAAAAGTCTTAGAACCTCTAAATTATGAGATGCCTGACTCGTTTTTTTGTATTTTATTTTTTTTATTCACGTCATTCATTTGTTTCACTGAACATATTTCATTTGCCTTATTCACTCTTTCTCCTTCATTTTTCTTACGTATTTTATTCATTTTTTGAATTACCTTTTTTCAATGTATTTTATTCTGTCCGTTTGTAATTTCTTTCGCATGTCGCTAGCCTAAAAAACTTTAACCCGCATACCTATCTCTTAGCCTCTTATTTTCATGCTTGTTAGCATTTGCCTATACTTTTGCGGGCCCGTGCAGTTGCTCATCTGCCAGGCTGAAAAATACTTTAAATTCAAATATTGCAGTGGCCGAAACATTTTAATCTTTTTTCCCGCAGGTGATTGGATGTAAAATACGTGACATGATTTTGTAAGAAACAATGCTATTGGTGACGTGATTCTGGCGGTTCTCGTTTGATACCTAGGCGCGATTTACAAGTTAGGCTAGTAGTCAGATGATGTTTGATAGTCAAATTGCGCTGTCTAATAGGGTCTTTGCCTCAAAAGTGCTTCTTTTTGTCTATCTTATTTTCATTCAAAATTAGTACATACTCGATTGGCATATCAGCTTTGTTTAATGTAGTTTGAAAACATCACGAATCGTGTGTTTAAAATTACCCTTGCTTTCAAGGTTTCAAGCCTGTTTGTGGAAAATACAAAATTTTGATTTTTTTAATAAATATCATTTTATTTTGGCCACAAGGGCATCTGATTTGTAAGCCCATTTGTATTAGTTTGAAATCCAATTAACACAATTTGATTATCTTGGTCAAATACAAATTTTGCCAAAAACAAAATTTGAAAATAATCACTGAGGAGCGCAGAAACCGCGTTTCCCCCATGATTCTACATCTACAACCAAATTGAGCAGTAAGAGCAGGTGCTCGAATTTGCCGTCAGTTGTGAGTTTTCCAACTTTAGCTGTTTCCTATCTTCTAAACCCTCGTCAGCGGGGCTTTTTCAGCCAGATCAATGAGGGGTGACTCCAGAATCACACCTGCCAGACATCGCATCGTTTCCAAGCCGCTGCGATGCTGTGGATCTCAGATCAGTAATATACGGTTTTTCATTTATCTGTTTTCTACTTGTTCTTTTTCCGGGAATCAAAATCTATTAAAAACAGGCATGCAGTGTGAGGGGTGGTTGGTTTTTTCTGGTGATTTGGTGTCTTGTTGGTTGTGGTGATTTTCCTTTTTCCCTCCTAAAACGTATTTTCCTACACTTAACAATGCAGGAATTTTTACCTTGTTACCTTGCCTTCAGTTGGCTTGTTTTGTTTTGTGGTTATGTGATTTTTTCGGACGTCACAATTACATTGATCTTGATCATTGAACAAAAACTTTTGAATAAGCTTTTTCTTCATTTTTACTAACATATTATGTGTAATACATTCATAAAACAAGAGAAAACCCAATATTACCAACATGAAATCATCGCAGGACGCAGAGGGTATCAAAAAACTCCGTACCAATTTCTTAGTGGTGAGAAAAATTTTAATTTTGGAAAATCGATATTTTCCCAAGGAATATCAATATTTTTATCAGTTTTTTCATTTGTTTTTTCTCAAGTTTTTCTTAATTTTACCGCCGAAATTACGAGACTACAATGAGATTGAACAGAAAAATATCGATACATATCGACATGTATCCATATTTTACGTCAAATATCGATAAAAAAAATATTGATATTTCGCACCATTATAATTTCATTTCGCCGAATAATGCGATAGTAACATTCCGCATATTTAAGGCGCAGGGTTACCTTCCAACACCATGTACTTCGGGAAGGATTATTCTATAGGCCGAGACCTCAATGTCAGTCTGTTTTAAACCACAAATTCTAAAAATCGTATTTTTAATATTCGACATAGAGGTACCTACATATATTTATCGATTTATCGATTTACTCACATACTGTGCGTATACATCAATGTCATTTCTTTCTGATAAAAATCTATCTGTCGCAAATTCAAAAATGAATCTCATTAAAATCATTTTCATTGTCAAAACATAGAAATAAAATGAAGTTTACCGCTATTTTTTCAGAATCCCGGAAAATTGACTTTTCCAGAAATTTTTTGTTTTCCAGTTTTCTCAGAAACTACAATCAACAGATAGGCACCAAACTTCCTTCAAACCTGCTCCAATATGAGAACTATCTCTCGTAAAAATTTCAACCCTATTTATCTTGTTGGGCGATACATACATATGTATATGTATGTATACAAGTCATATATAATATATATACACATAAAAAAATTACATCAAAATGGGAAAATGAAACGGGTAAATTTCATCATCCCCACCCCTAATCCTTTTTGAGATCAATTTTAATACCTCGTTCGCAAGAATACTGGATAAAACTTACCTATTTTACAGTAAAGAATTAAATTTTTAGATTATTTGTTGAAACGATAATTCAACTTCCCTCTCTCTGAACGAAAATTTTGAAAAAAGTATTAATTGCAATCCAAGTAGTATCGAGGGTGGGGAACAAAGTCCGAATCATTCGCTGTAGTAGGCTATAGGTAGTGTTAAACGCGTTAAATTCGAATGCGAAATGAACAACAGCCTAATCCCGAGTCGTTTGAAAGACGAATTTAAAGACGTTGAAAAATGATGGAAATAGAAAATACAGTGTAGTCTATCTAGATATCTATATAGGTTATACACGGAGTGAGCATTGGTATATGAATTGGTAATTTACCGTGCAATTAACGCATACTCCCCCGCCAACATATTCGCCACGGATGTTAATGCTGGCATTGTTTGCTGCTACGTGAGCGTCGTACCGACAAGCAGTGGCGTGTCCATGACACTGGCACTGTTCACAATCCGAACTGCTAGACAACGTTGCTTCCATCCATGGTTTCTGGTTGTACAGAGGACAGCACCGCTCGCAATGGCTACCGCACGTATGATGCTTGCATTCGCACTGAGGATACTGTAAAAATGATGGATAAAATTAAAAGCTATAATATTCAGTCATTGGCGAGTATCGCAGTTCTAAGCTACGCCGTTCACCATCAGCTTTTGAGGAGACTCTAAAAGACGTAGAAACACGAATGTAATTAATCACTGTAATAAACGTATAAGCCTTTAATTTGTTTTTAAAATTATTTCACAATATTATTTCCCATTATTTTGCCAATTATTTCCTCATTTTCGATGCGCGTGCGCCACTACCTCAGACATACAGTTGAAGAGATGTCCAAACCCAACCAAAAACATGACGAAGATAGAAAGTTAGGAAATGTTTCAAAGTCCCACAATTGTTACTGCGCATGTGTTGTAGCTTGATAGTGTGTGTATATTGGTCTTGAGATGTCTGTTTTCATTATAAAATACTCACAGCTTTGATTGCGTAGAACGTTGAACAAAGTTGAATTTTCATTGATGATTATGATTATGTTTGAAGATCTTTGTCACATTTTTGTACCACAGCTTGTATAGTGAGTTGGGCATTTCTTTAGCTATATGTATCTAGCTACTACCCATACAGCCATACACAGACACAAAAAAAAATGTTCGTTGCTTCCTCCAAAATAAAAAATTCTACAGTGCTACCTATAGGTATGCCACAAAAAATCCAGGGGCTGGCACAAGCCAAAGCGCCACTCCGCGACGCTTCAGGGTTTGTATACAAATAAAAAGGTGTATATATGTAGTATAGTAGTTAGGTGATTGGCTTTGCATATCAAAAAGATATTATATGAATTCAAGACTGGATGCTTTGAGTAGGTATAAATGTAGTGAAAGGCTGATTGTCCTGGTTCTATTTTTCAACTATAAAGTGTTTCGGGAACAAAATTACTTCAAAATGTGTATCTACATATGGTATTCATATATGTATACAGGGTGAACTGAATCAAACTGCAACAAATTATAGCTATAATATAAAAATTGGTATGTTGTGTTTTAGACTTTGTACGACTATGTGCATTTTAGATAGTTTCGAGTTAAATTAAAATGCAGCCCTCGAATTATATATGCTCACTGTATCAGAAAGATATGTGAATACATTATCAAGAAAAAACCCAAGAACTTTTGTAAATTTTTAATTTTTTATAGAAAAATTTTTAATATAAAATTCATCAGAATAATTTCAATATTATTATTTTTATTATTACATTTTGTCTCAAATTCAACTATAATCAAATTTAATCTTTATTAACTTTTTTTATGTAATAATTTTCGTAAATTTTTATTTTTTCATAGAAAAATGTGTAATATAAAACTGGTTTCTTTGAGCACCTTCTATGATAGGAGAATTTCATGTTTGTAATTATTATTTTATTAAAACAGTATTTCTTTGGTGTTTGTATTGAATTTTGATTTAACTCAACAATCTAATATGCGTAAGTAATACAGATGATTCAGTTCAAAATGTAACATGCTAATTTTTATATTATGGCCATAATGTTTTGGTTTGATTCGAATCACCCTGTTTAGATATAGTAACGTGCAAATCAGAGTAATTTTATTCCCCGAAAACAGTATCTATGTCTGATAGTTACTACCTATAGAAATGTTTTATGAATCAGCCCTCCTATATATACCTACTTATAAACCAAATGCCACATCATCATATTTCTGACCCAAAATAGCGGTGTATTTGGGTCAGTTCTAAACTGATGCTCCAATATCACTATAATAAACGTTCAAGCAGTTAATTCGTTCGTTAAAATTATTTCACAAAATTATTTCCCCATATTATTTTGCCAATTATTCCCTCATATCTGATGCGCATGTGCCACTACTATCCACACAGATACAAAAAAAATTGTTTTCCTCGCTAAATAACGAATTCTACTCTGTTACCTATAGGTATGCCAGCAAAAATCCAGGGCCAGAAGAAGCCAAAGTGCCTTACAATGGCACTTCAGTGCTCGTATATTATATATGATTAAAAAACTCTGCCTATATAAATCATTTACTCAGAGCCTTTTTAAGGTATTTTTTATGCGATATTATCAGTAAAAATTTGTATCCTTTACCCAGCAAGTGATTACGGTGAGGAGGAAAGGGGGGTCCTCAATTATTAATTAAAATTAACAGCGAACACATCTCATTGTACGTACCTGCGCACTATAAAAAATGTTCACCCGTTTCTTTTTTGTTTTTGTTTTTCCCCAATTTTTTGTTTTCCCCAAAAAAACGTTTTTCACCTTTCGAAAATTTTACGACTTACATCCTATTTTTTTCCAGTACGTATAAGATGTCCCAAATAATCAAAATAAACCATCAGGAATGTCATGACAAAATTGCAAATTTTTTAGTTATATTTCTGATAATTCATATATTTGAAAAGATCGATTTAGGTAAAATTTTTCGCCGTTGAAATAAATAAATTTCAAAATATATTACTGATTCCTTAATTCAAAAAACTAACCGATTCTTGAGAACGTTTACATCTGCTAGCGTGGCCATTACAAATACACTGAGCTCCTACTGAAATTTTCTTAACCGAATAAAATAATCGACGTTGAAAATTCGGATCTGCCAAAGAAACGAATTTATCCTTTGGTAAATTCAGTTTTTGGAAACGAAATCGTATGTATCGAGCTCTCGAAAAATCTTTCAGTTCGTCGGTGCCGATGACTGTACAATTCAAAATGCAACCTGCACGACTCTTAGCGATGAAAGCATGTATCTGTTAAATATGGGTAATAATCATAAAATTATGTTAAAATTTCATTGCAGTTGATAAACTGACAAAGAATTAAAATAAAATATTTATCAGGTTGTAATTCCAGCTAAAAGAGCTTCATTTTACCTCGCCATTTTCCAAGGGTTGTAATTTCGAGTAGAATGTCGAACAAAGAGTCTCATTGTCGGCTGCAGATGAGGTTACTTTTGCAGCAGCACTGGTAGTTGTTGGTAAATTATATTTCCAACAATCTTCCTCGCTGGTGAAAAAGTATTGCCACGATGAAAAATGAATTCCGTCAACAGATCGTTCCAGAATCCAATGGGCAGGACGAGGTGAAATAGCACATTTCAATATAACGTACCAAACATAATACTCCTGCAAAAGTAAACAACACAGTAAATTTCCAATTAAGTAGTTCTGCGTTAGCCCTGTCCAAAATTATCAGACATTTTAAAACGGGGGAAAGAAAAAAGTGGCATTGGTGAAACTTGCGGTTTAATTGTTGAGGATTCATTCTCGAATTATGCTTCAAGAGTCTTCAGCACCTAGTTAATGGATAAACAATTACATGGGTGAAATATTTGATTTAACGGAGAATTCCATAAAAAGTTGTCTACTTTCAGTGTAGAAATAATGTCATTTATAAATGATGCAGCTTATGAATATTATAGTGGACTACACATATCGGCTCTGATCTCATCATCAACCATGGCACCATGGAGGAGTGAATATGATATTACATTTTGGCGGTTGTGGCAAGAACATTAAGTTCTTGTTGGTTGGCAGTTTGATTCCCCAAACTTTCTTAGAAGAAAATAAAAAATTTATAAGAAGGTAGGTATAGGGATTTACCTACATTAAAATAAAGGTTATTTTACCACGCAAATCCAAATTTATTCTAAATAATCTGTTAGCAATAGCAATGTTCGATATAGGATCAAAAACCACTTCACTTGAGTTCTAAGTTTTCAACAAGTTATGTTAAAAGTGTAAAGGATTGAAAGCGGATTATCGCACACAATGAAGAATTATATAGACAACAGTCATAAACCAAGTCAAAGATGGGTAATGAACAACTAGTTTGAAAATAAATAAGTACACCGAGTTCGAGTCATAATTATAAGAGATGACATCTGCATATACGAGTACATATCAGTGTTACCGCATAAAGTGTTGGTTTGCAGGTGTGAGATGAGAAGGAGGGTGAGTCCCAACAACAAATGAGTTCTTATTTTAAATCAAGAAGTTAATGTATCTATTCAAATTTGCCATAGAAAGCAAAAGGCGAAAGCTCTAAGTTAAAACGTGTATTCCAAATTTCGTTCAAACAGACAAATATACGCAGTAACAAATTTGTCATGACATAAAACCACACTGAATCGTGAGCCACAAAATGAGTCGATGCTACGAAAAAGCGCGATAGTAAAACGATCAGATCAGACCTAAATTAATACGCTAGAGAGACGATAAAGTGTATCCCGATACATCCTAACAGTATCTAAATAGAACAACTTGGGGAACTTTTTTGATCGGAATGAAGGTAACAAGAGAAGCTTATACCTAATTGGTAATGAGGAAATGGGAGGATGGCCTTAGCCGGATTTTTAATTTTTCCCGGTTAGTAGAAATCTAAAAATCTGCTCCACACCACTTAACACACCACAGAGAACTAGCACTAGCCCCAAAAAGACAAAAATGTCTAAAATCCAGCTCCCACTAAAATTTCATTTGCCCATATAGGAGGCTGGTTATGGCACTGTAACAAGATCCTACAATGAGAAGAGAACTTTCAATCAGAACCACCTACTGACTAAGATGGGTCAGGCAGATTGGCTCTTTTTGAGTTCTACTATGCTGACAAGTAGAACAGCATGATATTATCTATCAAACATGTTAAGAGTTTCGCACATTTTCTACGACGAATACGACTATTAATAGACAAAGGTTCATTTTTAAATTCTCAAGATAAGCTCTCAGTTAGTTTAACTGTCAAAATGTGCTAAGAGTTAAACAGAATTTTAGCGCTACTTGTGCCTATATTATATATATTTTACAATTGAAAAACCATCGCTTAAGCAAATTGATATTCCATCAGCGATCCATAATTATTTACCTGTTTTAAGTCCATCGTAATTGTTACGTATTCGTAACCAAAGCCCTGCTCTAGGGTAGGACTTTGCCACCAGTTGGAAAAATCGCTGTCAGTGGCATAAGTTATTGGATGTTTCTTGTCTGCGGCTATGTCATTGCACACTCCACACTGCAGGGCGTTGCCCGGTTTGCAGTAGGTCTCATCCAAGCCAGCTTTGATCGTACCGCATGTAGCATTGGCTGTTATGGTGGCTGAAGGAGCTACATCGACGAGGGAGGGAAAACAGGCATTTGTCTTTAAATGACCCTCGTTGATGATGGAATATTTACCTTTTTTCAGATCATCCGTTTCGAGACCGTCGATACTTTCATACCTAGGCGAGTTTCTCATCCACGTATCATTGTCGATGTCGTACACGTCTGTGAAAAAAATAACCGTAGTTTACAATTCACATCTTCTCAATGATCAGGAATGGGAGCTGCGATTTAATTTAATTTTTATTTTTTAGTTTGATAATCCCACATCTACAAAGCTCACCCCTTAACGGAAAGAAACAAAAAGGTGCGAGTCCCAATGATGGTAACTCGTGAAGGATTGATGTGTAAATATAATAGCGTGGTTGTGAGCATGCGCATTGTGCAGGCATACAACTACACACCTCATGCCAACAGTTACAATATTGTAATTTGTAAGACGTTATTCCCATTTTAGCCCCGACCAGAGTGTAGACCAAGCGTTAAGATGTTTACACATCAAAAACAAGAAAAGGTTTAAGTTGGAGGTAAATTTTAATTTGTTGTAGCTTATGGTTTGAAAGTCGGCTAATAAGAACTACCAAAAGCTGAAAAGAGATCAAAAATTTCGATGAGTCGGCTATAGTACATACGAATAGTGATGATATAATCGATGTTATATCAATATGTTATTGATATATTTTAATAGAAGTCATGCTATTTAACTTCCTGTATATTAATCAGCGGATACCCAAAATTAGACAATATGGTAGGTACGCCATTGCAATAGATATAGGTTATTAATGTCCACACGCTGTAAGTTATGACTTATGAAGAAAGAGAAATGGAAGGAATGAGACGATGAGACGTTGAACCAAAGTTTGAAAATTCTGGAGTGAATTCAGATGTTTTTATATAAGAAAAATGAACGAACAATACCCATCGCATGAGTAACAAAAAAAGTGTGCAAATTATGGAACCTATAGTGATACGTCCAGGTAGTTTTGGTAATAAAGGAGACAATATTTGATGAATATTGAAGAGCATAGCAGATACAGAAAACAGAATGTTCCAAGCTGGATGGAAGGGTTATTTTGCCAACAGTAACTTTCTAAGATTCCTTTATAGCGGATTCAGTAGGTATACTTACTGACAGTGCTAGGAAGCCCAGGAGAAAAAGATATGGAAATTATTATTTCTGGAGAGAATGTACACTCTTTTTCGGGCTTGTCGGATGGTTCCAGATTCTTTTGAATATTTTTTCATGATCAATGAAAAATAAATTTTGTTTCCAAGTTTTTGAAACCAGTATCTATGATTTTTTTTTTTACAACTAGACCCACTACCATAGCCAGGATCAACCACAATGAGTTTTCTGGTTGGAGCGGTTATAGTTAAAAAATAAAGATGAAACATAAAGGTGCTTGTGTGTGTGAAGTGTGGTGCTTGCATGCATCCAATTTTTTAGAAATCTTTATCAAGAAGGTTTTTAAAAATTACGTTCTAACCACCACTAATTCCAGAACAAATTGTATTGATAATGCCAAAGTAAAATATTCCAAATTTAATCCATGTGGAATACCTTGTCGTGAGAGATATTCACACGTAGAAGATTTTCTACAGGTTTGCGTGTTCCATAACTTCATACATTTAAGTATGGGAGAGCCAAATCCTCAGCAAACACTGGCAATTTTGTAGCCAGTTTTGAGAGTTTATATACCAAATTTGGCACACGCACACACATATGTATATATACATATGGTATTATCTCATCAGTTGCGTCATTTCCTGCCTCTGTTGAGGTGATAAGAAACGATGCAAAGCATTTGGTACTGGTCCGTGACATCACCGAGATTGTTATCGGGTAATTGATCGTGGCCTGTGCAATGTATCTTACCTAAACGTACGTACAGGTACAAACATACAAAGGTACAAGTGTATATGTTTTTAACATCTTGGAGACAAATATACGCCAGCCTTTGGGTGGTGACTGTTGTCAAAGGGTACGAGCCCCCAATACCTCATACAAGTATAATCCCCACAATCAAGTTTTTGAAAAAATTTTACGAGTTTCGGTTATTCTAAATACTTAGTTAAGTTACCACTAAAAATTTTTTCAGTTTTTAGTATTTTCTCGTTATTTGTGATTAGTAGAGCTGTAAAAATATGCGTTTATTTTCACAAAATATACACTATTACCTGTGAAAATATGTGCTGATTTTTTTCAAAATATAAATTTAAAAAAATCAAACCGAAAAATATTAAATTTTGAAAAAATACAAAGATATTAGGTATTTTGAATTTCCAGAAAGTCTTTATTTATATTTTGAAACAAATATTATTATTCAAGTTTTCAAAAGTTTTCTGCTGCAATAACGCACATAAACTACTTACGTACAAAATTTTATACACAACTCCACAGCATTTATGGAAAAATATGTGGTAAAATATGCGTTTTTAGTGAAATATACAAAAATTAAATTAGATTATTCTCAAACAGAATCAAAATTTCTAATGCGATACACTTAATATTTTGATTCGGTATTTGTTTAATTCTATAGAATGATTTATTTAGAATACCCGATGAAATCTGTTAGAAACGAAGCGAATCTAATAAAAACTTGACTAAAATTGTTAAATTATTCACTTATGTCGTAAAAAATATTTACAAAAAGTGTTTTCTATAAGTCGCCATTAGGGGAAACACATATATGCTTTGACTTGAGAATTATTTGCTCTTGAATCCTAAACCATTGGATAAAGTTATAAGAAAAATTTGAACAAAATTCTATTTTAAATTTGTAAGGGGGTATTTTGTAAACGTGTAATTTTTCAATTGAATTTTATTTTCTCGTCACACACGGTAGCGTTCTTTAAATATTCTACAATCTACACTTTATAAGGCCAAATAAACATTTATAGCTATGAGTAGGACATAAAAAAAAGATTCTACACACAAACCACGCTAATTCAAAAGTTAAGTAGCAATCGTGTATTTATTAGGTTTTGTTCGAAGAATTTATGAGCTGCTAGACTATCGGCCACCAGATCTCAACCATCCCCTTTCCCCAGCCACAAATTAATACATCCTCCAAACCCGAGTAAAATGGCCACGTAGCCAAAGCCCAATAAATAAAAACAAAAGAAAAAAATCTATAAAGAACAAATCTCCTGCCAATTTCTGTTTCGTTCTCAATTATATAGTCGAGTTATGCCAAATGATTAGGTTTGTGGAGTACCTACACGATGTAGAAGCAGTGGTGTATTTCATAAGATTTTTACACCATCATTTATACAGGACATTAAAATTTTTCTACAGAAATTAAATCATTTAAATTCCCAGATAATACTTACAGAATACAATGTTAGTAGTATGTAGGCCAGCGAAGTAAAATGTTAAATGTTATTAAGACGTTTCAAAAGAATAATAAATTAAGCATAATTGCCAAATCAAACAAATACTGCCGTCTTTTTGTTTTCTTGTAATTTTACGTAAAAGTTTTGATAAATTTTTAAATAAATTCCCATTCACATAGATAAGAATTTTCGAAACCCAAACAATAATAATTACCTATATTATATTTGATAGGCCAGAACATCAGATACTTTATATATACCTATTTAATTTTTTTTTAAACTACCGCAGCTTTTAAGGTCTCAGTTCTTCATTTTGATAATCAATTATTGTAACAGTTATTGATGGCCCAGGTATAGGCTTTACCATGTGGCATGAAACACACAAAAATGTTCGAAGAATTCAAACAGGATTATACGTTCATTTTCTATCGAGCAAAAGTAAACAGCGCTACCACCCACGATAAAACACATGGAAAAAGGAAAAAAAAAAGTTTATAATACAAACGTTAAAATCGTTGTAAATGCATTCAAAATCATTCATTGGAAAGAAAAACAGAGAAGAAAAAAGAGTACGCGTGAAAGTGACAATGAAATCTGATAGCTTCATTATAACATTATCTAACTTATTAAACAAATAGTAGGTATGTTCATAGGCTACACGGTATAGCACAATGTAAATGACCTGACTCGAAAACAAATCGGACAGGTGTGTACAATAAAAACGGCACAAAAAAAAAATAAAAATAAAATAAATCAATTAATCATGGAATGAGTTTCCCTTTAAAATAAAACTCTAGCGCAGCAATGCTTCGCTAGAAAACCCAGTTGCTCGATATTTATTTCGATATTTCATTGCTATTTTCAGGTTTAGAAATTACAAAAAACTATCGACAGTTAACCCATATCTTTAACAAAAATATCGATCTATCCATGTTTTATCGCTAAAAACCGCTTTTCCAGTGATTTTTTGTTTCCAGTTTATTCGAGAACTAAACCGATGAATACCAACTTTTTTTAGACCGGCTCCCATACAATAGCTATCTTTCGTAAAAATTTCAGCTCTATCTGTTTGGTAGTTTTCTCAAAACCGTGCACACAAAATGTTTTCCCAAAATTTTTCTTCTCCAGTTTTCTTGGAAACTGCTGAATTAATAGGCACCAAATTCCTAAGAAACTTGCACCAACATAAGGAAAGTCTATCGTGAAAATTTGAGCCCGATCCGTTTTGTCATTTTTTTAGAATCTCGAAAAAATGACTTTTCCAGGAATTTTTTGTGGGCAATACATAATATATATATATATATATATATATATATATGCATTGAAAAAAATTAAGTTAAAATGAAAAATGGTATCAATCGTTTTCTTTTCTCATGAAATGGATAATTTTCATCATCCCCACCCCTAACCCTTCCATGAGGTCAATTTTAATACCCCATTTTCAAGCAAACTGCGTAAAAATGAAGCAACGGTAGGTATATTAAAATCAGCGTACAGGTATAAATTAAAAAAAAACAGGCAAAAGGTTTTTAGGTAGATATATATATATATATGTTTTCAGAATGAGTTTAAAAGGGCGGAAAATACTTAAAACCCGGTTATAACACGAAAAATATAATATTGCCAGAACTATCCCTTTTGTACTCTCACGCAGGTTCCTACATTGAAAATCAGCCTCTTCTCTTTTTTTCTTTTATTTTTTCTACAGAATTCAATAAAAACGTAAAGAAATTTTCAAGGAACCTTTAATTTCACCGATTTCAAAGTGAGAATAACCGATCGTTTTTTCTTTGATAAACCGCGACATCCAAAATTATAATATTATTTCCGAGTAGTATGCCTTTTTAACATTCAACATATAGTTAAAAATAAAAGAGGAAACAAAACGTTCGTACCAAAAGGAACGCGTTTTAAAGCAGTTCTAGAATAATATTCTAGTACCCGCGCAACACTCATTAAAATGAAACTGAAAGAATAGGTTCGAAAGAAAGTTTTGTTCGTTTACAATAAATGTTTTTTTATATACACAAGTAGCCTACCAATTATATTGTTCTTTAAAATAAGGAAAATAATTAAAAGTTACCAGTGGTTTTTATTTTAGACGTAGCAATAACCATTATTGGGGTTATTAATTTGTCATTAGGCAACCTGGTACCGGAAGTGAGAATTTTTTTTTGTACTTGATCAATTTATCTAACTATAAGTTGAATGTGTATTTGGTTGAAGTGGAAAAATTTACAGGTTTCACACTTTGTAACGAGAGGAAGGCATTGAAAATTAATAAAAATTTAAAAAAGTTAAGTTGTTCTTTTTTCATTTTTGTATTCATTTACCCGTAAACAACGATGCAACATTACTAACTCCACTTTATTTTTCATTACCATTTTCTCCTTTCACTTTTTTTACTGTTGTTGTCTAACCCTTCTCATACAATTCACGCATAAAACATTGGTAAAAATTGGGTGGCAGACCCTTTTTCATAACTTGACTCGAGAAGCATTTTCAGTGTTAAAACATTTACAAAATGTTTTATGGCTAAAATATTTTTGGATGGGCCTTTTAATTGGTGATAAAAATGGTTTAACCACCCTTCATACTGTGTGCTTACACTATGATTTAACTATCATTGGCACGCTGAGTCACGGGGTTGATGAAAAAGTACTGTATATGTTTTCTGAAATTGTCATAATCTGCATTATTTTATTATTTTGAAGTGGAAAATGAATTTATAATTTTTTTCATTATTTATTTGATTGTGCATTTCCATAATTGGGAACACCATTTATACACTGACCTAGAATATGATAAACAGAGAACTACAGACTTTGTATTGATGAGAAATATCAGTATGCTAATTTCTTTGGCCATTTTTTTGTCTTTTACTCTCATTATCAACTTCTTAATAAGAAAACAATGCAAATTATTAAGATTTTAAGAAGAAAATCCTTCTTTACCCTTATATGTCAGTCCTATGATTGTAATAAAAAAGTAAGTAAAAACTGTTCCTTTTTGTTTCAAATATTAATTAATTTCTGGTTTTAACATTGAGTTCAGTTCATTTTATTTTATTTATTTAATTTTAATTGAATATATAAAAATAATTTATTTTATGTTATTAACTAATATTATTTTTTTTTTTTAGTATATTCTATGATTTTTGGTCCAGAAGTTCCGAAGTAAAAAGGAGTATAAGAAAACTGCTCATCTATTTAATACATAGATAAATAAATATATAGATAAATATATAATTTAAAGTTTTTAATGTACACAATGTTCAGTGTAGACTTGCAACACGCCATACAAAATTATTGTTGAGCCAAATTGGTCTTGGTCTTGCAGACTTAATTTTGCACTTATTGGAAAACCAAGACCAAGACGTACCATGCAAGACTAAGACTAAGACCAAAACCAAGACTCAATTGTGAAAGACTATTTTAAAAAGAAAAACTGTTGACGAATGTGAATTTTTCAAGATATTGTAAAATGACGAAAGAGATCAGGCTAAAATTTTCATCCCAAAAGATAATTCTCATATACATAGAAACAGGTTCAATAGAAATTTATGTCTATTGGTTCTGTACTTTCAGAGAAAACTGAAAAAGAAAAAATATGCTGGTGAAACCATTTTTCAAAAAGTTTAAAAAAACAACAAAAGGAATAGATCATCTGGCTGAAATTTTCATAAAAAGTAGTCCTTACATCAGACCTGATAAGAATTTAATGCTTATAATATAAATTCAATAGTTTACAAGGAAATTGTAAATGAAAAAAAACTGCTGGAAAAGTGGATTTTCCTGTACTTGGGGGAATTACAAGAGAGATCCAGCTGAAATTTTTGCGAAAAATAGTAATTACATTAGATAGGATCAGTTCTGATAGAAATTTATTTCCTGCTGGTTCAATATAGATTTTACTGTGATGTTCAAGGAAGGCAGTTTTATGTAGGCACAGGTCTGATAGAAGTTTGAAGATTTGTTCTTATTAGTTTTGTAGTTTCTGAGAAAACATGAAAAGAATGAATTTTAAAATTTGTTGGAAAATTTGTGATCTTAAAGATTTTTGAAAAATGACCAAAAGAATAGATCATTGAGTTGAAATTTTCACGATAGTAATTAAATGAGACGAGGTTTGTTTGTAGTTAAGTGCCTCTTTATTCAATAGTTTCTGAGAAAAATGTAAAATCTATAATATTTCTGGAAAAATGCCTATTCCAAAATTACAAGAAAACTACAAAGAAATCGGGCTGAAATTTTATGAAAGATAATCTTCATGAAAGTATCAAGTAACAGGTCTGATAGGAATTTGGTGCCTATTGATTCTGTACTTTGGAAAAAAAAAATGTATAACACAAAATTGGGGAAGAAAAGCAAGTCTTCTGCGTTGCTTGAAGTATCTTTTTTCATGCTTACAGCGCAAGAGGTACTCAGTATTTTTTTTTTTGCATTGCATTTTGTAAAAACTTTGTACTAAATATGCAATGGGCTGCGACATCAAGAGGTCTTCTTTTCAATTGTATTCCAGGAGACCAACAAAGAGGGCATTAAAATTAAAGTCAGGATTTACCTATTACTTTACTCCAGTGTCGATTATGTTTTTTCTCCAACTTGCAAGGTTTTTTGTGTACAATATGTTCAAGAATATAGGCATCTACCTATATATCATCTCGAAAATCAATGTGTAAATTTTATGGATTTCAAAATAAATTAAAACAATATTCACAAGTTGAAAAAATGTTCGCGTTCATGTACCTATGTCTCCCAAAAATGTTTATCTTGAAAAGTATGTTAGTGAATCAACGCAACGTAGGAAATCGGGGGTTTATTGCTTGTTAGCTGAATATTTTTCATCACCCAAAAATTCGTGAAAAGGAAATTTTTGTTTTAAATGATTTCGTCAAAATAACTGTTTATAACTGACAGAAAGTTCGATCTGTTTGACCTCAAAGAATTCAGGGAGCATCGATCTTTAATCAAAAGTATAAGTGGGAATATTCTTTAAAAAAATTAATTCCACAAATGAGTTCTTCGTCACTCGATAATTTTCATATCATTTAAAAGCCCACATTTAAAATTCAGATAGGCCTACAGCTGTTTCCCCATTTTATCTAATTTTTCGATTAAATATCTCGTCTTACTCAAGAGATTTTGAAATAAATTTTTTATTTCCAAAAGTCAAACAGATGTGTCAAAATAACAACATCCTGAGCTCAAATAATGTTTAGACTTTTTTTTTGTTTTTTTGTTTTTATATTTATCGTCGATGAAAAAGTTAATTATAGCAAGTTTGTTTTATATGTTTCAATAATAGAGTAGTCTAAGTGTAAACTTGTGTGATGATGTTTTTGTTCACCAACTTCAACCACCATAACACCAGTTTTGAAACGAAAGGATTAAACGATTAGGTAGATACTAAAACTGCAACCAGTGGTATCAAACATTTAAATAAACGTATACAGTATACATGAATAAATCAGAACACGCTTTTGAAACGTTTTCAAGATGAAAAGAACAACGCTCACTTTACATAATACCGTAATACGAATATAAATATAGATTTTGTTTAAGTAAATACAAAGAAAAATATTTGATAGAAGAGTTGTCTTACATTTTTTGTTGTTAGCATACAAAGTCAACGTCAAAAACCATAGGCTAAGTATACATAGTCGTGTAAATTTGAACTGTGAAAAATGTTGCATATGAAATTTACAGCTAATAATGGAGAATAGGCACTGAAAAAATATGGTACTGCAAGCGGGTAATTCAGTTATTCACTTTGATTTTGTATTTTGTACGTTGTATTTTTTGTTTCATTGCTCTGTTTTCTCAGCAGCTTCCTGCAAACCTGCAAATGTCGATTACATCGTTGGCCTTCAAATTTTACGCGAATACTTTCACAGGTACCTTACCCCTTCTTACCTTGTAGCACAAGTCAAATTTTTACATTAATAAAACATAAAATTCTTTTTAATTTTTGTCAATCACCTACCTATATCTGGGGAGACAAAATGGAAGAAAAAAAAACAAAATCTATATACTAAGTATTAGGTAGGTAGTTTTTGGATTCTATATCTATAGTATTTCTGCTTTAAAAAGATTTTCCTTTTTCTTAAATGATCAACCAAATATAGAAATGAAGATTGACGGTGAACTTAATGTAAATTTTATTCTTCAACCACCATTTAGGTACAATTTTTTATTCATTTTTCATTAGACCTGTATCTTCAACTACGCTAATATGAATTGAACTAGGTGTCATTATAGTATTGTTTCCAGAGAAGTGAAAACTCTTGACAATGCCCTATAACGGCACCCAGAGGTGGCTCCGAAATTTTATTTTGAAGGAGGCCATAGTGGAAAGTTCGGTGAGTTGGATTGTTTAAAAAACAATACTTACCTAGTATATTTTACCCCCACGCACAAGAAATCTCATAAATATTTTCATACGAGTTATTTTGGGGAAGGGGAGTATGACCGCTGTCCCCTGGAGTCACCCTTGACGGCGACCTTGATTTGAATGATTATAATTACTTAATAATTATACTCTGTTCACACTAAGAATTGTGTGATGTCATAAACTATATCTACACATGTCTATCGTGGGCATAGCCTACGATCCTCCATGCGCTTGGCGGGCGTTTGGAGAACTCCTGTACTGAAGCAATGTAGGTACAGGAGGACTGGGCTGAGGTGGTCGCCGACAGTCGTTGTTGGACATCAGGTGCGAGAAGGTGTGTGACAGCAAACTACTTTTATAGTCCTCGGACGTTAAATGAACAACTATTTATAAGTGCCAAACCATAGTGGTATACTACCACTATATGGTAGCAGAGACAATGGGGTTCCTTGGCGGATTGGATCTTTTTAATAAAATCCGATTTAAATAAAAACCTCGGAAATTAAAACTCAAAAGAATTTTAATCTCTCTCTCAAAAAAAAAAAAAAAAAAAAAAAAAACGGTAAATGAACTAGAGATAATTTGTTTCCAACTGCTACTGAAATCGCTTCCACTCATCAAACGAAGTTTAATTTATTTATTTTATTCAACTTCACGGCACAAAAAGAATCGAAACTTATAATATTTTCGATTCCCTAATAGAAAAAACAATTCGGAAATAAATATAATTTTTTTTTCCGGACTGACAATAGAAATTCGAAAACAATATTCTCGAATTTATACACGTCAACATAACACTTCAAGGTCATCTGAAATCTTGAAAATGAAATAAAAGTACGTGAGAATTAAATTCCCACGCACACTAATAATTTCCATTGATACAAAAATATTTTAATTAATACAAATGCATCAAGGAACTCTAAACAAACATTCATTCATAATTACATGAATGAACGTAATTAATTGATACCTACTACCAAAAATTGTAGGCATCTAAAAAAGGTTAGATTTATTTCACGCTACGCGAAATAAATATAAGACTAACTAAAAAATACAACTTCGCCGACTTATAAGAAGTCGACAAAAAAATTGTAATGTTAATTGCAGAAATTAATCCATTAATTAAACCTGCACTCATATCAACAGCTCATATTACGCATCCCTAATCCGTAATTAAGAGTGAAATAATAGTCCGCTAATAGTAATGCGTATATTACCTATAAACTACATTTAAGTTTACATGTAAATGTATATGTAAAATACAGGCGAATTCATAGGCTAAGTTACGTATATACAATACATAATTAAGAGCAGTGAATTACCCACCAAATTATATGGTACTACCTAATGCGTAAATTAACCGTAAATTTACATGTAAATATACGCAAAAATTAATAGGTAAACTCTTACGTATTTGTCAGAATATTTACCCATACACCATGCGTAAATATATACAAAAATATATACGTAGGTTCCCACGTAATGGCGACTGAAAAAATCATATATATAATTTTTTCTAGTTGCCCCCAGCAAAAAAGAAAGTTGAGGATTAACAAAATAAATATAAAGTACGGCAAATAAAAGATCGGCCAAAAATATAAAATGAATGATCAATTTGCCGTACACGCAAAAAAACCAAGGACAAGCATGGCAAATACCTAAAAAAGGTCTTTACTAAGAATGCCGTCCTAAATAAATATAATAAAACGTCTACCTTCTAGATAAAAATATATCTAGTGACAATGAAACAAAAGATAGAAACATCTTTTGTCTCGCCTACAATTTTCAGAAAAAGGTCTTCATAATAAACATCTGAAGGCAATAAAAAACGTTGCTAGCTAAGCAGCAATGATAACATTCTTGAAGGACAAAAGAACACTAGTTAGGAGACTAACTCTTTTGTCCCCATCACTAATGCATTTCCAATAAAAAACGTTCACAAAAATCAAAGAGTTTGTAATAACCTTACTACTACAAACACACCTGCAACCCCTAGAGTTCCAGCAATGCAATCAGCACTATTGGATCACGTGATTGCAGATAAAATAGATCGCAAAAACCAATACGCACAAAGATAGTCAACTGATTCTTCACTCACTTTTTACAGTCTGTCAAGAATGTTTCCAGTCGACTATAATTGAGTATTTTTGTGTGTTATTTTTGCGATCCTTTTTTCCGGTGCTATAATTTTAATTGTGCGTATTTATGCGACAAAACTTGCGAAAAATTATATTCGTGATTTCCAAGCTCGACTAGCAAGGAAATATTGTGTTTGTTAGCCGGAAATACGTAATTCGCGGCCATTTTTTCATTTTTTGAATTATTTGAAAAAATTAAAATCACGAAAAAACTTGGGAATATTCGTGAAACCGAAATCTTCGAGCCAACCAGAGACTCGAAGAGGAATCTACTGGTCATCAATCTTTTATAAAGAAAAATGTAAATCCAGCAATTGGTAAGTACACGTCTATCTTACCGATTATTCAAAGTGTGGATCTTGAGATTATGTCAAATCTCCAAATCACTTCGTCGCGCGTATAATAATTCAGTGTAAACGTGTATTTTGCGCAACCAAAATTACGTCTATTAATAATTAAATTTTGAAATTAAGAAAAATTAATAAAGACGGGATTTAGGCGCATTCTTGGGAAAATACTACGTAGGCAATATCAGAAGCCATCTATAATCACTTCGTAATTATTCTCAAACCAGTGCGTTAAGGTTTGTGACAAAAATACGTAATTAAAATAAAATTCCCTGAATTTAGCCTAATCACTTCAAGTCCTCGAAATCATAAAAAAATTTCGAGAACAAAAAATAACCAAAAATTCCTCGAAGTACCTAAAACATTTCGAGAACCAAAAATAAAAAAAAATTAATTTCGCAAATCCCACAGGGGTGAACGAATAAATAAAATGCCATCAAAATTAATTTCGTATGTCCCACAGGGGTGAATGAAAAAAATAACTTCCCAAAATAAAATCGCGTAATTAAAAAGTTGGTAGTGAATTTTTAAATTGAACAAAAACGGGACCCAATTTGGAAAATTATCATTGCGCCCCACGGTCACACAAAAATTTTTTTAGGTCTAAAAAACTTAGAAAAATCACGAATCACAAACCTATGAACGGGAATTTTAACCTAATAAGGATCTAAATTCAGAACGATTCGTAAACGAAATTATGAGACAGGCTATTAAATACGAACTAGAGACCTATGGACGGGACTTTCGTTCTTATAGGGACCGAAAACCAATAGTTCAATAGTTCGTACCAAAAAATTAATTATAGGTTCGAAAATACGAATTGAGGACCTATGAACGGGAAGTCTGACCTAGTAAGGACCAGACCACAACCAATTTCTTATTATCATAATTTTTTTTTTGGGGGGGGGAATTTATTAGACGAATTATCAACCTAGGAACGGGGAAATTTAGTTCACTGACAACTAAAATTCATATAATAATTCGCAAAATATCCCCAAATAATAAATAAAATATGAAATTATAATAAATTATACAAAAAACGAATTATTTGGAATACCTAGGACTGGAAAAATTAGTCAATGCAAGGATTAATTTTTAATAATAATTCTTGTAAAACCCTTCTAAAACGACGTAAAAATCTCCAAAACGTAAAAATAAAAATTTATTTTGACATCCATTAAATTACGTACAGAAATTTGATGCGCAAAGTGAAACATTTTCCAATCAAAACCGAATTTTTTGGAAAATTAGTCGCAACTCAGAAAACAATGAGAAACGATCATTGCGCCCATGGGTTATTGCAAAATTTTTTTAGGTAAAATAAACTTAGAAAAAATAATTTTGCGACCACTCATTTCCTTCAAAAAATACGATTAACTTTTTGGAAAAATAAAATTACAAACGAAAATTAATTAGACAGGTCAGAACCGATTTCATAAACAAAATTTTCAAAGGTGTCCGATCCTTTGAAAACCTAGGCGCATCTCAAAAATTTGAGAACCTATCATTGCGCCCCCAGGTCATGCCCAAATTTTTGTTTTTTTCGCAAATACTTTAAAATTTTCAAAGGTGCCCGATCCTTTGAAAGCTTAGGCGCGTCTCAAAAATTTGAGAATCCATCATTGCTCCCCTGGGTCATGCCCAAATTTTCATTTTTCTAAAAAATTTAGAAAATATTTAAAAAAAATATATATTAATTTTTTTTTCTCCACTATTTCGACACGATTAAATCTAAATTCAAAATAAATTTAAAATTACTTTGAATTTCACAGATTATGCCGAAACAAAGAGGAAACTCCTCGATCCTGCCAGATTTAACACCTTATGGTCCGTTGACCAGTAGGCAACAGGCGGCACCCCAACTTCCAATGGAGACAGCAGCCCCAGAGGAAAACATAAGCTCCTCCAGTGCTACCTCCCCGATTCACATGGTGGAGGCCGCAAAAAAGCTGGCGCAAGAAACTGGAGCAACACACGAAACTCTCGAGCGAGAGTTGATCAAGAAAGTGAAAAAGGCAGGTCGAGCCATGGAAGACAAGATCGATACAGGCTCTATCTTCAGCGACTAGGGCGGTGTTGATAAATATGATACCCTCATCAAACTATACCTAGATTCTGTCTCATCAGCCGGAATCTATATCCAAGAACTTGACCTGCTGATGACATCACCAAACGTCACACTCATCGATGCCCGAAAACAAATTCCGGTCATCAATGGTATAATGGAAGAGCTGCGGACACCACCTCCGGGAATTCAGTCCCAGAAGTTACTATTGGCCCGCAACTACAGCTGGAAACTATTAGGCCACCTAGGCCTAATAGAAGCAACATTCCCGCTGGCAACAACGTCGAGGCAGATGGACACCACCTTGCCAGTGCCACATCGTGCTCGCACACCATCCCCCGAATCAACCACCAGCCAGCAGGAGCAATATCAGCCACCTGCTGAACAGAACTGGGAACAGGAGATGTGGGAGGAGGAACGGCGACGTGAGGAGCAATGGAAGGCCAAATTACTCGAGGCTGACCGCAGGCGCCAAATGGCATTGCACGAGATGGCGCAGAGAGCTGCAGAAGACCACCTGCTCAAGGAGAAATATGAAAAGGACCTCGAAGCCATAAAGGCTACGAGGAACAAAATTGTAAAGTTGGCGCAGGAGGATTACGGAATTACATACGAGGAATTCCATGATCAATACGTCATCCTGGCCATCCGTAGAGGTAATATTACACCTACGTACAATAATGATTCTGATAACCCTAATAAAAAGAACCCTCAGAAAAACAAAAACAAACGCGATTCATTTGATTTCAAAGAAAATCTAGAATCAATAACTGATTCTAGACCCTCGCAACATAACCAAACAAATCGCAACCCAGAAGCCCATTACAAGCTCAAAATCAAAACAAAATTATAGATCCCATTCCCCGATGTTGGGAATCAGATCCCAATGATGATATTGAGCAAACTGGCTATAAATTTAAAGGCACCAAAATATCACCTAGTAAAATGGGACGGTTCACTTCTGACCTACCCAGGATTTATTAGGAGTTTTAAAATGTATGCACATTTACGTAAAGACATACAAGTGCCCCAAAAAATTAATCTTTTAGAAATGAACATTCCTAAAGATATTTCGAGAAAATTTAACCATTTTGCTCCTGACGATGTAGGCTATAAACAATGCCTACAATTCTTACACGATAGGTATGGGGACAAAAGCAAGGTACGAGCCAGAATTTGGTACCAAATCACCAAATTTCCAGTCACTTGTAATTCAATCTCATCCATACAAGATGGGATGGATGGGATAGCGGTTCTGATTGATTGTTATCGATTGGTCTCGACGGTTGTTGACGAAGAACAAATTTTCAACGTCACTGTAAAAAAGTTTCTGCCGAGATCATATATCAATAATCTCAAAAGTAGTGACAGACATGTGTCACACTTACTTTTGGCAATTTGTGAATTCATAAAAATTCACGAAATGTTTGAAGACAAACATTCTTCAAACCAAAATTATTAAAAACCAAAAAGAGGGCAACTTAAAGGCAACCCCAATTTTTTGGCAGCCATTTTTCAAAAAGATAACGAGCAATCAAATCACAAGGGAAAATATAAATCTAATCCTAACCACAAAAGAAATAATTCAAATAGGGATAATACTAACCCAAAATGACATCGTGACTCCTCTGTTTCAGAATGTCAAATTCAAGAGTGGCAGGTGAAGAAAGCTCAGGATACACCCAGATGTATCCTGAACATGCCCAACATGCCACAAAAGGCCTGTGTCTTTTGTGGCAAGAAGCACCCGTTGTTCCTGTGCTACGACAGGAGATGGAACACGCTGCAACAACGGCAGCGTGAATATACTGAGCGCAAACTCTGCAGAAGATGCGCTCAGTGCCATGTGTTGGAGCACTGCATCGTGGAGCCTTCGAGCCACTGCAAGTGATTCCACTGCCTGGCACAGGATCATCATGCGAACCTATGCCCCAAGGCTCTGTATCCCATTAACAAGGGACACGGAGAAAGATGGTACACGACGCTCAAAGAACGTACAGAAAATTTGAGTAAGTACACACTTGATTCAACAAAAGTTTCAAAACAAAACGATTTTGACGCTAATGAGTCATGTGTTCCCCAGAACGTGCCATCCGCTGAGAATGTGGAACCACGGGAGGTGCCTACAGAGCTCACGTTGGAGCAGAAGAAGTGCTTGCCAATAAGCAGTGAGTACTTTTCAGCTTTTATAAAAAATAAGAAAAATTCAACTTTCTTAGTTTTTCAATCGTACACTCAATCACCATACACAAAACAACCAATCAAAATACATGGGTTTTTTTATTGTGGAAGTATCGACACCTATATCACAAAAGCATACGCTTTTGGATCCTTAAAATTAAGAGGATACGAAACACAGCTTTTGAGATTAAAAGGCGTTAAAAATCAAAAATCAAACATTTTAAAGTCCTGCTTAGTAGATTATGAAATTCTAATTCCAATTGGTAAAATAGTTCAAATTACTGCAAAAACTTTATATAACATAACGCAAAATTTGAAACAACCTGACCTAACAGAATTTTATAAAAATTTTCCTGAACATTCAGATATAAAATTCTCAAAAATGGAAACTGAGCATACAATTGACCTATTATTAGGTAATGATTATATGTGGTCCTTTGTAAAGCAAATCGAACACATCTCACCGACTATTACTCTGATTGAAACAGAATTTGGTCATATGTTAGGAGGTATGCCTCCTAACCAGACCAAAGTTGATGAACCTTTCACGCCTCTCGTCTTCAATAATCCACAAGAAGTTGAGAACTTATGGCGCTTAGATGCTATAGGCATCGAATCAAATAATCTGGAAGAAGCTCAAGCAGAAGCTGAAGCTTTAAAACTATTTTACAAAAACGTAGAAATAGTCAACAACAGATACCAGATAAAATGACTATATAAGAATTATCCGCCACTCTTGGCTGATAATTACAACCTAGCCTATAAAAGACTGGAACATCAATTGCCTAAAATGCAAAAGATGCCAGAATTTTTCAAGAAATATGACGAATATTTCGAGATGCTAATAAAGTTCGAAATGATAGAAAAAGTGGATCCAAAACAACCTGAAGGAGTTATACATTATATCCCTCATAAAGGAATTTTGGATCTAACTAAAAGTACACGGCTGAGAGTAATATTTGATGGATCGGTAAAAACAAATCAATCAAAACATTCAATAAATGATTGCATGTTTAAAGGAGCAAACCTCTTACCAGATTTGCTCCAAATATTAATATCTTTTTGCAAAGATACCTACGCTATAATAGCGGACATTAAAAAAGCCTTCCATCAGATAAGGTTACATCCTGACGATAGAGATGTAACAAGATTCCTATGGGTAAAAAATCCATCGAAACCTTTAATAAAAGATAATATAGGTTTCGACGAGTACCATTTGGAATAGTCACGGCACCATTTCTATTGGCAACAATATTAATGCACCATTTCCAACAAACAAACCCAATCTTCTACGAAAAATTTGCAAAAAATTTTTATGTAGACAATTTGGTAACATCGTTACCAACACATCAAAGTTTGTTAGCCCTACACAATGAAGCTAACAAACTCATAAAAGATATTTTAATGGAACTATCTCAATGGGGAACAAACTGTGTCCCATTAAGAAAAGACTTTGATCCTGAACATGCATTAAGCAAACCTCAGATCAAAGTCCTCGGCTTGACATGGGATATGGATAATGACGTAATATTCATTAGTTCACCAAAACTAAAGGATCAAAATCAAAATTGGACAAAACGAATCATTTTAAGAGCCATTTCCCAATATTTTGATCCCCATGGTTGGTTTGCACCGGCATTTATTCCGTCCAGAGCTTTCATAAAACAACTCTGGAACGAAAATTTTAAATGGGACGAACCTTTACCACAGTCACTACAAACGATAGCGACGCAATTGGTAAAGGATCTTGGAAAATGCACAAACTATGTTCTACCAAGGCAAATTTACCCAGGGACTTATGACCCGAGTAAATGCCAACTACATATCTTTGTAGATGCCTCAAAAACAACTTTTGCCATGGCAGCATTCTTACGTTTCACTAATTCTGAAACAAACAAGAATGCAGTCAGATTCGTCTTAGGAAAATCAAGAATTGCCCCAATGAAAACTGTAACAATTCCAAAATTAGAATTGTTAGCAGCACTCATTGGAGCAAGAGTGGTGAACAACTTACGTAAACCACTCGACTTAGGTAATAGCCCAACATATCTATGGTCAGACAGTAAATGCATTCTAACATGGTTGTTAGAACGCAGAGTACTGACCCAGTTTGTATTGAACAGAGTTATCGAAATTAAAAAAATTGAAAATCTACAATTTCGATACGTTCCTTTAGCAGAGAATCCAGCAGATATAAGCTCAAGAGGAGCAACGGTGGAAGACATCTTCCAAACGAACTGGTGGTCAGCTCCTGAATGGCTTAGTAACAGTCCTGATACTTGGCCAGTAACTGACCTACACATAATCCAGTCATTACCTGACACAACAGAAGAAGAGCAAACTACACCAGTTTTCTTTACTTGGAGAGTCATTAAACACTTCTGAAAAACTTTCGGAATTGTTACCACAAGACTACGATAGAATGTTTGACAGTCACAGACCTGCCAAACTTAATAGACAACTTAAATCTAGGAAAATAAAAATACCCAAATTTAAGTTCAACACAATCAACCACGTTTGTGAAGTTAAAATATTTACTACACAAACAGAACAAGAACTGAATCAAAACAATTCAGAACTTAACCAACAAGAAATCCAAGATAATTCGCAGCAAATCCTGGATTTATCATCTAAATCAAATAGACTCTCTCAAAGCACAATACCGTATGAAACATTCATACATGAACCAACTAAAACACCGTTCAATATAAACATAGAAAATTTCAACACTCTAATCAATCTTAAGAGAACTTTCTACCATTGCCTAACAGCAATAAGAAAGTTTTCAAGAAAACGACTTACAAGAACTAGGTCGATTTCACCTTGGGCAATATTACCAAACAATTACCAATTCGCACTATTATGCTTCATATATGCAGATCAGAGAAAGCACTTCTCTGATATATTCAAAGCATTATCAACATATAATGCACCAGAATATGTAGCATACGAAAAATTCCACATTATCATAGACGAATCAGGACTGTTAAGACTTCGGAATTACACACCAGTAACACCATTTACTGAAGATATACTATCTCCAGTATTGTTACATTCGAAATCCCACCTAACAAAATTAATACTATTAAATGTACATACATTAAATAGTCATACTGGCATAAAGTTTACGATGGCAGCATTTCGTAGAACATATTTTAAACCAAAGGCAATGAGAATACTACGAAGTATTCTCAAAAAATCATGCCTTATGTGCAAAAGGTTAGATAATAGACCTTATGCACAACCAACACACTCAGGAATGCCGGACTTCAGACTTGTGCCTTTCACGCATCCATTCACCTACACGGGAGTGGATGTATTTGGTCCATATTCAGTATTTGACGAATATCTACCAAAAAAGAAGAAGGCACTAGCAACACCAACCACTACGGTTTACAAAAAATGGATATTAATCTTCACATGTCTATCCACCAGAGCCGTATACTTTCTATCTCTGTCATCATTGACCACAGGAGAAATATGGGTAGCTTTCCAAACGTTCTTTGCTGACTACGGAACACACAAAGCAATGCTGTCAGACAGCGCAGCCCAGTTCAAACTGATAGCAACACATTTGCCACAGTTCTGGGAAGCAATAACATCTGACAGCACCATAAAGGATAAACTCCTACAAAAAGGGATCACTTGGCATTTCACACCACCCAAAGCTCCTTGGTACGGTGCCACATATGAAAGGCTAATAGGAGTATACAAGCAAGCATTCAAACGTGTCATGGGGCCACATTCACATCATCGTCACAATTTTCAAGCTACGCTTAAAAATATATAAGTGATGATGAATGAACGTCCCCTCTGTCCAGCACAAGACGAGGCGGAACAGATGACGCTGACCCCAGCACACTTTATGCATGCTAAACTCAGAAATTTCACCTTAGACCTAGATAAACCCTTAGAGGAAAGAACTCAAACGGCTAAAAATCTGCAGAGTCTATGGAGAAAAGACCAACAAAATTTACAACAGCTTTGGGCGGCATGGAAAAGCCTCTATCTTCCTTACTTAAGAGATAGAGTCCCTAAAGGTGTAAGCAATGCTTATCGCACCATAAATTTCCAACCAAGAGTTGGAGATATAGTCCATGTCCTAGACATAATGGCAAAACCAGGTGTCTACAAATTAGCCACAGTAGTCAACCTGTTGACATCACGTGATGAACAAACACGTCACGCAGACATTAGGTTACCTAGCTCAAAAATTGTGATCAGACCTATTAAGTTTTTAGCACCACTGGAGCTAAACACCTCAGAAGTAGCGAACCAAACTTAACAAGTTTAACTCCTACTTCACAGACCTGTAAAAACGCACATAGACTCACAAATTTAAAACCCCAATGGAAAGTGGCACCATTGGAGTTAGCTCTTTTTAAAGTCAAGACAGAACTTGTTCTGCCAAACACTTACTCTCACTGTCCAGCAACCTCTTCAGGATAATAGCGGGTGAGAGGTGATAGCAGGTTGCGACCAACCAAACTAGAAATTAAGATAATAATTGTCTCAATTTCACTATCAGACTAGCAAACACTAATACACACAATCTCTTTTCTTTCCAGAGTCACTCCTGTATGGCGCCAACCAATAAATTACCCCTCCAGCCTCCTCAAACCCAATCCGCGAAGTCTGCAGGGGTAAAACTCCATGGTTGGAAACCCCCGAGGCCTCAAACATAAACAAAAAAAAAAATTTGTTTTTTTGTACATAGTTTTTTGTTTACTTGTTTGTTGTTGTTGTACCTCAAGAAAGTACAATTTTTTATGCTTTTATTCATTTATAATAAACAATAATTTTGTACTTCTGTCTATGTACTTTAATGATTTTTTACAGGCCTACAAACAACCAGTCTTGGAAGACTGGTTGTGAACACCGCCCCCAGTATTGTGAGCGTAGCCTACGATCCTCCACGCGCCTGGCGGGCGTTTGGAGAACTCCTGTACTGAAGCAATGTAGGTACAGGAGGACTGGGCTGAGGTGGTTGCCTACAGTCGTTGTCGGACATCAGGTGCGAGAAGGTGTGTGACAACAAACTACTTTTATAGTCCTCGGACGTTAAATGAACAACTATTTATAAGTGCCAAATCATAGTGGTATACTACCACTATAATGTCTACTAGAAAAATGATGTTTGTTTACTCCATGCACAAAATTATACTTATCATTTTACTAATGAGTACTCGATGCTGCTACGCAGCAATAATTCACAGATCTACATGAACCATAAATGAGTCTGAAATTATCAATTAACCAGGTGCAAAATGAAGAAAAAAGTGATTTTGAGTTAGATTGAAACTGAAATATATGTATAGTAAAATATATCTGTAACTATGGTCATGTGATAGCGTTACAGAAGTGGCTTTTATGTATGAGATAACAATTAGTGCATAAATATCTTTTCCTCTCCCTCGGTTAACTGCCACATCTATAGGTGATTCTGACGCCACACATTTCTTAGCTTGAACAGAGTATATGTCTTCTATTATATAAGAGACTTTTTTCTTCATTATGTACCTGATTAATTGATGATTATTTCGGACACAATTATGATTTCCATTGGTCTGTGAATTATTGCTATGTAGCAGCAGCAATATTGAGTACTCTCCAGTAGTAACATATTTGTCAAATCACTTGATCATTACAGCATTTTAAGTTCTTCAAAAAAGGGGTCGTAGCGGAGTAGTGGTCAGGTGTTTGGCTTTGCAGTAATTGAAAGGTCGCTAGTTTGAGACCCTCTGCTATCACATTCCTGACCCAAAATAGCCGTATATTCAGTTCTCCACATTTGCATATTTTACTCCAAATGAACGGAACTAACTAAACACGCATGAAAGAATTCTCTGGTGAGAACCATTTGGCCAAACGAACCAAACACGCCAAAAATTTTTCGAGCATTGTTGGCAAATGAAAATGCGCAAAGGATTTATTCAAAAAAGTTCAAATATTCTAAACGTTTGTTTGTTTGGTTTGTTTGGCACATTTGGTTTATTCTGTTTGTTCGAAGTAAAATACGCTAGTGTGGACCCATCATTCCATTTTATCGATGCTCTAGTACGTGATTGAAAAATTCATACTTGGTAGATATTGGGCATCAGATCCTGACGATCCTCCTCTCCCTTCTTTAACATTTAAATATATCCTTCAGTCGCTGGAAAAAATGACCGTATAACCAGAGCCAATAAGAAAAAATAAATGTAGGTTTTCAAAGCCCAGATAGTTTGATAGACTCTGAAAAGAGATTTTCTATGACTCCATTTGTGACCCTATGAACAAGGATAAATTCCGTTATCTGCAGAAAGAAGAGAAAGTCCCACCTACACTCGCGTGTTTTTGCAGTTTTTTAATGCACCATCCATCTTCGTTAAAAGTCCATTTAAGGCATTTGAAATTTTATCGTCATTAATGTTTTCGAACTAATCCCAGCAAGCTTCTATTTTTTATTTTTTTGAATAAGTTTAGGTAATATTCTGTTTTCTGTTTTGTAATTGCCTATGAGACCTATACCCGGTTTCGAGAGTCCACGTAAAAAAAAAGAAAAAAGCGATATAGAAAGAAAAATAAACTTGCTAAGAAGAATTGACATCTCCTTCCCCAACATGTCAGAAAAACAAGCAAATTGTCACGACATGAACATTTACCGCAGCAAAGAAATAATATTCACGAGCAGTTCGTCTTTTATACAACTCCCACTGGTTCGTCCACATTCTTAGCATTTCAAATGCGTATATAGAAAACAAAGATCTATTTGGAAAGTTCTTTCCAGCACGTTCAAAAATATCCTCTGCTGTTTTCAGTTTTTCTGAACAAAGCCAGCATTTTTTATAACTTATTTTTTCTTCCAGGAGAGAGGAGAGAAAAAAGAGAACGAGAGAGAGAGAGAGAGAGAAAGAGAGAGGAAGAAAAAAAAAGGATTCATGCGACCTATTATAAAAGGAATTTGTCGGGGTCGGTTAATAAATTCTATTTTTTCTACGATGAACTGCGTTCTTCTTTCTCAAGTTGTGAAATGACATTCTGTATAGGCATATATATATATACGTTGAGAAAAAAAGAATGGCGAAATCAGTATAAATTGAGTTTACGAATTAAATACAAAATTTTGGTTTAACTTCGTCGTTTTATATATATGGTACTTCAGAACAAAGGCACCGAAGATAATGGGAGTTAACGCAGAAGGCCTAAACCAAATACTTCAACTGGCTTTTTCAACCTTTATTTATTTCTTTTTCCAGCACCCATGTATAGGTAAAGACTCATTTGGTAATAAAAAAAAGAAAAAAAAGAAACACCATACACGGAGGTAACAACTAAAAATAGTCCACTCAACGTGACACGGATTTATTACGGAAAAAGGTATATAATGAAATTAAAAGGGAGATCATTTAGTATCTATACCTGGTAGAGTGTTGGAGTGGAATTGTTCTCCAGCCATACGTACTCGTGCGTTCCTCATTTTCCATAGAAACACTAGAAAAGTGACATTTCGGTGCAGGCATAGTCACAGGTATAAAATAAGAGAGAGATGGGAGTTGAATCGTCTCAAAAAATTTTTAATTATTTTTAAAATTAACGCTATAATTTGATATCTTGCAAATTTTTTTTTATAAAATGGACCCGGTTACTGGAACATTTTATCCAGCTTCTGGAGGATATATTTAATGCCCAATACAATGCGTGTAGTTCAAAGTTATTTCTACGTGTGTTTATACATACTTTACCAAGCTATAATAATAGCCATCTTATTATACTTCCATCTATAAAATTGATGTACTGCATTACCTCTTCTTCATATTCGAGACAAAATTACCATCAAACCTTCACAATTATTCAGTTTAAAACTGAAACGGTTTGTGATTCACAAAGAATCATTTTTGTCAGCTAACGGAGTTCACCAACCCCATCAGATGATTAATGGCTTTATTGTGGGGCTTTCAATTCGTTCTCGAAGCCACCGTAAACCTTACAGCCACGAACAATAAGACCAAAAATTGGTTGGAAACGGAATTAATTGTCATACAAAAGGGTTTTATAGCAGCAATATCTCGGAAAAAAGTTCCTTGACGATTAGTATGAAATACTGCACTCCCATACTCTTTGCCTCCACCACGAAGGGGGCTACAATGTGTAACTATTTTTAATTTTTTCAATTACTCTTCATAGATAAGCGATGTACAATAAAACCTATTTCAATGTAAAGTTAGTTTGAGTAAAATTCAAAATAAATAGCCAGTTTTCTTTACACATTTTTCTCATGATACGTATCATTGGGCCTGGGATATAGGATGGTAAAAAAGATTAAAAAAAAAAAAAAATTATAATAATTTGCATCAGCTATTTTCTTATGGGGAAGCTGAAACTGTACATACGTATAGACGTCAAGATAGCCGAAGGAATTATCATTCTGATATATTCTATCCGGACGTAGTTAATACGTGACAGTTCTGGTCTGTGGAAAATAAGCCACCAGAAAAATAATGAAATAATTGTAAATATTTTCATTATTATTCTGATGATTCATTTCCATTATTGGAGGAACTACACAGGTACGAACAATTAAGAATGAAATCTGATGTACAGACTACCTGTATATTAATGGATAATATCAGCATACTTTATATTTATTTCACCATATTTACGTCTTGGTTTATATACCTATTCACAGCTTCCCAATAAGAAAATAATACAGATTATTATGATTTTGAAAAATAACTTTTTTAGCATCCTAACGTGTAGATACCTGTTTGCTTTATATTTTACGTGTAAATATTACCTTTAATACAGAAATACTCTTATTGTAAAATCGCTCGCGATAAGTTTTCGTGAGAAATTTAAAAACTCTAGCGTAGCAAGCCACGGTAGAAAATGTAGGTTTTCCTGACAAAAAATAAATAAATAAATAAGTGAACAAACAAATACAATAAGAAAATGAATTGTATTGTGAAGTTATAAAAAACGTAAGCAAAGTTGTTAAATTATTGCTTAACAAATATAATAGCAGTAAGTTTACTTTCGCACCAGCTTCTTTGGTTCGTTTAGAAGTTATCTTCTTTTTTTAGCAATAGTTGAAGATTTTTTCGAATCACTTCTACGCATGAACTATTAAGCCAATTGAAACCAAGTTTTGTAAAATGTTAGAATATAATAGACTGTATGTTCAATGTCTGTACCAAATTTCATGATTATTGCTCAAAAATTATGCATTTCAGAACCATACAACATAGTACAATGCACCAGACGTACCATCTTGCCGATCTGAACCAAAAACAATAGAGTTCATCCTTGTCTAGATCGAAATAAGAGTACCAGATTTTATGACTATCAGATGAAAATTGCAATCTGTATCGAGTCAAACAGAAATGTGTTTATATGATTATGTGTTATACGTACCAAGTTCGAAATTGTACTATCCATTAGGATGGAACAATCATTTTTATGCAACCCTAAGCTGGTACCAGGCATTTTATACAAGTCCTAAATTTTGGTCTTGCGTATAAATTTTCATATACCAACCAAGGATAACACAAACATTTTGCAAAAAGTTGTATTTTTGATAAACATTTTACAGGATTGGAGTTAAACCAAGTCCGAATTAATCACAATATCTACATTGGTTTTCTTCATGAATTAATTTATTTTATTATACACATTTCCATATTATAGATTGAAAATACGTGTTTTTTGCTGCAGCATCCCGCCCATCGCACTACACGAATTTTCCCAAAAGTTTTGCTTCATGTGAATGCTTATCCTCCGATGGTTTCTGCAAAATTTCATTTTGAAAGCTAATTTCAGTTCTGAATCTGCTCTTTTCGAAGTTGGTTCTCAGTTCTATTAATTGGTTTTTGTGTCAAAGTCAGTTCAGAGAAGTGTAAATTCAAACACAAGCTTCAATTAAGTTCGAAAGTTTTCATCAAAGTTTTAGTTTCGAAGCTGCTCTGTTTGAAAGTTAATTCTTATAGCTCCACTTTATTGTTTTAGTGTCAGTTCTGAGAAGTGAAGACTCAAAACTTCAAAGTTTAAGTGCTGCACTTTACAAATCGAATAAGCAGTTTAAAAAAAAAAAAAAAAAAGTAAAGAGTCGAATACAAACAAAAAATTTTTTTCATTACCCAACTGTCTTCTTTATTCACTAAATAGAAAGAGATAAGAGATATAGGCCATCTTCCGAATGAAATGTTCAAAAAATTTTCATTTCGGATTTGGTACAATTATTCTTGTATAAAGTTGGTCAAAAAAAAAATTTTGTTCAAAACGACTGGGTAATCTTAAGATGGTATAAGAAAATTTAGAAAATTCCTTGTACCATCTTAGGATTGTGCGAAAAGAGCTGTAACATCCTTGGATTGTTCAATTTCGGACTTGGTACCTAACATATATGCTAGGTGTATACCTATATATACACATTTATAAATTTCAGCTAATAGTTCCAAAAGTTTTCTAGTGTTATAAAATGAAAAACGAACCTAACCTCAAACCTTGATCTTAATACCAGATAAATTTTAATATTTAAATTTTCTTCAAAAACCTTCATAAAAAGTGAAAATAGTAACGTTGTAGCCGCCCCCCTGGTGGAAGCACGTTAAGTACATTTATCACTTATTGACGGACCCCTCCTCAACATAATGGAGCCATAAAACCTTTTGTAAACATTAATTCCGTCTCAAACCATTATATTTTACTCCAAGCTGTCATTAAAAAAACAAATTTTCAGCAGTTTCTCACCTAATCTATATTTTAATTTCTATAAGGTATTTTTTACTGTGACGCTAAGTTAGAGAAAACGGCTAGACCGTTTTTAATGATTGAAGTGTTAAAAGAAAGGTCTCACCATGCAGATGTGACATCAGAAAAGAAAAATTCCGCGGGCCACCCAGGAGAAAAAGTTATGGATTTTGACCCCCTCACTCTATTAAAAATGTTTTTTGACATTTTTACGTCTTATAAATATATTTCATTTACTATATTAATACGTCCATAAAATTTCATATTTAGTTCCAAAAAATTACAAAACTGATGGGGCAGTCAAATAAATGATTTGAAGTTGAAATTTGGGAGAAAGAAGAAAACCGAGAGGGAGAGTGAGGGAGATAAGAGAGCCATTTTATGCAAAGGAGTTAGTTACTCTTAGTCTCTTAACAAGATTGTTGTCCTATAAGAAAGGTTTTCAGCCTTAGTAGAAGTCTGCAACTTCCCTAAGTGCGAATTTTCAGGTTTTCCTCCAAGTACATTCCTCACTTCCTTATTGTTTATAAATTGAAAAAAACCAAAACAGGAAAAGAAGAAAAAAATTAAAAAAACACTACTCCATCTCTCTTTTTCCTTATGGTTTTCTCTCTCTCTCTCTCTCTCTACAGAACCGAATCGATTACACCACCATTTGGAGTCAGGAGAGTGACGGTGACGGTGACTGGACTCAAACCTTTGACTATATAGCTTAATAGACTGCTAGAACTAATAAAATCTTGAAGCTAAACAATGCAGGCGTTACTTTTTGAAAAAGGTACTTTGTGTGAAAACTGACTCTCATAAAATTCTCTACCTGGATTACCGTTCTATTTGTTTTTTGATTTTGGTCCAATTACGTTTCTGTTCTGCATTTTTTTCTTTCCTCTCTCCAACGAGGGCTACACGTACGTCAATTAGAATTTTTTGGAGATGGCGAAATTGTAATTTCATTTCTTGAATGAGAAGTATCGTTCATTTCCAAACTGTTTTATCCCATTTTCTCGTTTTACCTTTGAATGTTTGTTTTTTTCCTCTCGATTTTTGCCTGCTCTAGATTATTTTACTATCATTCTTTAGTCGTTTCTTTGCGTTAGTTGATGTAAAAAAATAAAAAATAATGAAAATTGTGGCTTCAAAATTTTTCCAAAGAAAAAAGAAGTAAAGTATGTGCCACGAATATTTATAGCTTTTTAAAATACGATAATATATATTTTTTTTTATTAACGTAGTTATACTTACGTGCCTATTAATAAGTATCAAATAATCACTCTTAACCTTTTACATTGGCAATAATTTCTGTAAGGTTTGAATTTGTTTGAAAAAGAAATCCATTATTTATTGTATAATTTTTATCGAAATGAATGTTTTCCTATATTATTATTCCCTCAAGTTTGTTCACTTTGTGCTTTACCTTTGTTTTTCATTTTTTCGAGTAAATTCAAAATTCATATTTCCGAGTATATGTTCCGTGTATACTTCTCTTTTGTCAATAAATTTTGAAATTGTTCTTGTTTTGGTTTTTTCTTTTTCAACTGTGTGGCCACGAATGATAATTCCGTTTGACTAAAAATTTGTTTTGATACTAGTAGAATTTGTTTCATAAAATTTCTTAATTTTTTTATTCACTTTGTACTAATATAACCGGACCAAGTCATTAGTAATTGATGAAAATATCATTCTTCATTCGAAAATCAGTTTGTCATTAAACTGGAAAACATTGTATTTTTGTAACTACTTATATTAAAGTAATCTCTTTGAACAAGATCGTCTTGGATGTATGTCAAACCACTCAAGATAGATGGATTAAAAAGGAAAAAACTGAAAAAAGTTGTAATGATTCATAATCGACTTATTTAATTCACTCTGGTTTTTGTGATTTTTCTGTAGATATCAAAATTGAGGAATTTCTCAAAAAAGAAAATTGGAGTAATGGAACCTTCCAAAAAACTAAATAATGCGGTAAGTAGTAAAAATACAAAAAAAGTAATTTTATACTGAATTATGCTAGAAATGATAGTCACAATTAAGATGGTTTTTTTTCATATAATTAGGTTCAGTATTTTCAGAGATATAATGAAATCACTTATCACCAAAGGTCGTTTTTCGCAAAAAGAACGCCTGTTAACAGTGCCTTTAGCGGTGTTCCATTTAACCCTATGTATTTCTTATCAGTTCTAGCGGTCCATTAAGCTATATAGTCAAAGACTCAAACTCATAACCTTCCTATCGCAAAATCGATAAAGTCGAACACCGAACCATTATACCACGTAGGCCCCTTTCCAATAATTTATGCGTGAAATTCTGTCTTAAAAATAAAAACTAAATATCCTTTGCAAAAATGTAAAAAAAATCCTGCGAAAATATCGTCTAAAATCACTCAAATTACCAACAAAATTCGGAAACTTGACTATACTATAAAATAATCGTACATTTAGGTACCCATAGCTTATGTGGTATTGGTGCAAGTTATGAGAAACCAATTAGCGCCAATATTTTACTAAAGCACTTTTTAACCGAACTCAAAAGTTTTAATTTTACATGTATAGGTATACTATACAATATAAAATATACGTTATAAAAGATAATTTATGTTTGAAAGGAAAAGAAAACTCATAATCTTCGGCCAAGTTCAAGTCTAGACGGTAAAAATATTTTTATTTTTATATTTAGTCCACATGGAATGGCAGTCATGTTGGCTGATAATCAAATTACTCAACACTCTTCAGGTTAATTTTGCGAATTAGTCAAGATCTGCCTCACACAAATATGGTTAGTGGTGTGTATATTTTTTGTTTCCTACTCTCACGATCAAAGAACCAATTGAGAGTACATAAATAGAGATTACACACACATTCTTTGGAGTACCAATTCTTTCATTGTGTTAACATTGGTTGATAAAATTTGGACTTTAAAGTTTGATCAGACAATGACTTTTGTAACATTAAAAGATAAATTCACACGTATTCGATAAATATGGTAATTTTTTTGCAGATAAGACCGAGATACAAAAAAAAATTATCTATGAAAAAAAAGAAAAAAAACTTCGTTAAGTTTTTATTGGAAAAGCATCTTCTTGGAAAAAATTTTGAGACAGGTTAGTGCTGGTGACGTTTATCGCTTAAAATATGGACGAAAGACTGACACGTACGTCTCCGGGCATTCACTATATTATTGAATCTTGTCATTTTCAAAATTAAAGTTTATTTTTGTACTGGAGCTCACAGCTCACACGCGGTAGAACATTTTATTTTGAAATCGAAACGAGACGTAGCCTATTATATACGGACACAAATAGGAAGATTTCGACTTGATGTCTGCTACAAGATGCATTTTTATACAAGCATACCAAAAACGTTTTGTCACAAAACTTTCGTTTCACATGGCCCAAAATATAAACATACAGTACACCATACCCATAGTCTAAGCTTAAGTCATATAAAATTTTATGGTTGTTGATGGAATGTTCTTTATTCTTTTATTTATTTTTTCTTTGGAGAGGGGCCTCTAAAGAGAAACCCTATTTGGCCTCCAGACTACGCCGAGATAAGTCGAGTAAATGTTTTAATTACGTTCCAGATATAGAAGAATGCTTTTTTCTTTTTTCTTTTTTCGATTTTTTTTTCTTTTTTTTTTTTTTTTCAATAAAATAATAAAAATAAATTAGAGTAGGTATTCAGAAATAAACCACACCGAACTCCACGGTAAATTAAAATTTCCGTTTCCGTCCACCACATCATGTAGGATCTATTCTTACTGGTCCTTAGAACGGAGCAGGAAATTATTTAGCATAGGTACTTGCTGAAATACATCAAGTATAGAGGAAAATGGACAACCAACCACCATTGTAAATTATATTTTTCATCTTTCGATGAATAGGCCACTGACATACCGAAATTTTTTTAATAACTAACCAAACTCCAATTCACAATAGGCTCACCTATACTTTATCAACTTATATTAAATTAAACCACTGACTTAAAAGTCAAACAGGCTCAAAAGGCATGTCTTAAGAAAATATACCTTCTGGTGAAATTTTTAATTTTGTAGCAGAAGGCTAAAAAATACATTCGTGTTGATCATTGGATTTTCTCATAAGCTACTGTTTTAAAACTTTCAACTTCGAATAGCTGCGTCTGTGTCAGTTTCGAAGATAAAACTCTACGGTTTTAACCTTAAGATTGGGGCGTTCAATTTTCTGTGAAAATAAAAATAAATTGTTCGATTTTTAAAATATTCGCCTTTAGGTATACCGTACGTTTTCTCAAGAGGCATAGCTCTTTGATAGCGAATTCAATGATATATAAAACGTTCACAGTTAGCCTACACATCGAATACTACTGACAATTTTGAAAATGTTATTGAGTAACTTCGTCCACGAAGGGCTCCGAGAATCTCAGCTCCATTACGTGACTTTATTTGGCACTTTTATCCGAAAAGATTGGAGCCGTGGAGGATGGAATGAGGTAAGGGGAAGTTCACACGTGAAAATCGACAGCTTCTGTAAACATGTCAACAAACTCTAATAACATTTTTATTGCCTGTCTCTGCCATAAAATTTGTTGTTTAAGTTCAAAATCGTGCTCCGTAAACATTGTTAACTACATTTCAAAGCGAATGAAGCCAACCAAATTCAGCAAATTAGACGACACACTACGGTGATGAAGAATTTTTTACTTCTGAATCGTGCGTAAGTGATAATAGAAAATCCAAAAATGAACGGTCGTTTCTCGTAATAGTTTTTCGAACATCGTCTCAAAAGCAGTGTCCTTTGAAACTCTGCGCATTTATCAAATACAAAATTCGAGAAAAGTTTGTCGCCATTTGGATAAAAATAGATATATATCAATATACACGAAACTATTCCACGGGTATACCATAATTATTTTTCAACGCAATATGAATAGTTTACTTTTAAAAATTATAAAAGAAAAGTAAAGTATTTTATTCTTTCGTGAAAATGTAGAAAGGTCGGCCTTCGAAGGAAACGAAGAAGCATATATATGCTAATGTTTTGTACACCAGTCAGTTTCCTCAATATAGATATACTATATTATAATACTTCCTCCGCGAATGTGGCATCTATACTTGACTGGCATCGCTGACTAGGTAACTATTTTATACTGCAGACGGTCCGGTAAAACGTCATTTGTTTTGCTACGATAAATTATTATTTCATAGTTTACCGAATTATACCAATTAAGTATACGAGTAGAAAAAATCTGAAAAGTACCAGAGAGGAGAGGTGGCCTGTGAATAGGTGAACTCACGCTTTTCCGTTGTAGGAAACTATTAGTTCGTTCGATTTGCACAAAAGTGTATACTCCGTTATACTGACAATGAGTGTATTCACGACAGGTTTTATTTATTTCAATGCGAAGACATGCGTATTGGTATATACGTATAACAAAATCTGTTCTATTGATTGCAGTGTACTTAAGCTACAATAAATGGCATGAATCGGGTGGTAACTCCTTACCATCTGGAGATCTAATTAAGCTGTAATGAAAAAAAAAGGATAAAAACGAAAAAACAATAAAATTCTTGTTCGTAATTCTTCAGTTTGGTTTCATTATATCTATTCTAATTTTAGGTATTCCATCATCGTGTCGTGTAATCACTTATCACCATCGGTTTTTCTCACTTTTTATGTTTCATTTACAATTTATGCATTTCTATATCTGACGGACGGTATACTGGAAAATTGAGGAGGGCGTAGTGAAACTACACTTCGGACCTGCCACTAAAGTGTTGGAGTAGCCACTTATCATGCACAATTCTTATACACTGTAGGGTGACCAATCAAACAGACCTTGTCATCATTTCTTCATTTTTACTACTACTACTACTACTACTACTACTACTACTTTTTAATTCATCGTCACCCTACAACATACATGCAACCTTTCGAATGAGCCATCATATCTTTCTAACGACTGCTAGTGGAAATATTAAATGTTTTAATATAAGTAAGATATGTCACGGACAAATAAAGGAAGTAGAGATAACAAGAAAAGAGGAACTATTTTCCCAGAAATTCATTCAAACCGTCACCTGCCTCTCAGGGTCGTACGGAGGAAATTTGGGGCAGAATGAGGAAAAATTCGTTCACCTCCCAAAAAATTGAAAATCACATCTGCATTCAGGTACAGTAACGAGGACTTATCTGTGTGAAGTGTTTTACCGCGAGTGAAAAAAATTTTTAGGGATTTTTCATGAAATTTTCCCAAAAAATCTACTTATTTATCTCTTTTAATTTTTGAATACCGGGGTCTCTAAATATTCTGGGCCCGAAGAGAATCCCCCTTCCCACCTCTCGAAAGGCCGGCCCTTCTATTAGAGAAAACTGAAGCCACTAATCTGTTGTTAAAGTTATGCTCTTCAACATTCGGACATCTGGTATGTACGAAGCCAATACTGCATTAGCGAAAGAACGATCCTTCCGATTTTTCCTGCCTACAAATTTTTTCGTTACTTGCGATTTGCAAATTTTCCGTATATGTCCTCCCTCCCTCCCTCCCACTCGACCGCGGGACATTAAAACCACGCGCGCCATTTACGCACGGGCCTACTGTTCTTTTGTTGTTCCAATTGGATTTCATCGAATAAAATGATAAAATTTCATTCGTCTTCACCCGACAAGCAAGCACCCTATTTTTGTGGTCTTTCGAAGAACATTACTTTTCTCTACACGAGCCAATGAAACTTCGTTTGGTTTCAAACTTGTCGCATAAAATGTTTAAAGGTACGCTTCGTACGAGTTTTAAAATAAAATTGGGAAAATATTTCACGTACCCACCTATACATAGCGACATTTGGACAACCGTCTTAATATTTATGGCGATGTAATTTCAATGATAGTGCTGTTCCCCGAGACAAGGGGCTTGAAAATGGCAATCAAAAATCGACGTTAGAGAAAAAAGTGCATATTATGTGATGTAGACTAGGTATGTATGTATGTATGTATGTATGTATGTATATATGTGTGTGTGTGTGTATGTATGTATGTACATACATGTACAATTATATTCACTTTATATACGAGAAGACGAGGAATTATCAGCTGCTTACGGCTTATATAAGTGTAACTGCCATTAATATAATCTTTCGAGTGCTTATTTTCTTAAATACACTCGAGAGTAAAGTGCATTGGGTAACCTACACGAAGTGCTCGACATCGTGCACGTATGGTACATACAGTACGTAGACTACGCACGAATATAATTGTATAGGCTATATAATTATATCGGCGTTCAGCGCAATATTTTAATGGGTATATTATGTTACATACGCTCGTATACGTACCTCGCACATGATTTTTACTTGCACGATTTTCTTGATGCTTATGGTGGTGTCTGGATCGTTGACCAAACACATGTCTTCGAAGTTGGTCGCCGTGGAGTGCAAAAATTAAAATTAAAAATGCTAAATTCATCGTCGTCGATATTCGAAAACGATATTATATATAACGTGTTATTTTACGCACGTTAGACGAATTTGCGCCTAAAATAATGGTATGTAGGCATTTTCATGCGCTAACAACAAAATAATAAATAAAAAAAAAATGAAAGAAAAAGGTTTTGTATCACTTTTTAAGCGTCTTCTATGCTAGTACCTAGGCAGCAACATAATTGTACACACATACATATACGTGCATGAGGCGACAAGTTTGTATAAAATGTGCGCCTTTGACGACGAGAGTACCGAGAAAAATGTACAAAATACATTCCGAGCTTTAATGCGCTAATGTCTCCGCACACATACCCGTACACCGTACACTTTTTACATAATAATATTAAACCGTACGCATTACACACACATATAAGCCGTATCTACACGTACACATAGGCTGCAAACATTTGATTACACAAACGCGGAGAGGCAATAGTGGGCAATATAGTACGCGAAATTATTGCATTTAAAAAGAAATTAAATCACGCACTGACGGTCGTACAAACCATAAAAAGATCGAGTAAAAAAATACAGATAGACAGACAGACAGGAAAAAAAAAGAAAAGAAGACGAAGACGAAGACGAAGACGAAGAAGAAGAAGAAGAAGAAGAAGCAATGAGACCAAGATGGGAAAAAAAATAATGTTTACAGCGCACGGCGGTACTGAATACTGAAGAAACGGAGTAAAAAAGAGAACGCGATCTTCTCGCTGTTTACAGGAGGAATAACCGGTCGCTTCTTGCAGCGCGCAGCCTCACCGCGTGCTGGAACGCCATCGTAAGTTAAAAACCGGCATTACGACGACGATTGGTGGGGAGGGGCGCGGGGGCTCCGCATGAGAAACCATTTTTCTGATGAATTTTCAAAATTTAGACAATGATCAATGTCGTCGTCGTTGGGATCTGTGTGCGTGTCTACGAACGGTGGGTACATCACAAAATGTGTTTTTCCCCTCCCTGGTTGAGACCGAATTGTGTTATTAATTTTTTTTTTTTTTTTCTCAATAGGTGCAGTAATAGGGTGGGTGGCAAATTCGAGGAAACAGAGGCGAAGTAAGTTTTGGAATCCGGAAAAAAGAAAAAAGAGAATATTTTGGTGTGAAGTATACAGATTTTTTTTTTTTTTTACCAACTTAAACTGTTTCTATGAATTATTATTATTATAATTTTTTTTTCTCACTCCTTAGGCCTATAGTTTTATTTTCTGAAGATGAAATATTAGATTCAATTATTTCGCAATTTATTACGCAATGAAGTTTGTTCTTTTGAAGATTATATTCAGTGTAGGAAAATAAGAAGACGTACGTTAGGTATAACGATTGTATTTTTATTGATATTTTTCACTCATTAACTGCGCTTTCGCGTTGATGAGAAATAAGAATTGCGTTGATATCGTTGATGATTTTATTCTTGCCAATTAAAATTTAAACCGAGTCATGCAAATTATACATATTTATCTCTCCCGATATCACGTCAATGTCAAAGAATCACAAAAATATCCCGTGGATGGTTTTACTTTTTTTTTTTAATAGAATCTATGAGATAATTTTTAAGTTATTTTTAAAAAACAGTTTGTTTCAAAGAAAAAATGATGCTAACAAATGTAAAATATTAAAAAAAAAACATTATGTCTATTTAATAAAAATTTTTTTTCAAAAAATCGAACCACCTATTAAAAAAAAAGAATAAAAATCAGCCAAAAGAGAAAAATAATCCTTTTAAAATTTCTACAGCACGATCTGCTGGAATTATTGAAGTAGGTGCTAAATTAACAAGTTTTGTAACAAAATTAGGCCAAGACAAAATTGACATATGGAAGCCTGCATAATAAAGGTGAAGAGAACCGACTTTAATAATTCCAGTAGATCGTGCTGCAGAAATTTTAGAAAGACGTTATTCTACTGATTTTTGCAAAACTGCAGGTATATGAGTACAGGAATGATAAGTCAGTCATAAGCCAAAAGTTTTTGACCAATTTAAATCCGCCATAAGCTTATGCCTAACATACTATAAGATGTAAGCTATATTTTTTGGCTCAGTTATGGAATTAACCTTTTTTTACTTTTTTTTCATTTTTTTTTTAAATCTGCATTCTGGAAATTTCCATTTTTCCGTTTCAAAAATCTGAAAATTTAGATTTATAATAACTCAAACTGTGAAGTGTAAAAAGTTGAAAACAAAACAATTCGAAGTGAATGACTGTTGTTTTAACAAATTTTTTAAATAAAAAATTTTTAAGCTACCTATATAAGCATAAATTATATAATTTTAAGCCATAAGCTTAAGCCAATCAGCTCATAAACTATAAGCTATAAGAATAAGCTATGTTTTCAAGGTCGTAAGCAAAAGCCATAAGTTTAAGCTTTATTGAATAGGCAGCTTATCATCCGTTGTGTATATTATGATAGGATGATGCTAATTCTAGTCTAACGAACTATCTCATAATTTCCGATACAAATTGGGTGGAAATAGTATTTTCCTTTTACTCCAATAGGTTACAGAATTTATTTCATTCTCGAATAAATTCAGTTTTTTTACTGTTAAATCTGCCTTGAAGATGTTCTAATCGCTGAGGATTGATTTTGAAATTAAAAATCAAAAAATCAGGATTTGATTTCCCAACATACATTGATAAGCAAGTGCTAATTTATATTTATATTATACATTTAATTAGAACCGAGGCGAAGGCTTAATAACCGACCAAAAACACAAACAATCTCAGTGAACACTCAGTAGACATACCTACTTGTATTTATCGAGAGATAGCATTAAATTAAAAAATGTGTACATAAAGACGTACAGACTCAACCACTTTAAATTTATAGGTATAAAACACAGCCCTGACTCACTCACTCATTCATCAACTCTCAGCCAAAACTGCTGAACCTATTGATCTGAAATTCTGAAGGTACCTACCTACATATTCTTAACGTGTTGTAGATGTTCACGAAGAGAAGATTTTATGAAATTTCATCCCTGAGGATCAGAAGTTCTTTTAAGTATTTTTGAATATCTTTTTTGCCGATAAGATGTTGAACCAATTTTTTTTTTTAAAAAAACATACGTATTCGACTGATTGTCTAAAATTTATTTTATGGCTTTTACGAAATCCAATCCCTAGTGGGGCCCAAATGGAGTCAAATATGTTTCTACGTATTTACTAATATATTTTACTCCTGATAAGATACTGAACTAGTTTTTGTTTTAGCCGAGCATTCGACGGTTTTTATGATTTTTGTGAAATACCATCCTTAAGAGGATCAAATGGAGTAAAATTTATTTTTATTTATTTCTCATCATATTTTAGTCTAAATGAAATATTTAACCGATTTTTTTTTTTCAAGCCTACATTCGATTAACTGTCTAAAAATTATTTTTGGATATTGCGAAATTCCATCCCCAACGGGTTTAAATGAGGTTAAATAAATTTTTATGTATTTCTCAACGAAATATAAGGCGCATATTTGATAATGTCAATGCCGATGCTCCATTTATCATTACTATGAGTTAGCTATGACTCTGAAAATAAATATTATAATTTATTTTTTACAGGTTCAAAAAAATTCGCCAATGAAACCGTAGGAAAACTCTTGCATGAAAAATTAACGAGCCTATACACAATTATAATAAAGGTCTGTTTTTTAGGACGAAAGTCTACGAAAATTATAAACTTATGATGAAATAAAATTAATAAAGATGGAAAACAAACAAAAAAAAGAAAGATGAAAGAATGCCTGCGTTTATTCGCCTCGAGAAAACAAACTTTTACGGGGTCATGCCACTAAACGACCCTGGACAAAGCCCCCTAATTATCAAATATTTACAAAAGAATTCTTGAATTTTCATTATTAAGCTACCCGAATAAAGTGGCCTTTCGGAAACATCAACAAGGGAAATTGTTACTGCCATAATTTATGAGTGTTTAGTGTTTCTTTGGAAGATAGGTAGGTTCACTTGCGATGGACGATCGTAAAATTTTCTGCAGTTGCAAACACCTTTTTTTACTTGAGAAAAAAAAATTATCGCAACAATAGTAATTTTAGTACTTAATCTTTTTTTTTTCCAGGTAGAAACGAACTGACAGCCATACTTAAATAAGAAATTGATTTATTTGAATTCAGAGGGCGTAGAGCAAATAGTAAATTTTTTAATTATTGTATTCTTACATCACTCGAATAAATTAGTAATATTGTTATAGGAGTGGAATACCTGAATACATTTTCTTTTAAACTACGCTTAAATATAAATAAAAACGTTCAACTAAAAACATCGACTTAAAATTTAATTCAGCATACTTATCTAGAGAAGAAAAAAAACATTATCAATCTATTTTCGGTTTTTAATTATTCTTAATAATTAACGAAATTACTTAGGTAGTCCAATTCTTCTCCCTTTTGAATTTTTTTAAAATTTTTTTTTTTTAGATAGGTATAAAATGAAGTTGAATAAAACAATGTAGTAAAAAATTTACTTTAAAAGGAAATAAATATTTGATATGAGAAGATATGAAATTTTATTTTCAGGTCTTGATATGAATCAACAACTTCTAAAATTAAACATAACGTAACAAAAGATAGGTAGGTAAGTAGATACTACAAATGCTGAGAAATTGTAGGTATTAAATTCGATGGAAATCAGAACGACTGAGAGATAATAGGTATTGGTTTGAAATTTCAGCAATTATATTAACATACCGCAATCACGATGAAATGAAAAAAAAAAAAGTGAAAAAGAGAAAAGAAACGTTTATTGTCTTCAAGAATATTTAAAACTTAGGTTTAAAATTATTCGCTCAAAAGGCTTTGATGTAAAGTGAGAAATGAAAAAATAAAAACGCAAACGTCTGCGAGTTGCATAAACGATAATGAATAGTTAAAACAGTAAGATTTTACATTAAAATTTTAACGAAACCCTCGTATAATTGCCATTTTTTGTGCGCTAAAACCGTGTCCTTAGAGATATGGTATTACTTCAGTTAATTCCAAAAATATGTCTAATTTTATTTAATGTCACAAAAATAGAGCTTGAATATTTCAAATCTGAAATAGGTATTTGAAACTAAAAAGCGTGAATGATGAATTCAGTTAACTCTAAGTTTTGGTGTTTCCAAAGACATTAAATCTTCTGATAATAGCATTTTCTCTGCAGAAATTTACTCGTCACTTTTTCAGTTAATATTATTGGGGTTTTAGAAGCTTGAAAAAAAATTCAGCGATAATATTTTATGGCTTCTTCAACTATTTTACGATATTTAAATATTATTTAGTTAAGAAAAAGAATTATGCAGAAAAAATACAAGAGTAAAAAATATTTTCAGCATTGAAAGTATTATTAGTTGGAAATTTTTAGTCAAACGTTAAATAAAGCAGGTGATTGTAGTGCACAAAAATGTGGAGTAGAAAAGGTTATCAAGTCAGAGTTATATTGAGGAAGACGTTATCTGCGTTAAAGTAATTGATGAACGTTACTTTGAAAGAATTAGAAAACAAAAAGAAAAATAGAAACAGATCTAAAATACGAGAAGAGACTAATTATGAAAATCATATTATTGATTTTATAATTTTATTAGGCTAACAAACGGAGGAATAAAATCAACTTATCTATCTCATTATAAACATTACAAACATAGTCGCATCCTAACTATACCTAGAAAATTTTCAACCTTTGAAAAAAAAAAAAAAAATATTAATCTACTTTAAACTGTCAAACATGTAAATAGTTACAAGAAAGAAAAAAAAAACATCAAATAAAATCTATACAAAATAACAATTTTCATTTACTACTTTTTTTTTTTTTTAAATATATTTAATTATTTTTCGAATTGTCATAAGATAATTATTTACATTATCAACAAATTTTCTACATTTACAAAAATATAAAAATTCTACTAAATGAATTTAATAAAATTCGATTAAGCAAAATTTATTTATGGCCCTTATTTTAATCGTTGTTGTTTTCTAAATTTTTTGTTGGAGTAATAGAAATGAGACGACGCTATAATTACTAAGTACTACTTAGAGTTTGCAAATTGGTATGTTATCACAATGTGAAAAATAATGCCAATAAAAATACAGGAAGGGTTGCAAGTATTCACAGACGCTTAGGCACATTTGGACAAAAAAATAAAATAAAATGTAAAATGAATCAAATAAATAAATTAAATAATAAATAAAAGTTAGAGAGAAGCCGATCGTATGAGGGTACGTCGATCGGTTTTTTGTTTATATACACCCTGCTAGCCGAGGTAACAGGTCAACCTCTGAAACAGAAAAAATTAATTTTGTTAAATTCATGCAATATAATATAATAGGCTGCCTCACAATTTATGAATTTATGGCTAGCAACAGCATAATTTTCAAAATTGGTTTTGGGCCCTGGAAGAACGAAAAAATTTTTCTTATAAATTACTAAGAAATGATTCCCTTTTGAGTTATAGTCCCGAGAGGGGGGCAATCATAAAACTCTCTGTAAGTTCTCCAAAAATTCACAAAAATGAAAGAAATTTGGCAGAGAGGTGTAAGTATATTAATGTTTTTTTATTTCCTTCCAACTTAAAAATTTTTACTCATGTTTGTGGGGACGGAGTTGTCACTTTTCAAAGAGTACGTAATATCCTCTCAACTCATTATCGTGTCCAAAAGTAAAAACCTTAATTTTGTTCGGTACGAAAATAGATACCTATGCAAAACATTTGTAGGGTAAGGTTGCCAAAATCGTACCACTTTTCAGTTTAGCTGCCCATAATGATAAAAATAATATTTTTAGAATCCCCAATAATATATTTTCTGATTTTTATATCCTTACTTCTGTTATGTTTTCATTCACTCTACCCTCCCTCAAATATTTTCAAAATTACAGCTGATTTTATGAAAAAATTTCAGATGGTACGATTTAGGTAACCAATTTCCTAAATTGTACTAGTCAGTTTCCTAAATTGTACCTGTGATATTTTTTTCATTTTTATAGCTTATTTTATTGTTTTTGATGCTGATTTTATTTTATTTTTATTTTTTATCATATTTTTGGGGATATTTTTAATGAATAAATTACAATAGACAAATCACAATGTTTTGAATTACATAACAACAAAAAGTGATACGATTCAGGAAACCGTGTTCACTTCCAATAAAATTTAAAGTTTCCATCTTCAAATTATAACTTTAATTAAAATTTTCTGAAAAATGATAAAAAAGGTTTTAAATTGAAATAAATTAACTGTTTTGAGAGCTGAAACATCTTTTTCAAGCTTAAGCTTATTAAAACAACATGATCAAATTATTTGTCATTGGTATGCTTTTTTTCTTAGGCTTGTAAAGAAGAGGAAAATGAGTATATTGAGAAAATTTTTGGTTCCCTTGTGGTTATTTGTATCCGTTATTCATAACATGGATGATCAGTAATTGACTCTCCCATTTTTCAAATATCAGCAGTGGTATAATTTAGGAAATGGTTCAATTTTGGCAATCTTATCCTATCTCGTCTTTCTGTGAAATTACAAAAGTTTTTGAGAAAAACAGAGTTGAAAAATTTAGTTAGACAACATTTTGTCTTTTCATGCCCTTAACTCCACACCTTCATTCATTATCTCATACCAAGTGTAACATTAGAGGACAATTTTTAACAAATTTTTCAATTTTCAACTCTATTTTTCTCAAGAACTATCGAGGTTTTATTTAAAGATACCTAGCCTTGGTTTACCAACTTTATGTAATTTTTCTCTTGAATAATATGAGGAAACTGATTTTTCAGTACAATGAAGTGTTCAAGAGGTATGCTATTTAAGAAGTGGAAACCCATTCTCTCTCTCCTCTCCATAATGGGGGTGATAAATATAATAAATAAGTACCTATACTTCCTTCCTTATACCAAATTTTGTTCATTTTTATCAATTGTTGGGGAATTTTCATTAGATTTTTGCTTTCCTCTACAGTGGGAAGCTATATTTTGGAAAAGAAACATTTATCTGTATTTCACAAGAGCTATTACCTAATTCTTTTTTTCAACCACAAAAACCAATCCAAGAAGTCATGCTGTTCAACTCCGGAACACCTTATGTAGTTCAGTTACAATTTTTATGCATCATGCTAATTGTGTGTTCCATCGTAATAGTATATTACACACCAAGGTTCAAAAGTGGGCGATTACATAAGAGAGCAATTCCCAAGTCATGTAAACTCACTTTTGAATCTTGTTGAGGATGATATTTTATATAATTAATAATTAGAAAGCAACAAAATGTTAATATTCTATCTTAATGATAAGTCTTTCTTAAAAATTATATAAAATGGAACAAAATATCAGCCTCCTCGCTGTGGCAGATTTAACGTTTCATTTAGAAAATGTAACCTCTACCTCGATGTATATACTGAACATGCTTCCATTTAAAAATATGCTTCACGTTTTTATATGGAGGTGTGTTCATTTTACATCGAAATTATATTCATCAATGATATGAACTACTTTTCACTCAAAAAATACCAGTTTAAATATTACCTTTCTGATATGTTTTATATAAAACATATTATAGATTATAGCTCTCTTTGAATGAATATATGCTTCGAATCTAATTGAATCAATTCGTTTGTATAGTGATTTCAAATTTTAAACTTTTCAGAAGGCATAAAAGCGAGCATATTTTGTGCGAGGTCATTCACATACAGACTATGCAAGTTAAATGCCAAGTAAATAAGTTAATGAAAATAAAAAACTCCTTAGAAACCATATACATACCTAATAATCTTTGGAACAATTTTTAGAATCAAGATGAAATTTTATTTAGGTAGGCCTAAGTATAATGATATGAAATGATATTTGTTTTTCTATTCAGTATCACACACTTTGTCTACGAATTTACGGTTTTTGAAATTTGTAGGAACATTTTAAAAATTTATACCTATAATTTCGAAAAAATATTTTTGCAACACCTGATCGTAAACTTTATTTTTATACGCACCTTGACGATGTTATAAAGCAGGCGTTTTTAGAACTACATAGGTCTTTACTTTATACATCGTCTTAGGCGCATGCGTCATTTTATACACTGGTCCTGCTTACTGCACATAGCCTACGTTATCTTCTTTCATTATATATATATATTTTTTTTTTCATAAAGGTTTCCTTTACTGCGGAGATTCGAGAACCCCTGACCTTACCATTTGAATGGTAATACCTTAACCATTACGCCACGAGAACTGCCTGAAAATACGATGGTAGTTAAAATTTATATGTTTCCCAATGGCGAAAATATTTATCAAATCACTATTTCAGTACAGATCATAGGTATATCTATATTCTTAAATAGAGCTCAACGGTTCCATGAACGCCACTAACTTTGAGTGCTTCAACAAGACATTCAGACAGCGGACAAATGAAAATTAATGTTCACTGCCTCGCAGTAGCCTACTTACCCAAATAAGCTCAAACAAACCATTCATCTTTCTGACTGGAAGAAATGTCACTGAAACACCGAAGGAATAAAAATTTATTAAGACAAAAAATACATACGCTATATGAGATATGAGGGGGATCGGCTGCTTCGTAAATTTAGGACATTCGTCGTTACTAAGGGAGGTTTTATCCTCTAGGCTCTAGCTTATATACTATATAGAGACGAAAAATGCCGTTAACTGTACACAGTTATGTCCTTCTAAATTCCGAACCTACGTTTCTATCGAATAAAATCGACACTAAAATATTTCAAGCTTACCTGTCATCAGAGGCTGAACTTTTTACTTTGCCTGGCAATAGAGGCGGACCCGCACCTCGCTGTACCCTAGCTTTAGGCTCGCAGGGTGACCCCAGTTTCCCGACATCTTATGTCCAATGTTGTTACAGCTCATCGCGTGTGTTTGGCTCAAGCCAATTGTGTTGCCGTTGGCATTGTACGTATTTTCAACTGAAATGAAAAACAAATGTCACATCAATGAAACGCTCGTACCTAAGTAGTAGAAATTTAGGTCAACAATATTTCATTGTTAGTCCTCACTTTAGTATTCACTTAACGCTGGAAGGCATTTATCTAAATGAATTCAATTAAGCGACCTCCTGATCAAATTTGAGTTTTCTCCCAAGTATTCATACTTGAATGACAAAAATGACGTTTTAAAAATACCGAAACTATAGTAAGCGGGTAAACTATTTTTTCACTTTAAGGAGCAAGAATATGGCCCGTTATCTCAAATAGGTATATGTAGGAATTTTCAGATATTTTCAAATTTAATTACTCACGTGGGAAACTGAGGGTTGAATTGGCGATGTTAGATTGTGTATGTCTGGGGCTGGTACTTCTTCCACTTCGACATAGACATGCGATTAATGTGACGCCTAAGACTAATATTATCAAGCCTAAACTTACAGCAACGGCGACAATCGTAGGCAAATTCATGTCGAACAAGAAAAACGCATTTTTATCTGAAATTATTGAATAAAATATAATTATGAAATTATTTCGAATAGTAAACTTTAAACAACATAATTATATTTATATACATATCTCCTGAAACAATTTAGATGATTAATATTATAGTGGGTGCTTGAATATAATATTATTTAGGAAGGAAAAAAATACATATTGTGGCCTGCAGGCATAATACAAAAAAAAAATCATATGTGTAGGTCTAATTGTGTAGGAAAATCAAGATTATTCAGTAGGGTGCTGGTTGAAGAGAGGAGAGAAGAGAAAATAGAATGGGAAGAAATGGAAAGGTGAGAACAACCAAAAAATATAATGCATGTAAATTTCCCTAAAAAAAATATTCTTATAATTTTTTCATAGGGTAACAATAACGTCCGTGCATAAAGTACGATGTGCACCAAGAGAAGAATTGTTTTTTTTTCCCTCGTCTATTTGCAACCCTTGTCTTCGGTTCTCTATTTTTAACTATAAATTACTACGAAGTAATGTTATAGTCAAAGCTAGCGATGCATCTTGCAAACTTTGACTCGGCCAAAAAAAACAACTTTCCCTCCTTGCTGCACAATGTACTGTTGTCCTTTTTTTTTAAGTTTTAGTTCCTGCCTAACTTTTCAACCTGGGCACCGATTTTGACCCTTTTTTTTTAAATGGTAGAGAGTGATTCCACGGTGCTCCGATTCTAAATTTTTTATCGAAATAAGAATATAGTTTTTGAATTATCTTTAAATAATTTTAAATTAAAATCGAGTTTTTAAAAGATAAGCTTTTATTTTTATTTTTTGGCTTTAGCTTCATGCAAAATAAACATTATTTTGTGCGGAAGATTGGCTGCAGTATTGGTATATTTTAAAATTGCAGTAGTGAAAAAAAAAATACTTTTTTTTTTTTGTCAAATTGGTGATATTTTTTGAGAAAAATTATGAATTTACCCTTTTTTTTTTTCGTTTCATTTGAATTCCAGTAGATATAAAAAAAAATTTTCATATTTTTGTTTAAGTTTCTCTGACTTTAGTAATTTAAATTTTCTGTTCTTTAACTCAGTTTATTGGTTAGAATATTTTATTTTATTTCGTGCTAGAAAAAGGAGATGTAACTTTTCATTTAAAAAAATTACAAGTAAAAACTTGTCAAATATACTCTAATGTTAATGAGCATAATATAACATTTTCAACTTTTGTTCAAAAACAAAACAAGTGTTAGGTGATCTGCAACTACTCAACTACCTACTCTAACATATTGTAGTATGTAGATACTAACCATGTACTACCCCAAAGAGTTTTGAGTACCACACCCCAAACACCTTGTATGATGCAAAATGTAGGTACCATATGGGGAATACAGATTCAATGGGAAAGCTCATTTGAAATAGGGGTCTAATTATTGCCTTAACTCTCCCTCTCATGTCCATCTTCATGATAAATTTAATCTTGCACTATTCATTATTGGAGGAGAAATAAGTTTTCCCCAAAATGTCTTTCCTTTTACAATGTCTACCTAGGTACCTAAAAAATTAAAACTCCACTGACCAAAAATTTTAAAAATGAGTACCCTCTTTTCAAAGTAATATGCAATCTTGAAATACAACTACAAAATTATGTCTCCTTCAGCTTCTTAGGCAGGTATCAGAACGGAATTTTTTGAAGTGAAACTTCCTCGCGTACGGTAGTAATTAAACTAAAAAACAGTCATGAAACGCATTCCCGTGATTTCGAGAGCTTGGCCCATTCAACTCCAATTGATTCATTGAAGGAAAATTATTCACTGACTAGTTGATGGAGAAAACGTTAAGGAGTGAATTATGAAGGTTGCATGAATCAATTGTACGTGAAGTGTTTTATTTCACCCATTAGCGAAAATAATATTTCATTTGAGGTTGTGAAGGTTTTATTTTGCCCATTACAGAAAATATTATTTCATTTTACACGAACAATTTATTATATGCTGATATTAGACAGAAGTTTCACTTCAACCGTGTATACCATCACATACTAATTTTTTTTAAAACACGAAAACATGGTCCATTATCTGGACTACTACCTTTATGACAAATTCGAACTTGAAAAAATGATTAAGGCGTATTAGAGGAACGTGAAAAAAGAAGTTCCTGGCTAGTATAGTTTTGTGTACTACGTATATAAATTAAGATATCTACCGGTAGTTTTTTGGTTCCAGTATTTTTTCACAAACTTTTGAACCAATTTTAAAATTAAACTAAACAAATTAGAAGTGAATAGGGATTGGTAGATATTTGAAATTTGGTGGGAGTAAAAGCAAATCAGTAATATTTGCTCAATTTCAAGCAACACGCCGGCTAATAATTCGAATAAGAAACTTACTGTTGCAAAGTATCGTTTCATCTGAACCATCTACACAGTGGTCAAGCCTGTCGCAAACTAAATCTTTCGAAATGCAATGATGTTTATGTTTACAGCGAAAGTCGAAACATGACTGGACAGCTATAACACAGATCGAGTGATTAGCATTTAAATTCTGTATAAATTTAAAAATTCATAAATCTGAAGAAAAATTATTGTTTTAATTTAATGTTGAAGGGATTAATTATACTTTCTGGTGAAAAGGAGGAGGATCAGGTTAAACTATAAAAAGGTTGCATTATTAAAGACGTACCTACAAGTAGGTATTTCAGTTTGATTTATAAGAGCTTACTTAACTTTAAGATTTTTTTTTTTTTTTTTGCTAATGAAATGATAGAACTAACAAAAATAAATTATAGAAAAATTTATATTTTTTTATAAAAGAGCATACAACATTCTCTCTTCCTCTTTTCTTGTTTGAAAAACAATTCTTGTCAGTCACTGAATAATTTTCCAAAACCTTCGAAAGTTATTTTAGATTGTACAGTATAGTGCTATTTAGAGAAAAACTTAGGGCCACTAAACATAAAACAAACGTCGGAAAACAATTATTACTTACATTGATTTTTGAAAGCTGTAATCACCAATTCAAATCCATTAACTTCAGTACCCCATGCATCTGTCACATATCGTAATGTGACGTAATTACTTCCAATATACATTGTCCCAAAGGTATCTGATGTATTTCGACAAGTTAAATCCGCCTGAAAACAATGATGGGTGCATATCATCATAACTATCTAATCAATCGATTGAAACTAGAAATTAATTGGAGAAAAATAAAAAACTCGGGAATTACCAAATACGTACCTATTAACGGCAAAAATTACTTAATTACTCAAAAAAATAAATAAATAAAAAATAATAATAATAATAATAAAGTCACAGTACAGATTTGAGATAAACATTTATCATATTCAGTGAACTATTTTCTACTTCCAAAAAGAAAATTGCAGCCGTAAGCTCTTATCAAACGTTTCAATGCAATGAAATTTCCAACTTACAATTTTTTTACGAAAAATATGGAGCTGACATTCCAGAATTTGATTACCTACCTACACTTAATTAAGGTGGATAATATTGGAAAAATAGTAAAGAATTTTGATCTGTTTAATTTTCTATTAAGGGACAACAATACGGGCAACCATTTTGAAAAAATAAAATAATATTTCTGTAGTTCCGCACAATATTCTTATCGAACATATTTTTAATAAATTAATCAACTCTTTTGCCAAATAAAATTTTTAGTATTTTGCAATGTTTTGTTTTGTTTTAGGTGAGTATATAGTTACAAAATCGGTCTGATTAATAAGATTCGAACTTGGTAACCCAAATTTGCCCAAATCGACTCGAATCATTGGAAATAATTAAAATTTGGATTTTATTCTCGTTTCAGTCACATGGAGAGGAGGAGGTAAGAAATCTTTCCAAAAATTTAACACGTTTGGTTACATTTACTACCCTTTAAAAATGTATAGGTAACAATTGACACGACAATTTTCATAATACAACTTACTGTATACTCCGTTCAGGCTAAGAAGTGCGTGACGTCAGAATCACCTATATACTAGACGTAAGGATGACCGGTTGGGAAGAGAGGAATAGGTATCGATGCACATTGTTGAACAATGATAAACCTCATTTTTCAGAATAAACAAACATCGTGTTTCAAGCAGATAAGTGTAAAATATGGTTTATGACGTCACGTACATCTCAGCGTGAACAGGGTACAGTCGAAATTATTTTTTGCACAAAAATAAGAAAATTTCTGAATGAGAGTTTTTCATAAGTAAGCTTTTATAGAGAAATTATCTTTATTTTTTGGACTGTTTATAAAATTCGAACTTACTCGAGGATTTCCAACAGCGTTGGCCACATCGTATATGTATAAATGATCGTTGCAATCAATTCTTAATCGCTCGAATCGTAACATAAATCGTTGCAGAACCGTCAGAGTTTGAAACGTCACCGTGCAGTCGAGATTTCGTTCGTTCCTCGACGTCAGCATCGCACCGTCAATTTGTTGATAAATTCCTTGCATGAAGAGAGTTTTACACAGAGTTTTCATCTCGACTGAAAGAAAAAAGCAAGAATGAAACGTGATGTTAGTTATTTGTCAAGTGATGACACTGTAAGATACAAAATAACTTTACAACTATTTGGAGGGGGGAAGAGGGGTTTGGAAATTATAACTTTTAACAATAAGTCTCAGAAACAAGGCCGGAGATAGGTGGAGGAAAATGAGGGATTCCCCCGGGCCCATACTTTCTGGGAGAGCCCTTTATGCTTTCTTAAAGTACTTGGGTAAAAAAAAGTTGATAATTGGAGTATTTGATAACCCTCTCAGGTTCGAGTTTTTTCTTCGTGGTCCTGCTCATAAATACCCACCTATCTACCCATTAAAATGTTGCCACAAGTTATGTTCGATATAAAAAAAAGTGCAATAACTGCAGCTTATTTAAAGTTTTAGTTCTGAATTAGTTCTGTTAAAATTTAGTCTTCCGTGCTCCTCATACTGTTCTAATTCTGTGTCAGTTCTGCGAAGTGAAAAAACTCAAAAAATTGACAGGTAACTCGAATAGAACAATTTTTTTGATGAAAAAATGGTAGCCTATGTGATACCTACTTTGGAAACACGTTCGTATCTTTCGAAAATAATTTTTTATCGAAATCCCTTCAATGAATCCAGCCAGAAAATTTGGCACATCTTGAAAAGAAACAAACTTTTTCTCTGTTAGTTCTTTAACAGTATGAAATCGAACGTTTTCTTTGGTGTACAATACCGCACTTTTCCAGATGGAACTGACACATTCGGCCGATTCCATTTTATTTAAAAATTTGCTATTAAAATTTTGCCGTAAATACCTCTATATGCAACTCACCTTACTTTTTATAGATCTAGTAATTTCTTGAAAACGAATTTATTCCACGGACAAAAACCTAACTCCTCTTATTTTCCACAGACACCCTTTTTTTTCAAAAATGGAATTCTTTTTGTATTTCAATGTTTCTCCATTCCTTATCTTTTCTCGCATATAGTCTTCTTAGTTCTCGAACTTATTCTAGCACTTTTGACTTAACTATTCTCTCCTTCTTCCCTCCTCCCGTTCCTAATAAATAATAGTCTGTGGAATTAGATAATAAGACTTTGTATATTTTGTAAACCAGTTTTTATTACCACCACTTTTTTTTTATTCAGGGGACAGATAATTTTGCACACAAACTTTGACTTGTTTTTCATACTGTCCGTTCAGTTCTGTTTGGGATCGCAATTGAAACAACATGTATTTTTTTCATAGTTTCCCAAATGTATATTTTTTCTGCAATACATGACATGTGTTTTTATACAATGATGTGTTAGTTTTTCTATTGGGCAATAGGGAAAATTCAGTGGTGTGGTGTTCTGAAATGGTTCTAGGTTGAATGTTAATTTGGTGACGTGAGGAAGTGCGAGGATCGTTGAAAAAATAAAGAAGAACTCAATTCGAACAGTTGCATAATTATATTAACGATCAACTGAAAGACAATATTTGAGTGCAGTATGCAATGGCGAAGCACAGCACTAGCGTAGATTGTAACTAGAGATATGAAATCGAAAGAAGTGGAATGTATGACATATATATATTAGCGGTGATGATGATGATGATGATGATGATGATGAGTTGTGTCAACATTTGGTGAGTCTTACTATGGAATAAAATACGAGTCTGTGGTGAAAAAGGCATATTAAAACTGCCTGAACATGGTGTAAATTTGAGTCCAAGGACACCTAGCAGAGTTATCTGGATGGGCAGTGGTAATTCTGTGACCACTGTTCAGTACGAGTGTGTTTGCTGAGGTCTGTGGTCTTGTGAGATTTTGGACCACAAGATATTGTCAGGATTCCAGGGGATAAGCTGTATGAGCCCTCCTGGCATACTATAAAACTGTCGATATGTTTTCAAAAAAATGGTGAATTGATACAAGTAGATAAGTTACCACATTTATTGCCATGTCAAATATCCTAATTAATTATTATAATTAGTTGCATCAATTGATGAGTGTATTATGGATGAAACTGTGTGCAGAATCTGAATGTACCTGTACAATTTGTTTTTGATTTGTTTTTTCATGGGATTCTAATAACGCAGTGATTTTACATGGCATCAGCAGGTCATTGACATCAATAGAGGGTGAGAAGATGGTCGGAGTAAAATGAGGTACATTTTTCTAACTTTAATTTTCTCCACCACATGAGTTTTGTAGTAGGAAAAAATTTAAAATCAAGTAAAATGTGTTCTATGAGCTGCTGTCTATCTATATAACCACAAATATAGCATAAATAATGCACTTAACTTGATTTATGGACCTCTGCATGAAGTAGCTGAAATTTTTTGCATGAAAAAAAGTACAATTTTGAGTATCACAGTTTGTGGACTTGTAGAATGGAGCTGATAATAATAGCAAAAAATAATTAATTATGAAAAATGTTGAGAATACACTCTACTTTGATGCCCACATGGTGCGAAGCCTATTGTAATTTTTTACAAGTACCTACTGCGCAATCTGTTGAACATTTTGACCCATTATTGGGAGAGATCCATAACTGTTATTTTAACTTATTTGGTATTTTTTTGAAACATTTGGAAGGGATATAAGAAATTCGCTGGAGGGCTAAGCACCTCCAACTCCACACCACTTCAATCATTGCAATTCATTCAGTAAGTCAATACTTTTTAAGCATGAATTTTTGAAAACACAGTAATTTTTAGGAGAGAATGTCATTCTATAAGATTTCAACTAGTCTGTCATCATAATGAATAAAATTGTATTGCAAGGTTATAAAATACATGATTGGTTAGCAAATAAAATAACAGCTGGCCTGTTTTCCACACAGCTTTTTTATTTCATCTGGAATTATCTACTCTTCTTAGCAATAGTTGAAGATATTTTCAAATCATATTTACGCATGAACCGTCCAGCCGATTGAAACCAAATTTTGCAGAATGTTAGAACAAAATAGGATGCATCCAATGCATTATCCCCCCAATCTAAACCAAAAATGATCGACTTTATCCTTGCTGATACGTGAATAAGTCTACTGAATTTCAACCTATCAGATAAAAATTTCGACCTGTATCGAGTTTCATAGAAATGTGTGTAGGTAGTGTTTATATGTATACATATGACAGTTACGACCTTTCATGATAATAATAAAATTCATAAAATAAACTCCCTTTAATTTTTTGCACCCTCGGACGCATTCCTCGTAATAATAAATGAAAATAAAATAAATAAAATTCTTTAATAATAAGTAAATTTGCCGTGAGCGCCTTGGTTAGGCTAACACCTACAGCCTAGGTTGTTTACATCGAACATTTTTCCTCCCACCATCTTTAAACTTTTTCTCTCTCTTCTAGATTTTTAATACCTACCCCTTACATCATCACCTTGTGTTTGTCCTCAGTTTATCATCACCTTGCATTTGTCCTCAGTGGTTTCTAAATAATAAGTATCAGCCCGTATCTCGGTACAATTGTAACTGGTTTTTTTCCCCTTCTTTTTTTGTTGATCGACTGACAAAATTCTAACCTACAGTGAAAACTTTTTCTCGCCAGATCAATCAACCAGCATCTGTACGTCTTTCATGCAGCACTTATTTTTTGTCTTGTCCATCTGCATTTTATTTTCAATACATTATGTTTTCAAATAACATGGATTGATTCCTTTACTTGGGCATTTGGGCCGACATTTGGATAAATAAATATATATTATATATATATATATACCTATATATGAATTTCAGCTAATAGTTCCAAAAGTTTTTTCCTGGGGTTATGAGACAAAAAACATCTTCATACCAGATCAATTTTATTTTGTAGATTTTCTTTGAAAACGTACATGAAAAGGCTCTTCTGAACTTCTGAAGAACAAAATTTATATTGATTTATCATTATTCCAAGTGTATTTAAATTTTCCCGGTTATAGCAACCTGCTTCAACTGCTACATATGTATAAGTTGCCACCACAGAGTCAGCACTCAACTGCACTTCATCGTCATTGTCCTCTTATTCGTCAACAATATTTTAAAGTGGTCTATTTAATTTATTACCGATTAATAAGAAGGAATTAGACAAGAAGGAAAAAATGCGTTAATTTTTAAGAAATAGTTTTACTATTGTTTAAAAAACGTTTCAACTCGGATATAAATGACAAAAAAGAATAGGGTAAGCGCAACGGTGTGAAAAAACTCATAAATCACCAATAAAACGCTGAATAAAAGCACGAGAAAAATTTTTTAGTATGTGTACCAGTTTTTGTAACAGATGATGATGTCACGAATATTAACGACCTATAAATTTGAAAATTATGAGAAAATATTTTCGGACGAGGAAGAAAAAAGAAGGCGGACAGTAGCAGCAGCAGCAGAAGCAGCACCAAGAGAGGGTAGGCTAGCGGGAAAACAGCACAATTTTACGAATTAATTTATCAAAATGAGATACTTCGGTACCTATCTGCTCCTCTTGCAATTTTTATCTTTAATGAAAAATCTCAGTTTGAGGCGGATTAAAAGTACGTTGCTAATCGCTTCACGGCTAGAAGCTGGCAAAATTAGCAATAATCGGTACCTACCTACTTTTTTTTTGAGAAACTTTTTTGATAAATTAAATAACTTCCCATTCTAGAAAAAAACGAAGGGAAAAAAAGCGAAATGTTTCTATTCTTCTCGAAGTTTTTCATACCGAGTGGTGAATTTCTACATCAACGACGATGGAAAGTTAATCAATTCTTTTTTTTATCTCTCTTACGTAAATAACTTTACTAATTTCATCAACTTACCGCATTTATTTCCGAAATGCATTAAAGAAAGTGATTCTATCTCAGATATTTTACCTACAGATTTATTCTTACGACGTCTGGACACAAAATTAATATATTAGGGTCTATATTATTTGTCCAGGCCATACAAACATTATTGTTGTCGCAACTTTACTGAAGAAAAAATCATAAAGGGAACATGGACGTAGTCAAGGAGCGCAAGGGGTGTTTTCCCCACAATTCTCGAGAAAAAATTCTATTTTTTTTTCACGGATACAGCGAAAACAATTTTTAATTCGATTTAAAAAAAATGTATTCGCCCCACTCAAAAAAAATTTCTTCGTGCGCCTATGAAAGGATTTCACATCCTCGGTCCTCCCTCTGTAAAAAAAAAAAAAAAAAAAAAAAAAAATTGATATATTCTCGCTCTGGAGAAATTTACTTCTAGCATTTAAAATGTACTTTTCAGTTTTTTAATATTGTTCAACTGAATGAACCGTGTAACAAATAAATATTCAAATGAATATTAGGTAGGATTTGTGGGTTGCAAGCGAACCCCAGAATCACAACTGAAACGATGTTGGTTATTCAGAATAACCCACACCCCCAAAAAAAAGTTTACCTGAGCCACATCATACATGTTAAAAGTGAAACTTTACACTTCAATGAACATATCGGAAAATGTGTCATACAATAAAATAGTAAAAAATTTGATTAACTATCCGTTTTTGGGTCACACGGGGTCCATTGAGTGGTTCAGTCCAAAAATAAATTAAAAATTGTGTCTCTAAATATGTAATCAACGATATAATTATATCAATCAATTTTTCAAGAAAAAATTATTCTTACCCTTTTTTGGGGTCAGAAGGGGCCAAATGAGTGGTTCGATCCAAAAATGAACTGAAAATTTGAACTAACCACCTTAGAAAGTAAAACTGACGATATGCTTATCGCTCAATTTTTAAGAAAATAATTTCTTAAAGTCTTGCGTAAAGAAGTTCGGAATCTGAACTGATTGAAATTTCCGAAAAAGAAACACTCGTGCTACGTGGGTTTAAATCCAAGCAGAGGAACAGAATATTTTTTTCAGTTGATCGAATTAAATGAACTTAATTGCTAACATATCAAAATGAAGGACTTCTAATGCTTTTTTCGATACAGGTATTTGAATTTTATTGTTACTTGCAGAGGATCTTTGCTGCTCTGCATCATTTATTCACACTGACCAATAGACCAACGGTAGACAAAGTCTAACAGAGGCCCAAGTAGCTCTTTATTTTGATTTTGAGGCCTTATCTTCGGTTTTCTAAGTAACTTTTGTTGGAACTATGGAACTGAAACGGTATCCCCAAAACCTCGTTGAAGGGGGCCATGGTAGACTATTCCTGTAGCATTCATTGCTCACTATACATAGGTAGGTATTGTTAATGATGAACAATTTTTCCCTAATTAAATTCTACTGGAACCAGCACAGGATTCCTCTTCTGAAGGTACCGTGGTGGAATACCACCATAGTCCTCCTTTTAATCCGAAAATGCCAGCAGTACTTATTTCTATGTAATATTATCGTTAGACTCTTTGATTCCATCTAAACGGTCATATGTTTTGAAAAAACTTTTCTTAGATACTGCTACATAAAGCTGTTATAGACCGAATAACTTATGTGTATAAGTATATACTGTAGATACCTACGTATATATATATATATAAATTCTGGTAAACAGACGTCAACATAATCTAATTAATTGTCACATAAGTCAGCTAAATGTACCGGAAATTACTTTCTTTTGAACAATTCAGTCATCAGTCAGTGTTACAACAATTTGTTCAAAACTTTCCACTTTTTCGAGGCTTTTCTAAACGCGTCGAATATTCCACCATATACTATAATTTTGGTCTAAATGAACGGAATTAAGTAAAAGAACGTTCATTCAATAATGCGAAGTGGTTCAAGCTTCTTTGTAGATCATTGTGACTTAGGTAGGTAGGTAATACTACGTGCCAAAATAGGTAGGTACCTCAACTTTTTGAATGAAACGTGTGTAAAATTAAGAGTTTTACACCACTGTAACTATGGTCTAAAGTTTTATAAACTAAAAGCTTTGTGGGGCTGCTTCGTGGTGACTTTGCTTATGCCTGCCTTGGATTTTTGCTGGCATACAGGTAACACCGTAGAATTTGTTGTTTCGGCGGAAGAAACAAATTTTTTTTTTCGTATCTGTGTGTGGCTGCGTGGGTAGTGGCGTATGCACATCCAATATAAGAAAAAATATTAGCGAAATAATTTGGTGAAATAATTTTGATGAACAAATTAATTTTAGCCGGGTTGAACGTTTATTATAGAGATTAGACAAGTTGGTGCACTCTGATAAGAAATGGTTTCAAAAGTCAGTTGGAAAATTTTATCCCACAAAGTAAGAACTGGTTTCATTTGTGATTCAAATTCCTTTCATTTTGAAATGCTAAGACATGTGCGCAGCTATACTGGGATAATTTGTCCCAACTAAAAACTGACACCAGTTTTTTTACATTACCTCTATTGGAGTGTATCAACTTGTCTAAATAGTTTACACAACTTCAGTCTAAAGCCTAAGTAGACCAAACCGCGAAAATGAGAGATCATTCGATAATGCCTAATGTATGGCTTATTTTAAACTCACATAAGTATATGTCACTGCAGTTCAATTAGGTCTCATGATATTTTAGTTCAATAAGTAAAAAGTGAACTGGTCTTCCAGACAAAAAATGTATTTTTTTTTTGGTAAAAAAGTGCTGTTCTCGAGCTATTCTCATTTTCTCAGGGTGTGAGGTCTTAATAAGTTTCGAAAAGTTAGTTTTCAGGTCAGCCATTCAAGTTAAAGTTCAGAGTGTGTTAGAGCAACAAAAAATCCAAAAACAATATCGACAAATAGAACGTTCAAATAACTTCTGCGATAAGAATATGATTTACTTCATCGTTAAAAGAAAACTTTTTCTCAGAACTTGTACAACGAGTCAGGTTCAAAAGGTTCGAACTATTTCGGAACTATAACTTATTTTTTGAGGTCCACCTTGACAGAAAAATCAACTTCTTTCAAGAACTAGGTTCACCCTTTTCCAAAAAGAATAGCACGGAATAACGTGTTATCAAAGACAAAAAGTGTGAATATTTCCTCCCTTTTCTCCAAACAAAATACAGCTAGAATAAAGATGTATAGGTACTTGGAGGCCTATTCAGATAATATTTGGCCAGTTTATTCTATAATTCCTAATAATCACCCATTACACCCATTACAATGAAAAATGAACGAAAAAAAAATGAAAAAACTTCAGAATAATATTGTGCCATTGTGCGAAATTTTTTTTGTAGGCCTAGGCCTACCTTTTATAGTTTTTTGTGAATTTCTGGCCGGGATTCATCAATTGAGTTCCAAAATACCGGCAGAAAAAATTCTAAGAGGCCTCTATTATGATACATCATACAGTGTATCCTGGAAATTAACTGTCAAACATTGGTAGTTGGTAGCACTTGATATAAAACCTATGGCAACATAATAGCCTAATATTACATCTTCAATTCTTGTAACTTGAACATTATACAGCTTGTTCAATGTGGAATATAAGCCATATATTGACAGAACATTTTTTACTCGTTTTATTGAGCAAAAGCTACCTATCGATGAAATTTAGCAGTCGATTTCCGGCTCTATAAAATTACTCCTGCTAAAAAAATGCTATGCAACTTCGTATAAAAATATAGTACTATACTCATATTTTCATGTTTTACCAAATTCTACCGATTCAGTGCCAACTACCAAAGTTTGGTAGTTAGTCAATTCACAGGACACTGTGAACATTTTAAACTGGGTTGGGTCATGACAAAGTGAGTAAGAATGTCAAACTTTTCAGGAACAAAAATCAAGCATCAAAAAAGTTTTAACAGTAGGTACCTATCGACAAAAAAGGTGGTTTCTTGAATAGCTCGCAAAATACTATGGGTATTCGGGGCGGGTCGAACACAAATAATATAAATAATGGTCGATGCTGTGATTTACGAAGCAGAATAGGTTTCAAAAATTTTCAAATGGGAAATATAAGTCTGGAGAACAAATTAATCAACAGGCTTCCAAATATCCGACTTCCCACACCTATTACCTACTCATTATCAAAGATGATCGTATATATAGCTGATTATTCTATAATTATGTGAATGGTCATACCTCCAAGAAAGAAAACTGTATAAGACCCAAGTATGGTCGTGTAATACCGATGAACTGTTGACGACTAAACTTACCTTAGCAACCAACCCAACCCTCCAGTGCCGTATTGAGAAATTACTACCGTAATCCGTAACCTATCAACACACATTTTATAAATACAGTTCATGAACAAAAGGTTGTAGCCTACCTATACTAATATCATAGAAGTATAACAGCCATACCTAATGAGATTATTTACGTATAATAAATAGGAAATGTGCTGAAGCATAATGATTATTTAACCGTGAACCTTCAAATCGTTCACTTCGAAATTCCATTCTTAAGTTGGGACATTTATTTTACCCACCCGTATATATATATACATACATACATGTATATATCACACAATAATAGGGGGAAAATGACAATTAGGTATGAGTTCCAGTACTTAGGCTAATATTTTCTTTACATATGTATAATTTTTTGTATAAATAATAATAAATAAAACTAGGCCCCCAATAACCCCACTAATTTTTCATTCGAAAAAATTTGGGGAAGCATAAAAGGTTGCGTCTCCATACCCCTGGCTCTGTCCTTCCACCGAGGTCGTTGCGGTGGTCCTTGTGATCGTTAACAGTGTGACACTTTTTACCCAGTTTGCTTGCAAATGGGACATTAATATTATCCGTTTCATGGGAACAGAAAAAGATTGGTACCATTTTCCCATTTTCACATAATTTTTTTTTAAATGAAATTTCCTTACTATCCGTAGTAAACTGGTATAAACTTGACATGACGAATCTGATGAAAAAAAGCATTACAGTCTAAAACAATCAGATGTAGGAGAAAGAGCTAATAAGGCCCAACACTGGCTAATAATATTTGACTTCAGTGGACTTAACCGTGAAGCACTAACCTACTCCGTTTTTTTTTAATACAGAAAAAAATAAAAAAAGTAAAAAAGGGGTTTGGGTTCGCCCCTATTATAATAAAAAATTCAACTTAGATATTCACTTTTTCATTAACCCATTCCTCAACCCCCAGGGGCTTCAAAAGAGGACCAAATTTTGACTTCTCATATTGTTATGTTAATCATTAGCATGTATGTTTTTTGAGAAGGTGATTTCATATTTTACAATGATTTTTTCATGCAACTCATTTTTCGACCCTCAGATACTTCAAAAAGGGGGCTAAATTTTAACTTGTTATATTTTGTTGTGTGATACATCAGCTGATATGTTTTTTGGAGTACTGATTTCAAGTTTGATGTCCATTTTTTCATACAATTAATTTTTGAACCCCCAGGGGTCTCAAGGGGAGTTAAAATTTTGACTTCTCGTATTTTGTTGTGTGCGTTAGTGAGTAGGTATGTTTTTTTGGGTCACAGATTTTGAAGTTGATATTAATTTTAAAGATTACATTAGATAATTCGGGGGTAGTTCCGCAATGTCTCGAAAGAAGTGTCACTTCCACTCATTATTTGATTTAAATTAAAATACGTCACTGAAGAATATCCTACATAATATTTTTATTTTAACTTCATCAATATCCCATGAACTAGATTAAATCTGTGTCACCTAACCACAGGATCCAAACGGAATTTCAGCGGTGTCCTTAAAACCAAACGTTCGATTTCAATCAAATAGGTCTTCTACTAATATATGTGAATGTTTCAGAAAAATTTCAGCTCAATCCCACGTTTGTTTCTGGAGATATCGCTGAAATTCTGTTTAGAATGAATGATTCAAATGATGTCAAGTCAGTCTTGTTGAAGAATTTCTGCGATATCTCAAAAAATAAACTTTCAATTGTCACCAAACTTTCACAGAATGTTTAGCTAACCTATATGTTAGTGTTTCAGCCAAATTTCAGATTTTTACGAGTAATAGCTCAGTAGTTGCACTTGTATTTTCTTGAGTCTGAATTCGTTTTAATGTAAATTTAGTTTTGCTATTCAGATACTTATAAAATATTTGACTGATGACTGATAACACATTCCAATTCCTAAAAACCTCCTAAACCTATAGAATGTTGTTCAGGCTGCTACATGAAATTTTATAAACCTACAAAAAAAAGTTACAACTGATTACAGATTTTTCTGTAGGTCTGTAGTTTTTCTGGTCGCCCAAACAGACTTAAAATATCTATATCATGCATTTCGTTATAAGATTTTCGTAATCCTTTAGCCACATCCCTTTTTAATTTTTTTTTTTTTCGCGAGACAACAGGGTGAATAATGTAACTACATATTTTTCATCACATAAGTCACACATTTTATCAACGTTTTGTATTACTCATACGATATACAGAATAGGGAATAGGTCATGCAATTGTGGAGAAGACGAATCGACGTTAAAAAAAAAAAAAAAAATCGATATTTGGCAAGCCGGCTCCGAGTATTTTTCCTACCCTCTGTTGAAATCGCAGTAACAATAGAACATAATGACCAACCAATCATACTGATATTTAAATTATCAACTAAAAGGAGATCTAGGTGGGTATACTTAAAAAGAAACGTCACGGCAATGCAAGTTAATTAAATAGAAATCTGAATTCAGATATAGGTATAGGTAGAAAAAAAGCTTAATGGAGGAGAACCAAGAAATTCAATTTCAATCGAAAACTCAGGATTTGAAATACGTTTTACCTACAATAAAATTAAATATTCCTGTGAGGGACATAATTTTTGTAGATTATCGTCTGTTCAATACGGAGAAAAGTGAGCCAACGTAATTTTTGGAACTTTTTAATAACCTAGGCTGTTGTAAAGATGGCAAATATCGAAAAGTTTCGATATCGTAGTTTCAATATTTATGATAGTGTACGGCATCATCTTTTCCTCCTAAACCTATTTAAAAAATAACTTAAAACATGATAACAAAAATAAAGCTGAAGACAACTAATGTCATTTGGTGTGGCTATGTTAGAAAGCAAGAAAAAAAGGTCATCAGTTGGTACAATACTGTTAAATCATCGAGTAAAAAAAAAATTTCTATATCGATTGGTAATTTTCGATAGTGTGACATCTCCATTTTTAGGGTGGAATTAGAGAAAAAACTTTTGCTCCAAAATTCTGAATCTCCTAATCCGACTGCAAGTTCCAATCAAAAGTTCTCTTCTAATCTCTAAAGATACGATTTCATTTTAATTTTGTCAAAAAGTTCTTCTAATAATTAATTGTTCTATTTGGAGTGTAGCTTTTTTGAATTTTGTCACTTCACACTACACCAAACTAACAAATTTATGGGCTCTCTAAAATATTGAAAATTTTATCTACGTGCAGGTGTAGTAACAAGGAGTTATCTTTGGGAAACGATTTTATAATATTTACAAGAAAACCGTATTTTGCGAGCGAGCGAGTGAAGAAATTTTTTCAAGGGTTTTTCGAAAATCTACTTATTTTTCTCTTTTTTTTGAGAATGGCATGAGCCCCGAAAAATCCTGGGTACTGGGGGGAATCCACCCTTCTCCTTCCCTCTCGTCAGGCCTGACTGACACACCTAAAACCTTAAGGTTAAACTGAGAACTAACTTTTAAGCGAAATTGCCCACAACTAAAAGTTAAGATGTAGCACTGTTTTGCCATATCGAACGCTAAAGTTGACAAAGTAGGTATTTGATCCTTTGATACCTTCTTGTAAATATTTTGGATTATTTCCAGTAGAAATAAAAATGAAAAACAGAAAAAATTAATCGATTTTAGCCAGCAGTGTAACCAAGGAGACACGATTTTGTCAATTAAAATACGAATTCGCGCTTAAATTCTAACTCACCTAACTATATAACAATATTGAAAAATGCCAACTTTTTCTTTGAAAAAAAAAAAAAAAAACAGTTAGTTTTTCACTTTTTTTGTGTGAAATGTTTTTTCTTTGAGTTTTTATTTTTTTGAAACTTTTTTGTCAATTCTCTAGCTACATCAACGATCATTAACCCGTCCTCCTCTTTTATTGTAGGTACATATCAAACAATGAAGTTGTTCGCTGAAGAAGCCCAGACCCCAGCCTGGAGCAAGGAAGGTCACATCGCTATCTACACTTCGATTCCGACTGGTGTTAAAAACGTTAGAATTAAATTTTGGTATTTTCTTCATTTTTTTTACACTATTCTGAGACTTCTCGGAGCTGCTTACGTGTATTTTACAAAGAACTTTTGTTCGACTCTAATTATCTCTCCACCAAAATAATTTTTCGATACGTTGATGTCGTTAAATGATGGGTGAAATTTCTGCGAATGAACTTTGAATGAACGCGGCTGAATGCACTGACGTACGCAAAGGGTCAGGGGTTGGGAATAAATTCCATCCGACATTTTTGAAAACGAACAGCGAAAAAGAGAGCAAAAATCGATTCAGAAATCAGTACCTACATTTCACGAAATAGACATAATACGTACCTTGATTTGAAAAAATTTTCTAAGTACGCCGCTGACTGATTGCATAAGCCATAATGAATGACGAAGTATTCATTTCCTAAGCTATAAATTATAATTTCAGAAAACTAACTTAGACAACAAAAAACCCATATTTCATATTTTTAATTTGATATCTTGGTCAATACCACTTTTTTGTTGAACTTTCAAACATAAAAACATTAATTAAAATTAATATTTGAAAGTTCCCGTTTTTTTAGCTATATCGGAGTGGGAAAAGTCAACTATTTTAACTCAGCATTCAAAAAGCAAAAGGTATGCAGTATACATTATATATCTTGAAAAACTTGAAAAATAAAAATTTCCAACCCATCGCCAATGAAAGTAAAAAAAGGTAATAATTAATAAATAATCTGAATTTAAGTCTAATCTCTTTGAAAACTTGTAGGTAAACAGATTAATGAAATACCAATGATGCCGTAGTTTGCGGGATTGGTTAGTATATGAGTCGGTAATCGTCACGACTCGATATAAAGACTGAACTCCTACGAGGTGGGACCCTACAGCAATGATATATAGTTGAGGGAAATTATATCCAACTGGACGTAGGACCTCAATTAGCCTCAATTTTCTCATAAGTACCTTCATAAATGATACCATTCAATATGTTTCACTGAAGAGGCGTTGAGTACGTAAGAATTCACAAATTTCTAAGTTAAAGTTTGATCAGTTTTTCATACTGGTTTACAAAAACCCCAATATCGATGAAATTCAATACTCATTCAGGGTCCAGGAATGATAATACAAATTTTATTTTCTTTCCCACATTCTGTGTAAACTATTGAATATCTAAACACAAGCGTAGAGCTCAGAATAACCTAAAAAACTCCAAGTGTGTTTTCTTAACCAAAAAAAACTAACTAAATAGCTGAGTAAGATGTGAAATTTAATAAATGATTGCTTTTCAAATGAAATAATTGCAGGGACGCTTTGATGGCAGATTGTTTTTTTTTATTCTGGAATTTATTATATATTTTCTGGTTAAGAATAATTAAAATGTTTTATCATTTTTACAGGAGAAATTTTGTTGTTGGTTAAAAACATATTTTGCATGCAATTTGTTGGAATATGATATAATTTGGTGAAATTAAATATGGTAAAAAAATTAAGAAATGAGAAATGACAAGGAAATTCATAATGAAGTGAAAAGGATGAAGTGTATTACGAAGTTATAAAACTCGTATGCAAGTTATTAAATGATTTCTTAGAAAATTAAATAAACCCAAACCTGCTTTTGATCAGCTTCTTTGGTTCATCTGGACTTTAGTATATTCTTTTCTTAGCAATAGTTTAAGAATTTTTCAAATCAGCTCTACACGTGAACCATTCAGCTGTTTGAAATAAAATTTTGTAGAGTGATGGAATATAATGTATTCAATGTTGACACCAAATTTCGTGACTATTTGTTGGAAATTATGCGTTTCAGAACCATTAAAGCCCAAAAAATGAAACTTAATAGGATGTAACAGACGAACCATAAGGGCAATCTAGATCAAAAACAATGAAGGTCATCATTGTGTAGACCCAAGTAGGTGTACAAATTTCAAGACTATCAGATAAAAATTGCAATCTGTACCAAGTTCTATAGAATTGTGTATATATACTGTAGGTTTTGTTGGTTTGGGGAATCAAACCTGATTCGCCAGTTAAAAGCAGTGAACTTAACCACACGGCCATCTCACTGCCAACTATAACTGACAAATGTATTATGTATTAGGCAAGGTATGGCGGTTCCTACATACTCCCCCTAGAGAGACTCAACACGAGTTGAACGACATTAGATGCTGTGGGAGCACCTACCCATCATGCTCTCACTCCGCCTCTATTGATCATACTAGCGCTCCACTGTAATGGAAGGGAGTGGTGTGGCAGCCACATACACTTATTAGCGTATCCACTCGCCATCATCACTTGGCACCATGGCAGTGTGAATATGGTGCTACATTTTGGGTGATGATGGTCAATCGAATTAGGTTGTTGTCGGTAGCAAGTTCAATCCTCAGTACTGACAAGATACCTAAACATAGTATATTATATACGTTTATTACATTGATATATATGTATATGAATTTCAACTAATAGTGCCAAAATTTTCCTTGGGTCATGAGATGAAAAATGAACCTACCCTCACCCCTGGATCTCAATACAAGATCAATTTTAGTATGTAGATTTTCTTCTAAAATCCACCACTTTGTATTGTTGGTTGTGGGTTAGCCATTCCTTGTTAGCTCAAGTTGGTGATAAACATTTCCTGAAGCGAAGCTGAAGAGGCCTGCTAAATCTGAGGAAGCCTCCACAAAAAAATAATGTAAATAAGAAATAGTCTAAAAATAAAAAAAAATAAAAAATAAATAGTAAATAAATAAATCGAAAATACGAAGGTATAAGTAGGCAGTATTGAGTAATTATTAAAAACAAAAAATTATTTTCGTGCAAAGGAAAAATGGAAGAACTTTGAGCTCCCCATTCTTACAAGTTTTCCCCAAGCTTCTCCTCTGCGAAGTTCCTTCCTTTTCACACAACGTAAGCTAAACTGCTCTTCTCCATCTTGTATTCTTAATTAAGTGACTAGGTAGGTATCTACCTATAGAATATTTTTAATTTCGACCTAGGACTTTTTTAAACAACGGATCGTTTTGCCCCAAGAAAAATTTTCATCCATTTTAGGCTATTGGTTACACAACCGGATTGTAACTCTCCCGAAAGTTCGTTAACGTATTCCAGAGTGAGAATTCAATTTAAATGAATAGGTAAGTAACAGCTAAAAATTTTAAGTTAATATCCTTTGCGTAAGAAACTTCCAATTTCGATCTGGTTGGTAAAACATTAAAATTACACAGATGGTGCAGTTTTTAAATTTTAAAATAAAATAAATTTCTTGAAAGAGGCTCTTCCTTTACCAACGAATTTTGTAAATAAGAGAGGATTAAGGGTTTCAGTCCACTGACATAAAGTATAATAGAAATTTGTTCAGGCATTGGAGTTGTGAAAAGAATGGATTGAGGGTTGGATAACGATCGGGGCTTTATAACAGATGGTGATTAATATTTTCATCAACACAAAATTCAGGTTAAACAAAGAAATTGGATGAGGTGAAAAGAAAATTTTGACGTAAATAAACCAGTAGAAGAGTACGATTAAAGTGAAAGCGACATTTGAGCACCTAAGAAAGTATACTGTGCCATTTGAAGATAGGTGGTAAGAAAACCATAGGCTAGGCGAAAATTAAGGTGTAGTTGAAGTTGAATTTAGTATAGTACAATTTATTAAGAGATTGATAGTAAATTGACTCGAGTGCAGGAAATCTGGGCCATTTTTTGAAGTAAGACCATTCAATGTTTGGTGATAAATTAGAGATGGGAAATGGCGAAATATGAGAAGTCATACCGCAGGTACCAACTGGGCTAAAGGATGATCTACTTTTTTACTACCTCACTCATACGCAACGACGACTTAAACAATCTAAACAAATTAAATTATAATGTTATCTATCAAAGAATTTTTCACTTCGGTAGGTACCTACTGCGTGGAAATTCTCTCACTATTTTCACCAATTATTACTTAAATAGGTACCTAAAGTAAAATTGATGAATAACTTCACTAATAAGTACTCAGTATGATTAGATAGATAGGCCTAACTGAGAATGAAAAGATGGTAGGGTGAGGGATGACTTGTGAAGCACCGAGTTACGTAAATTTTACACGAAATCTCGTAATAAATGGAATGAAAAAAGCTATAGGTAGCTATTGGAAATTTTTCACGTTGAATGTGACAATAAAAATTATGAAAAATGACACGAATTTATGTAAAATTGTGATCCATAATTCTTCCGCGTTCATATATGGTCTCTTCATCTGCACTATCGAGCATCCTCTGATAACAAGAAGAGAACCAGTCATTCAGAATCTTTAGTTACCTATCTATGCCACAGCATGTACTGAATTAAAAAATTTTTCCACATCTAACGCCATCTTGAAAAGCAATCAGTAGGTAAATTATTTTAAGACAAGCTTTTAAGATTACTACTTGGTGTCTTGGAAATAATTTAAAGTAGTTTAATTTCATGATTTTTTGCCTGGGATGGGGATTATCGAGAAAAATATGTTGATCGAATGAAAAGACAAACGAAAGTATATTTATGACCATCTAAATTTTAGGCATACTAAGTTACACTCGATCGGCCAATATAATTATGTCTTCATGAGAATTTCTTCTCGTTTTCATGGAAGTAAATGGGTACAGCTGCCAACCTCTTCACCATTTATTGAACGAATTACGAAACCAACAAACGATAAAAATGTCACGGTCCCAAATTTTAATACTCAACTTAAATAGGTGTACCTATGAGATGAACGTGAGAATACAAGACATTTTATTGCATAGAAAACGTAAAAAAAAAAAAACAAAAAAAAAACCACTTACAGTATTTGTTAGGATCGGCAATAACGACAGGCACCATTATGAATATGATGGCACTTAACGTTAGTTGGAGCACCGGCAAGTCGAAATTCCCACGAAAGAACCACGACGACGGTGGCCCAGGTCCTCGGGATTTATAATACATCATATTATTATAACGCTCTTAAATTTACGCATGAGGCACGAAATTCACAGAGAATTTGGTCCGCGATCGAGTTTCACCATCGAACGAATCACGTCGTACGTTTCCATTTCTTCCTCTTTGATTCTTCTGGTTATAGTCGATCGTGTTGATTAATACAATCGCATCGCGAACACTATTGCATATTATAGGTACCTATATTATTGCCTACAGATTCGAAAACGAGAATTCAACTGTTTAAAATCGCGACATTTAAACCAACGTTTTCAAAGACACTCGATGACGAAATTAATAAATATTTCATCTATAATTCTATAAATATTATATCAGCTGTAATAAATACGGAACGTCGACGAATATATTCTACACTAAAAACGACCAAGCCCAGCCGAAAAATAGGGGTAAAAAAAAAAAAAAAAAAAAAAAAAAAAACAAGAAAACAAAAAAACAAAAAAACGAAAAAAGGCTATATGCAGTGCTATACAATCGCCACGCGAAGACTGCTGGAGACGAAAAGGACGAAAAATGAAACAGAAGCGTACAAAAGCCTACTTCACGCTTTTCTCATACTCGGCTATAACTTTTGGAAGGTGTATGGAAGGGAAAATATCGATCGCACCGCTAGTACTTTTCTTCCCTCATCCCTTAGAAACTCGTCGCCCTCGTGCTAGACACCTTAATTTGGTTTTTCGTGTTCGTTATTATCCCGTCGGCTTCACTACGATGCAGAAGATTTTTTTTGCGTACCTATATAACTTTTTCTTTTTTGTACATTAAATTTGAAACGGTAAGTACCTATACCAACGCACCCAATTACAAAAATAAAATAATTAAAAATTATTAATTAGGTAGGTAATTACCTAACGAATGAAGGAATAGCAAATTAACGAACTCTACCTAAAGTGAAATTATCGAGTACCCATTAATAATGAATAAATAATGAAAAAACTAATGAAATATAGGCGCAGATGGTCGGTCAATCCTATGTAAATGTATAGATTGAAATTCGAAAGACAGTGCATACGTAGCTATACAGGTAAACATACTAGATACGTATATATACGGATAGTAAAATACGCCGAATATTTGGTAAAATAGGAAAGTAATACACAATAATTAATTCGAGAAAAAAAACTGATTTCCCCGCAAGATTATGATCAGAGAAAGGGTAGCAAAAATACGAAAAAAATAAAGGATCGTATTTCGTTAATTGTTCGTTACCATACTTTACGTCGTTACAAAATGTCTGTACATAAGTTTGGTAAGTAACATTACCATTGTACAGAGAGTATTTTTTTTTTATTTTTTTTTTTACATTACACGATCGGAAAAGCGATGTTCCTTACTCCCAAAAAATGTAATTTGTCATAAATTTGTGATCGTATTCGTCATTTTTTCCCAAGTTATGCTTGAATATGTACCAAAAACGTGAAGCTGGTAACTGCGTTGATGAACTGGTTTTCATTCTGTACTTCGTAGCTTGATAAGTGAGGTTGCCTTTGTCACTGAAAATGTGTGGACCCCCTCTTACAACCGGGGCTGTAGAGAGGAAATCCGAGCCCGGGGAAGAAACAATTTAGGGGCCCCGAAGAAATTGAAAATTTAATCTTTGCGTAGGTGTAATATGAAGAATTTATCTTAGGAAGGGGTTTCAAAATACTAGGAAAGACCACTTCGCGAACAGAGCGATCGAAGAAATTCTTTTTTCGTTTTTCAATAGATATTCCGCTAAAATCTACTTATTTTTCTCTTTTTTTTTTTGAGAATGCCGGGCCCGAGGGAATCAATTTCTTTTCACCCCCTCTCATCAGGGCTGCTTACAACAGAGCTATCTACGTCCTTGGACTACAGAGAACTTAAGTCGACCATCATTATCATCACAAGTACCCTCATGAAATCCTGAGATTCATTATTGTCCATATTACCACAGATGGCGTTCATTCTGTCTCAACACATTTTGAATGTTTGATTTTTGAAAAGTCTATAGAACAGTGGTCCTCAAACTTTTTTTTTGTCAGCGTACTAGATTATCATCTTTCGAAAACTTTGCGTACCATTAAAAATTTTATATAATTTTTTTTTTTTGGAGGTTGTTTGCAAAATATTGTTAATTTTAGAATCATTGAACCCTAAAAAACAATTAGACAAAAATTTCTCTCCTATAGTGTCCAAATTTCATTTAACTTTGCGTACTACGCTAGCTACCACTTATGTACTACTAATGGTCTGTGTACCACAGTTTGAGAACCTCTGGAACGTGTTCAGAAAGGTTACCAGGAAAGGTAAAAGTTCTACACCACGTGACCTCATATTTACTCTTCTCGGCAAACACAATCTGAACGAGCTTAAGAGATTCCATTTTAGTACAATGAATTACCTGAAGATACTTCGGAGAATTATTTTCTCTGTCTCCACAGTTGGGAGAAAAAAATTACTCTCCCCTGTAAAAAAATGACATTTCTGAACAGATTACCAAGGAAACAAATTACTCTCCCAAGTACAAAATTACTTTTCTCAACGCATCGGGTAACACTTTTCCCTCTCCAGTAACCTTTATGAACGCGCTCCCTAGTCTGGAAAATTGTAAATTGTGAAGAAATTTATCAATATAAATGTCTAAAAAACTGTAAGAGGGAAGTAGAAGGTTTTTTTTAGACATCCTAAGGACTAAATTTCGAAAAAATAAAATGTGTTGGTGGGACTAATCATGCTTAGTGTGTCTATATTAGCCCTTTCTGCCCTAAAAAGACTTAACACCCCTGTGCCACATTAGTATCATTTGGTGATAAGGCTTGAAAATGGGACGAACAAGTAATTTGTATTTTTTTGTCTTATGTGCTCTTTCAGTGATGGGTGCATTTTTATACTGTTTTCAAAGCGTCACAAAATCGCCACCAGATGTCAGCAACTTTGATGTGGAGTCCCAATTGTTTGATGAAAAATCATGAAAATTTGAGAGTGGTATTTCGAAACAATTGTTTTTAAGCGTCGCTGTATCAACATCCTTTTTCATTGAGTTTAAAAAAAGGAAATTATTAATTTGATCGGTAAAATACACTAAATAGCCTACTTTTTTTTTAAATGTTTGTTCCTACCATTCCAGGCATCCAGTGTAATTCTTTACCCTGTGCACTGATTTTAATAAACTGTTTTCTAAACAAAGAATAAAAGTGATCTCGTGGTAGTCCCATAGTATTTTTGTATTCGAATTATGTTTAAAAAACAGTTTGATTCAAATAATAATTTAAAAAAAAGACTAAAAGTCCACTTTGATGCAGAAATATTGTAAAAAAATTGTAAAATTTTTCACTAAGTTTGAAAAACAACCAACTTGACTTGAGGACACTAACGATACAGGATGCCTTTGCAAGAAATAGTAATTTGGACATTTTGCGAGCCCATCTGAATGTATATCCTAGGAGAATTACATTGAAAAACCATGTTGAAAATTAAATAATTTCCAGTAAAAGTTTTATTGATGGAAAGCGGTTGAGTATGCAAAAAAAACTCTCACCTCTTACCTTTGAGTATTCCCACAGGACGCTAAACATATGTCTGTTTTTTTTTTTAATTTGACTCGAAGGTGACAGGTTTCATGAGAAAAATGTTTTAGTAAAAAAATGTTTTTTTTTGAATTTTTACAAAAAACATTTTAACCAAAATTTACTACAGCACCATGCTGAAGGTCTACAAAAATTAATATTATATCATTTTTGCAGCTTTATTGGTCTTTAATATCAAAGTGACTGACATCGAGCAGATACACCTTACCTATGGAAATTTAGTAAATTTTGGTAAAAAACTTTTTTGTAGAGAATTTTATTAAAAAAATTTTTTTCTGAAATACTTTTATAATAAAACCTCTGACTTTTGATTAAAATTTTAAAAACAGAAATACACACATTTGTTGAGTCCACTAGTGGTATGCACGAGGGGTAGGGGTGAGAGTTTTTTTAAGCACTCATAGAATGGTCCTTAACGTTTTTCAGCAATAAAACCGTTGCTGGAAATTGTTTCATTTTTCAAATTCGTAATTAGCTCCTTGGCTATAGTGAAATACCTACATAGATTAGACATGGGCAGCATGCCCGCCCATATTAAGGCTCTTTACTATCAGGTATGCGCATGAGGGTGATAAGAGATGAGCAGCCATCTTGTGTTATTTGGTTTTTCACGAATTTTACTTTGTTTATTATTACTACATATAAAATAACACAAAATTAAGGTTCATCTCTTATCACTCTTATACGCATACCGGCTAATGAAGAGCCATACCCACATGGGCAACGTGGGCATTGCTCACCCTAGCAAAATTTGAAAATTTCACCTAAAAAAACAAAAAAGTTTACCAAGCTGTACTCATACTCATGTCCTCTCTGAAATTTGAGTTGCCTGCGTTAGAAAAGGAGTTATGCTGTGGGCCTGTAGAGAAAAAATAAAATATAATTTTCAATTTTAATGAAAATTAAACAAATATTAGATTTTACTGTTTATCATTTCATTATGTCAGTATGTTTTTTCTCTCTATGCCTCTAGCCCCATAGTCAGAAAAAATTTTCAACTTGAAATTTAAACTTCCCAATTTTTTTATCTCGTCTAGTTCTGACGGTGGGTGGAGTAGCTTAAATTGTACAAATAATGATAGCTTTATATTTTTGAGCAATGAGCACTTGATAAACTACTGTTAACAAACTAAGTTATAAGAAAAATGTCCCAAGTCACTTATTCAATATAAAATTATTGTTCATTTATCAGGTTTGATGTAAAAAAAGACCGGTATTTTTACTTGAAACGAAGATATTCTAAGACCATTTTTATTTATTTATTATAGTCCGTCGTTTTTTGAATGAGTTTAACAGTGTGAAAATGGAGAGGAGAAAAACAAAAGCAATAAATTAACTAAGAAAACAAATCATCCAACTCGTCATCAATATCCCAAAATGTTGTTGTCTATCTTGTTCTTTATTCTACCCACAATTTCTAATCTCTTCAAACATTCTGAACTTTTTTCTCCTATCATTCTCTCCTTACCATTTTTATCGTTTGATCTTCAATTCCTTAAGTTAAAATATTTTTTTTTAATCTACTAATTTTTTTCCTATTTATTGTAAAAGTACGTCTCCACGATGAAGTTTGCTAACAGCAACTTTTCATTCAGTAGCTATTTTAGGTGAATTTCAACACGTTTTAATTTATCACTATTTTCTGATTAATTTTTTTTTTGAAAAATTTACACAGAATTTTTGACAGCAACTTCAGATTAAAGATGGTTGATATAGGTACGTACTCAAAACACTTCGACAATAGTTCCAATCTTTTTTAATTATACCTACTTCAAAGTAACATTTGTACATTACAAATTACTATTTATTTCTAGTTCAACATAGTAGATTCGGACGATTGAGCCCCTTAACATTTGATAATTACGAGATTACAACAAAAGTAATTTGCCACCAAAAATGAATTAACATAGAATTCAGCAGCGGATGAATAGGTATATAATGTAAGATAAACGGAGTGTGAGATAACCATTAAGGGATGATGTCATATTTAACCAATGAGGTGATTAATGATTCTACTTTAATTATGCAGTTCATACAAATTAGTTTTTTCAGAAAATTCTGAAAAATAAATCTAAAAAGTAAATGATATGTCAGCGAATCTGGCTCGCATTTGAAGGTTGTAGGCGAATATGGTGCTTTTCAGGAATGTGTATGCAAGTGAGAGAGTGATAAGAGTATGGCAAAATTACATTCCTGTGTGGTGCTCAAGTTATGTCCACGCAATTTATCAGAATATGTTATACAGTGTGGATGACAATTTACTAGTGTGACGACATATAAATATGAGGCTTAAAGCCAATTCACAGTTAATGGGAACTAGAATGAGAGTTAAAAAAAAAAATGAATGAGAATTTCAAGAGTCCATTCACAATACTTTCTCAATGGAAATGGTAGATGATAAATAAATGACCTATGCTCTGAACATGCGCTTTATAGAAATCCGAGAACAAGAATGGGAAAAATGAACTTCAGCCAACTTTCTTGTTCACATTCTTGGCTAAATGTGAATGTCTCCATCTACATTTTATATTTTCATGATATCGTTCTCGTTGCCATTACCGCTAATTAAGAACCAACCTTTATATAGGACTAATATTTTGTTACACTGATAAACTTCAGAATATATGATCTTCATGCAATCATAAGTTATAACCAATGTAAAAAAAAAAAAAAAAAAGAAATAATTTTATTCTATAAAACTAGAAAAAAAATTCAATATTATCCTCAAGAATAAACTATTTTGATTATCGCAGCTATCTTTAGGACAACAATAAAATTTAGTTGTTCTTAGTAAATCATGAACAACAATTACAGACCACTGATTTTCATTAACTAAAAATAAAAATTCTCCATCCTACGAAAATCCTTTAGAAAAATTAAAGTACATACGGAAGTTATATTGTGTTAAAATGTTACAAAAAATCACAGTTTAAAATATACTTAGTAATAATTAAAAATTTTTTTTCAAAACAACAAATAACAGCAAAAATTCACTTATTTTTACAATTTTATAAATAGGTAAGCACAATTTATTATTGATTGAATAAACTATTATAAATACAAGAAAGAGCAAAGCAATTGTCACTGAATATACGCGTTTCAGAATCAGCATACCAATTCGATTCGATTTTAGGCAATGTCCTTGATCGTCTAGATTTTGGATTTTTAATACACGAACACTTTCTGCTTAGTGTTTCCATCATTTTATGAATTTGAACACGCAGAGTATTTACACTGGCAATACGCTGAAAAATTAACATTCTTGCATAACAAAAAACTTAAACATAATACATATTTCAACTTGAACGCATAATAAAAACACTTTACCCTGGCGACACGCGCATCTTGACACAATAACCACAAGAGTGTTGCGCTATTTCGAAAAACTTCGATATCATTTTTCTTCTGAAATTTATCATGGGTCATTTTCATTATGTGCATAATAAGTAACACATCTTCATCTTTGTCCATCTACAAATTATTGAGCACAATTATTACAAAATGAGATACACAAAACACATTTGAAACAAAAGAACGAGAAAATTCATTTACATTGTCCCAGAGAATAACCTTCGTAGGAGCATATCGAGCTAAATTTATGAGAATGCTGAAACTCGCTCGATACAATTCAATAGAGGGTTCTGAACGGTTTCCTCGAGATACCAAAGAAAATATAATAGGGACAATGCCTTCCAGAGCAACACCTTCGCACAATTTCGCCGAAAACGTGGTAACAGTTTCTGTAACAAAGCGAAAAAGTTAACGACGCGGCTTTGAATTAGCATTTCCTTGATTAGATTACTATATCAACCAAACTTTAAGCCATAAAATACTATATTTATGACAGTGCAATAAAGATATTACACTATTTGACTTTCACGAAAAAATTTGGTAAAAAATATACCTCGAAAATTTTTAAACTGTATCAAAATGCTGCGTCCCCCGAATTCTGGAGGTTTTGTTCGAGGTGTTTCCACCGAGTTGTGTCCCGTAGTGAAATTGCACCTTTACCTTCCCACAAAAATACAGGAAAAAAATATTTTCGACAAATTTAGGAAAGCCTGCATTTTCACTCCTAACCTTTTTTGCATTTCAAAAAGCTAAAGACAAAAATGTATTAGGTGCTTTGTTCGTTATGGAAAAAGGTACGGCTTTTTAGCACTATTTACTAATAGGCTACTCAGATAAGAAAAGTGTGTAACTAATTTTTCAAATAAGCTGTCCGAAAACCATTCAGGTTGGTTGAATTCAATTCTCACTTACAACATAATTTGTTGAGAGCCTAGAACTTGCATGTAGTACTTTTTTGCCACGAACAGAGCCGGTCTACCATGAATACAAGAGATGGAGAAAATTCCATTTCAATAAAACTATGGGAATTTTTATTTTTTATTTATGTTTTGGTTACTTTACTATGGCTTTAGCTCGAAAAAATTAGAATTGGTCTAATTATCCAGTATCCAATAGTAAGAACGATTAAAGGGATTTATGTTAGAGTTATGAAGAAATGAGAACAGAATGGAGTACACGGGAGTGCTATTCCTCCAAATATTTAGGTCGTTTAAAGTCACTCACGAGTCACACATTCACCGAACGCAACTCTGAACAGAACCTACCTCGGCTAATTACTACCGGACGAAACTCGATACCGGTAGAATTTTAAGAACAAAAATACAAACTTCATTTTTCAAAGACTAGTCATAAATAAGACTCTAGTTGAACTTTAAACCTCACTTATCGTTAAAGGCAAAAATCAGCAATTTGAAAATTTTAATTCTAATTTTTCGCGTCAGTGCTCCCACAACAAAGTGAGCAAAAACCTGACGAAGATTTTATTACTTCAACAATCATCTAGCGTAAACGAAAAAATTGTTAGCATTCAAAATTCTAATTGTATGTAGTGACTTTAGTTTTGAGGATAGGTCATTCATTAACTTTCAATAATTTGAAAAATTTTACAGACCATCCCTTTACACCTACTTTATATTTCTTTATCAACGCCAAAGCGAATTCAAAAAACTTCAGTTCCGGGAAGAAATACATACCCAGTCATTATAATACGAGCTGTTTTGATTCCAATTTTTTTCAACTAAGGTGGTCCATAACGACATTAGACAATGTTATCAGAATAACGGAGTAAATTTAAAATAATGTGGGTGAGGCCACTACATACCTAAATTCCATAAAGCGATCGTAATAACATTGTACATATCACTTGTTTTCAAATGATCGATGGCCCTTTTGTATCGCTCTCCAAGAGTGCCTTTGGAATCTGGATTTTCTTTATCTTTCTTAATAAGAGTGAGTGGTTTAACAGGCAAAATAATTCTTTTACGAACGCTGTATCCACGCCAAAGAGCCTATGAATAAATAAAGCACAATTTCTAATTTTATATGTTTAAACAAACTTAAAGAAAAAAAACAAAAATTTTTAAAAAACAAAAGAAAAACAATAAATTTTAGTGAATTTAGAAAAACAGCCCTACGAATCCACTTTAAGACTTTCTTACACGATAATTCAATACGCACAGAACATGAAGAAAATATGATCAATAAGGAATTAAGTAAATTTAAAAACAAAAACAAATTACCTGAATTTTAGTAGCTGCATTCTTCTCCACACGATGGAAATTTTCTTCTACCTCACGAAGTGTTAACCACAATCTTCTAACGAATCTCCACCAGCGCTGAATTCGAGTAGCCGCGCTTCTCGTCCGAAGAAATTGATTTCTTTGTATTTTCATTCTGAACTGTCCTTGTACGAAGAGAACTGTCATTTTCAATTTCAAAAACTCAGCTCGCAATTTTAGCATTTCATTAAACGCATTTCGTTGTTCGGTATTGTATTTTCGAAGCTGTAAGGGTCCAATTCTGGTGATCTGCGGAGAGCTTAACAATTTACGATTAGCAGCACGAATTCTGTTCTCTCTAATTTCACGTAAAGCAACATATCGGGTTTTAATCGCATTGGTGAGATTTTTCAGCTTCAAAAAATAACTTCTTTTTTCTCTCATCATACAAAGAGCTCGATATCGCCGTTGAACACAGGTAGCCGCTGTCTTTAGCTTTTCATATTCCTTGCGCTCTAGACGCATCAATTTTGAGCCTCGGTATATTCTTTGAATTTTAATCGCATGATGCTTCAACTCGCAGAAATCGGCACGCTGTTTTTGCATCAATCTTGAAGAACGATACCAAGTTTGTATAATAATAGTGGATGTCTTCAGGCGTAAATATTCGCAACGAACAGAGATACCAATCTTATTGGCACGATATTTTCTTTGAAGAAAAATAGCAGTCATGCGAAGACGCGTATATTGGCTTCGCTTCAATTTGGCTGCAAGATTTGCTCTAAACTTCTGCTGTATGGTAACTGCACTTGTTTTAAGGGCTAAGAATTTATTCCTATGGGACCGCATAGACTGATTGGCACGAAATTTTTGCTGGATAATAACGACAGCATTGCGCAGACTTATATACCGACGATGTTCACAATCGGCAAGTCGATTGGCTCTAAATTTCCTCTGAATATATATAACGCTCTTCAAGAGATTCGTATAGCGATTTCGTAATAATTTCGCAAGCCTATTATCGCGGAATTTTCGTTGTACATTAAGAACACTCTGTTTCAACAGCAAATAACGTCTTCTCTCGCTTTTCGCGGCTTTCTGAGCGCGGAATCGGCGCTGAATACAAATCGCCGCATTTTTTCTCCGATGGAATTCCATTCGAACGATTTTGGTTTTTTGATTAGCTAGGAAAAGTCGTTGGACGAAGGTTACCATTCTGAGCAAATGTGAATAACGATCTCTTTCGATTTTCATTGCTCGAATTGCTCGAAATCTACGCTGAATGACAATCGCGCTCGATTTCAAAGTTAAAAATCGACATCGTTGGAATTTGGTAGCTCGGTTCGCCCTAAATTTGCGCTGAATAATAATTGCTGCACGTTTAAGGTTCAGGTAATGGCACTGTTGCATTTTAGTTTCATTGTTCGCTCTAAGAAGACGCTGCATGTTGACAACATGACATTTGAGTAGCAAATATCGAAGACGTTCAGCTTTCATTAACTGAGTAGCTCTGAATTTTTGTTGCAAAACGACTGCGCTATGTTTCCAACTTAAAAAATTTGAACGCTCTATTCGCATTAATCGGTTGGCGCGAAAACGTCGCTGAATTTTAATGACCGCGTTTCTCAAATTTAGGAAGATGTTGCGACTCTGGAGCATAGCACGTTGACCTCTAAATCTACGCTGAATGTTTAAAGTTGCATTTCTCAACAATAAGTATTGCTCTCTAACGTACTTCATGGCACAATTAGCTCTGAATCGTCGTTGAATATTAACCGTGCACATTTTTAGAGCTACATAATAATTTCTCTCGGCACGAAACAATTTAATTTCCTGATATCTTCGCTGGATAGTAATAGCAGCTCGTCTCGTCATGAGAAAACAATTGCGCTGTCGACGCAAAGCAATATTAGCTCGGCGAAGTCTTTGGAAAAAAATCGTGGCACACTTTAAGGCTCTGAACTGACGACAACTTTTGATCATCAGTTTATTAGCTCGGTAACGGCGCTGTACGATGACGACTGCTCTTCGCAATTCGACAAATTTTCTACGCACGTACATGCATCGGTACCAACTCTGCAACACAATGCTGCTACTGACCACTCTTTTAAAAATGACCCGTTCGCGTTTCGTCAGCAAATATGCTCGAAATTGGCGTTGAATGGTCACCACTGCCATAATTTTCCGTTTGCGCTCAACAATAGTGTTTCTAAATAGTTTTCGCACTAAATAACCTTTCCATGCTGACTGTATGACGGTAGCTCTCTTTTCTTTTTCACGTCGAACAAAATTTTCCAGCAAACAATGCATACGTCGAATGCGCCACCATTTTTGAATTTTGGATGCAGCTCTTTCATACAAGGGCGTAAGATAATTATTTATGATTTGCCACAAAAATGACAAAGTTTTCATTCGATTGCCAGCGCGTCCTAACACGATGTCTTCGGGCGTAATGTTACCCTCAATGGTACATCGACTGCGAGCGACTTTCATAGCTACCTCCACATTGTGCTTTTTGTTTTCAATATCGATGGCAGGAATACGTAATTTTGAGCAAAGGTCGGGTTCCATGAAGAGAATTTCAAAAAGACGAGTCAATCGGATACCATCTCTAAGATCCTCCAATGATGTAATCCAGTAGTTATATTCATCTACGCAGGTTTGTTTGAATTGTAGATTGTAGTTGATCGCCTTCAGATGCTTCATGACGTACCCACGACCGACAACTAGATCGGCGCAAAACGCTGACAATAAATCTTGACTAGACTGTTTTGTGACGTAAATAATACATACTATATACTAGATTGATGAATTATGAATTTGGAAACTATTATTTCAAACACTTACTTTGTAACTGGAATTTTGAGTGAAAAGGCATCGATTGTGGCGAATTAGCTTTTGCATTCTAGCGTAATCTAAGAAATATACCAACTTTAAAAATGTAAGCAACATACTTTTCTTCACATGGTCATGCTGAAATAAGAAATTGAAACAAATGAGTAAATAATAAGAAGCAGCAAGCTTAAACGGGAATAGATGGAAATCGTGGACCTTTGAAGATGGTTTTTGACAGATTTCTCAAATCTAATTGTCTCATTAATCACGAATTTGACTAAACATAGTATAAAGAAAACAAATTTTTCAACAAATGAAATAATACGATTTCTCTATAGGTTTGATTATTTAAAAATTTTTCTGTAGTTGTCACTTTGACAATGTTCGGATTTACGAATAGAAGTACTGATTATTGAATCTGGGAGATAAATTGCATCAACAGTCAATCAAAAATACATAAAAACGCTTCCACAAAATAACTTTTTCAATCAAACAAACCGAAGGGATTCTGCTGATTGTTTATTGTTGCAGGACAATTTTTCTTTGAAATGAAACAAAAAAATAAGACATCGTTACAACCCATTGAGAGAAAAATTTCTCAAAACTAAAATATATAACAATGCAAAAACATGATTTACAGCATCGCAACCATTGCTTCCTTCACAAAACCAATCTTTTGGACCAATTATATGAAATTCTGGCAACCAAAAATTCGTCCTTAAATTTATAGCAATACTTCAAGAACGAATATTTGTTTTAATAATTTTTTTTTGTTTTTATTATTCAAGCAAATAAGGACTTTTTAATACTTTGCACGAAAAAAAAAAGTAGTTTTCTTTTGCTTATTCTTGTAATAGGTTAATCAACCGCGAGTAACAGAATGATTAAAATATTCTTAATTTAAGCCAACAAAATTCAATTAACAATTAATTACAGTTCATGAAGAAGTTGCAACCCGCTAACCATAATACTTTCAAAATTACTTTTTTTCAGTAATCAAATATAACCTCAAATTTCGAAATTTATTGATAAACGGTCTTCTCACCAGGACCGTAGAAAGTCAAAATTTTTTGTTTGTTTAAGAGAGGGGATAAATTTCAACAAAAAAATTTTTTTCAAAAACCCAACAAAATCATTATCTTCTAACTTATTGAAAAATTTCAAATTTTTATGGATTACTACGGCTCTGCTACTTAAACCAAAATACACATAACAAAACATTAATTTCCATGAAACTAATAACCCACAGACTACTACGTTATAATTAATGTTAATGTAAAATATTACCGACGAATTAATGTTTCTTTTGTTCACCAAAGCATTATACAGCAATTTTTTTCTGATGAACAACCCCAAACCACCAACGTCTGCTTTCGGTTGTAGAGCAATTTCTTGATCGTACACGGCTTCCAAACCCATACGCAACCAAATGGGATTAAAACAAGACAACAAATGCAATAATTTCTTTTTTAATCCTGTAACAATTTATATTCCATATTACGCCATACATCAAAAATTTGTTAAAGACCAAAAAAAAATAACCTTCATCAGCATGTAAATCTCTGTCATCTCTAACGAAGATAATTTTTCTGTCGACAATTCGTGATAAATTCTGAAATACCGTTTTTACAGGCTCTGACTTTAAAATTGCGTTTTTCCGTTTTCGAAGAATATTTAATTTTTGTGGAACTGAATACAACGGAGGAATTTTGTTCGATACTGATATTGTCGAACTTTCGTCCAATCGACTGCCTCTTAACCAAACATCCGCTGCATTTACAGTCCAATCGTTTGTTTCTTCGCTCAGTTCGAATGGTGGCACGAGAACCGAATTCATCCATTTTATTATATCCTTTTCTTGCCTCTCAGCCCACTTATCTTCATTGTACAGCACTCTAGAAAGTACAATACTAAAATTAAAGATATTTTATCAGCAAAAATATTGATAATTTCAATTACTAACTGTTTTAAAAATGGATCGTTAATTTGACAATGAGAGCTGACTGCCTGTTTCAGAGTTAGTGGATTACAGTTCTTGACTTTTTCAACTGTGCTAACACTCTCCTGATTAAAAGCTGATATTCTTCGGGGACCTAAAACAAAAATTAAAAATCAATAGGAACTATAATTTTTTTAGAACGCACTGAACTATCAAAAGTTTTGCTAACACTCGAAAAATATTCACCTCGATTTTTAAGAGCAGAACTCGGAGATGTTCTTTTTCTAGACAGAAAACTAGTTTTCAATAATTTTTTCCGATCCGATATAGCTGAACTACCTGTAATAAATTTTCATCGATTGAAATATCTAACATGAATACATTCAGTAATAGCAAATATGAAAACTCACCACTGCGATGAGGGAACGGATCTTCTGGTGTTCTTTTACATCCCTTAGTTAAAGTTTTTCGTGGAGGTGATATAAAGAACAAATCATCCCTTTTTGAAGCCTTAAAAGACGATCCACCCATATTGTTAAGACAATCACTAGATTTCGAAATAAAAGAAGGCGAATCACCAAGTTTTGACAGAGAAGATAAAATCAAACTATCCAGGACAAAATTTTTTTGAGGGGTTAGAAACACATCTGCATCATCTGAACTTCTCATATCGAACGTCATATTTTCAATCTTAGATTCATGCGAAATATTTTCATTTGAACGATCCAAAAATTTATCATTGCGAACAGGTGTTGATATATCAACCTTCGATAATCGTTCATCTTTCTGATTTGACCAGAATGAATTTGTATCAAAATCCATGAGATAATTTTGGTCTGGGATCGATGAATAAACATCATCTTTTTCTTTAGCAGAGTGCAAAGCAGTGCTACGTCGAAAATTTATTGGATTTAAGTCTTCTAAGGTATCCACAGACAGTTCTAGCTCAGATTCAAAATTGGAATACTTCATAGGCGCGTCGACACTGACATAAGATGGAAAACTTTGAATTGAAAAATTATCCACAGCGGAATTTTCGTTCAGTATATTCAAACTGCTGGTCTCCTTCGAAAATATAGGAGAACTGGATTGCAAAGAACTTTTAGTTATTTGAATATCATCTGGAACCAAATTTTCTTTTCCATGTATAGTATATGTTTGACGACGAAAAGTATTCATAGTATCGACTTTTTTCTGATTTCCTGTCAAGGTTATGGTAGAATTCCAACCTTCCGTTTTATGAAGATGATTAACCTTGTTGTTTTCCTTCAGTTTTTTCGAATTAACATTTTTAATCTGCAATAAATAAATAAACATACTTTTTCAAGGCAAGACTATATAACTATTATATTCGTTTGAATAATTTGAATGAAGAAAACCACTACATTGTTTGTATTGATAGCCATGCCACGAAGAATAACATCAAATGATCGTGCTTTCTTTGACACATCAAATATTCGAATTATTTTTCTTAAATAACCACTGTGAATGGGGCCCCATGTTACTTCAATTTTCATTTCTTGTCGGGCTTCCAAAATAATTTCACAAGACTTGATATCACATCCGTTTATGAAAATTCGATCTTCCAAATCAGTATTTCCGAATCGAGCCTATGAACGACAAAAAATTTGTCGAATGAGTAAACTTGTATAAAACTAATAGCCTTGTGCACAAATAATGGCCATGGCCATAAACGTACAACAAATACAGTCACTGATGGATTGTGGATTATCAAATTCTTTGTCGCCTTGGAATTGACTAGTACTTCACCAAATTTAATTTCTGGTGTACCACTAAAAGGCGCGAGTGTTAATTTTGCCATTTCTTCACCAAGTTTTTCGACTTTCTTCGGCGCAAGTTTCTTCACCGGCGGTGAAATTACGAACTGAGAAAATGAACAGGCAATTATTAAAACAAAAAGAAAAAATTTAAGTAAGAGAATCATTATTCGTTTCCACGAATACGATCAATTCCGAAATAATTGCACACTTGTATTTTCTTTAAACTGATCAGAGTTGATCGTATAATATTTTAAAATAGAAATACATTTACTTTCACTTTCATACATAATTTTATTTTTATTTTGGTACTTTCAGCTGTTTCGAGCATAACAATTTTACTTATAGTGGAAAAAAACTGAAAACTGAGAGAAAAATAAATTACGTAAGTCAGGTTATAACTTACATGAAACGCAGCCATCGTAATCCGAATTAGAAAAACATTAAGAACTTTCAGAACATTCGTCTAGCAGGTAACATAGGATTAGAATTTTAAATGAACAGAAGAAGAAAAATCATCACAAGCAGACAGTTACTACATTTCACTTTAGAATATAGAGTCAACAGCAAGTTTTTTAGTTGAATGTTTTTTGATTATTGATTACAATTTCGTTTCAATTCAACCTAAATAGTCAATACCTGTGAAAAGCGAATTCAACATATCTACTTATTCAACGATAAACGATAATTCATAATTATTTCAATAAAGTAAACAGAAATAGTGAAATGAAATAGTAAACCGTTAAACAAAAAAATGACAACAACGTTCAAACTATTTCAGTGCTGTCTTTACTAGTAAGCAAAATCTTCGAAATTTCTACACGCAAGAGTGGACAAATTCCTTGAAAAAATAATTCCAATAACGAATCAGAGAAACTGTTGGGATTAGATTCTCTCACGAACATCCTCTACCAGAGACACTAGTACCAGAGACAACCTACAATAATAATATTATATACTTTGGTAAATTACTCAAACTGATATATATTGAACATACTGATAATTAACATGTGGCAAAACTGACTTGTACAGATTACTTTGACTCTTTAGAACTCTTTGATTATATACATACTGGACTGCTAATACTGATAAAAAGCTGTGTTCAAAACAAACAGGCGTATCCCTGTTCAAAATGTTAGTTCATTATCAAATTAATTAATGAAGTGAGGTTGAAATCCAAGGAAAGGAACAAGTTAGATAGAGATACTTTAATGCAATGATTGAAGATACAAATTATAAGTTTGAGGAAGATGAACGATCTCCCTCCATTACGAGATTACAGTTCGAGTGGGGAACGAGTTTCAGCGTTCTCGAGTGAATGGATGAAAAAAGTCGTGTTTGTTCGCACAACCTGAAAGTGTTAGTTTACGTTGTCCAAAGTAGTAGCGCTAACAGTTAATGAGCGAATGTAGGTGGAGTGTAGAACAACACCCCCCTCAAGACAACGAAACGAGCGAACATGGTTTATCGCGAGAATGAAATTTTGAATTAGATATTATTACACATTTATGTTCATTTCCAAACAAAATAAATAAAATAAATTACATAAATTAAATAATAATGATTAATGACTAGACTACAACATATATTTCGATGTATTTTCGAAATTATTTATCGACATATTATATTGTCGCTAACGGATTTCGATTTGGATATTTTTCGATCTTTCATGCTGTTCGAGAAAAGTTTTGTTCAATTTTGTTTAGTACTTGTTGAATAAGGGTGTTCTGAAATGTGATAAACTAATATCAACTAAACGTGTGAAATCATGTCGATGATTTGTATTCAAATCTCTGTTCATTCAAAAGTTGAATTTGCAGAGATGACAATGAATACCTACACGAAAATAAATTTTGTTTCAACAAGTATTTTTTGGCCTAAAGAATATAATATATTATTAATTTTGTTTAAACATGTGATTTTTCTTTTCTTTTCGAACATTATATTTTCATGTACTATGCATACAAAAGGCGAGATTATTATATTCAGTGATTTGTGACTTGACATATTATTAACTTCGAATATTTTTATTCCTTCCCCTTTCGAAATAAATGATTTTCCCATATAATTATTATGAATTTGAGAATTTTTATTGTGAGAGATTTGATGTTGTTAATATTTTGTCGACTAAGTTTCTGAATTTTTGTTTGTCAAGACCTTTAGTTAGCATGTCAGCTAATTGTGAATTTGTACCAACAGTCTTGAATTCAATTTCTTTATCTTCTACCGATTGTGTAATGGCATAACATTTTATCATTAAGGCCCTTGCTCGTTTTTGAGCTCCTCCTGACATTATTCTGAGGGCTGATATATTGTCTTCAAATATTCTTACGGGTCATTTTCCTCAAATATTTCTTTTTGTAAAAGGAATGTAACTTGTATATCGTCCAAAGCATCAAATACTGCAATTATTTCAACAGCAGTTGAGCTTGTAGCTACGATTGTTTGTCTTCTTACATTCCAATTTATTAGATCCCCATTTAAATATATTAAAAATCCTGATATAGATTTTCCTAAATTTAAATTTGATATTTTTATTTTTGTGATCTTTTACATCTGGGGCATAAGATGCATCTACGAAAGAATGTATGCCTTTACTATCCGATGTGAATTTAATTGAAAATTCTTTTGTCGTGTTCACATATTTAAATATTCGTCTCACATGATTTTTTAATTTGGAGTTTGATTTCGTTTGGAATCTCGAGAAAAAATTTACTGCAAATGAAATATCGGGTCTTGTTATTCTAGCCAGATATAACAGTGCTCCAATCATTAAACGATATTCAGTATCGTCTGTGCAGTTTTCATCTTCTTCAATTTTTAAAGATGTTTCTATGGGAGTATTTATGAAATTTGATTCATTTTGATTATATTTTTTTAATATTTTTTCTATATATCTTGATTGTATTAACGTTATTGTATTTTCTTTCCTATCTCTTATGATCTCAAATCCTAAATAAAATCTCGGATTATCAATTATTTTCATAGTAAATCTTTTTTGAAAAGAATCATTTACATTTTTAATCCATTCGGGGATATTTGATGCTATTAATATGTCATCAACGTATGTGATCATGAGAATTATTTTTTCATTTGATTTTTTAAAATATAAGTATTTATCTGTTTTAGATCTTTCAAAATTCATTTTTAAAATATATTCATTTATTAAATTATACCATGATTTAGACGATGTTTTTAGGCCATAAATAGATTTTTTAAGTCTCAATAATTAATTACTTTCCATTAATAAACCTTCCGGGGGCTTTAAGTATATAGGGACTATTGCAGGGGAATTTAGATACGCTGTTTTTACATCGTATTGAACCATTTCTAGATCATATTTATTGACTATCAATAGGAACCATCTTACTAACCAAATTGGAATAACAGGGGCGAATACTTGTACTAACTCATATTCGGTTCTATCCTTGTAGCCCCTAGCAACTAATCTTGCTTTTGGTTGGTGGTATCCTTCGTTGTTTGGTTTTGTTACAAAAACCCATATTGTATCTATTGTTTTTAATGATTTATCGTAATCTATTTCTTCCCAAACATCAATTTCCCCCAATGAAACAAATTCATCTTCAATAGCTTTCATCCATTCTTTTCTGAATCGGTTGTTTTTGACATCTTTATAGCATGTTGGTATACAGTCTTCGATCCACCTATTATCTATAGTTTTTGTAATGTTAAAAGTATTTATATTGACTATATTTTTTTACAAAGTTTGCTGGTTTAAGTACCAGTTCTTGTTCACAATTTTTTAAATTTGATATATTTTTGTTTTCGTCAAATTTGGCATCACAAGATATATTGAATTTATTTGAAAAAGGGTCTCTAATGCAATATCCCGTAGTGGTATATCCCATGAGTATACCTTTTTCTCCCCTTGGTGCAAGTTTTGGATCAATTTTTTGTTCATTTCTATTTTTTGATTTAGTTGCATTTGTTGTCGAACTTCTAATGGAATATGCCTATAAACTAATGATCCAAAAGTTTTTAAATTATCTAAGTTTGGTTTTTTGCCAAAAAAAATTTCGTATGGAGTTTTATTTTCTGAATTTACTCTTGTTGGTGATCTATTTATTAAATATGCAGCTGTAGCTATTGCATGTGCCCAATACTTAATATCTAGATAACCATCAATTAGTAAACTTCTTACTCTTTTCATCAAAGTTTGATTTTGACATTCAGCAATTCCATTTAATTCTGGCGAGTAAGGGACTACATTTTCTATTTGTACCCCATTTTCTTCACAAAATTTTACCAATTTTTGATCTGTATATTCCTTCGCATTATCGCATCTTATTTGACTTATTGATGTTTCAGGGAATTTGTTTTTCATTGAGAGAAAAATATTTTTAAATTCTGTAAATACTTGACTTTTATTTGATATTGGTATTACGAAGGTGTATTTGCTATAATTATCAATGAATGTTAATATATATTTTTGATTAGCTATTGTGGGTGTGAATCGTCCCATAATGTCGGAGGATATAATTTCTAGTCTCCTTTGGGGTTTATTTCTAACATTATTATGGCCCAGACGTTGGCTATTTGCTATTTTGCAAATTTCACAATTTATGAAATCATCATATTTAAAATTAATTGTTTTTGGGATTCCTATTGTGACTTTATGTAAATATCTCATGTATTTTCCATTTAAATGGCCTAGTCGTCTATGCCAAATCATTTTTTTTATGATTATTTGTGTTATTTTGAATTATTTCTAATGAATTATCTGAAATATTATTATTATTTTTTTTTTATTATTATTATTATCTTCATTATTATTATTTTCTGTTGTAGTATTATTATTTTCATTACTTTCTTCTAAATTATTATTATTAATGGGTTCTTCTTCCTCTTCTTCTATTTCTAATTTGACAGAAAAGGAATCCCATTTGTCATCATCTTGATTTTGAGTGACGGGCATACAATTTTTTGGTATATTTATGTAATCGTAATTTACCTGAAAGACACCATCAATTTTATAAGATGTAAATAGAATTTCTCCAGTTTCTATGAAATATGTTTGTATTTTTTCTCTTCCCTGGTCCATATGTAATATTCCAGATTCTGTCACTTTAATTCCAGACATAATATCTAATGACAGATCTGGTACATAATGGACTTCTAATAATTCAATTGCTGTTTGAATTTTATTTTCATTTTCTACTAATATTCTCATATTTCCCATATGTGTAGCATATAAATACGTGTCTTTAAGTGCACACTATAATTTTACTGGAATTTTAAATTTGGTTACATTAATTAATTTTCCTATATTTGATGTGAGATGGACTTCCACCCCATTTCCCGTTTGGTTATATATGAAACATCTTTCTTCTTTATTATTTTTTCTAGGTGATTGATTATTATTTCTGTTACTATTTTGGTTTTTATTATAATTATCTTGATTATTTTGATTATTATTTTCATTTCTTGTATTATTATTTTTATAATTATTATTATTATTATTTCCATTATTATCTCTATTTGTGTTATTATTTTGTCTATAATTATTATCTCTATTCCATCTATTGTCTTTATTGTTATTATAATTTGTATAATTATTTTTAAATTTATTCCCATTATTATCGAATTTTTTGTTAGATGATTGGTATTGTAATTTAATTTGTTTATCTCTCATTTTTTGATCACCGTCTTCTTTTAATATTTGTTTGAATACTTCTAGATTTTTTCTATTTTCAGGGAGGTTATCAAATTGCATTTTTGCAATGGTTTGTTCGTATCCTAATGCCAATTGAAGGTTTTCCAATTCCTCTTCTTCAGATACTTCCTTCCCTGCATCACGAACTTCTTGTACTAATATGTCCCATTTATTTAAAAAACTTCTTATATTACCACCAGGTGTAAAGCGAAAAGATGTCCATTTTGATTTTGCCATGTTTGCAACTATTTTGGTTTTAGAACCATAAGTTATATCTAATTTTTCAAAAATTTGATCTACTGTTTTACATTCCCTAATTTGTTTTGATACATTATATGTCTTTCGTTCCATGATAAATGGTTTTGCACATTCTTGTTTTTTAAAATATGCTTTAGCAGAGTTCGAAGATGGTCTGTATTGTAAATTATCCATATTTTGATATAAATTTTTAGTTTAGGGTGTGGGCCAAAAACATCCCAATATCCCGAACCCCTTATCAAAGCTATGATCATACGTTTCCAGTCCAAGTAATATTGACCATCAAATATTTTCCCACTTGGACCCTGTATCGTACGTATGGTTTCATCAGCTGACATAACATAATGTACTTGAGGGTGTGTACTCCCAGAGCCTGATCCTCCTTGAGGGGTTGGGGTAGTGGTTCTTTCACTTGCCGTATTCATACTTTCTGGAGTACTTGGTAGTGTACTTAGTTCCGACAACTCAATTTTGAAAAGAAATAATAAAATTTATTTTCAAGAAAAAAAAAAATAAATTGCAAAAAAATTTCATTTTATTTTTGGAAAAAAAAATTTTATTTTTTAATTAATAACTATTAATTTTTGTAATGTTATACGTATATATATTTGTATTTTAAAATATGAGAGAAGAAAAAAAATATTTCAACTGAGAATATATTTCAAAATTAAACTTGAAGAAGTCTTGTTTAAATTTGAATCCTTGTGAATGTCTATAACAAAGGATCTATTGAAAATTATTTTTGAATGCTATCTGTAATATTTTATTGTAATAAATTTTCAAGTTTATGCATTAGTATTTTGAACAAAGGAATTTTGTGACATGAAATTTCACAAATAAACTTGTCCTATATGACAAAGGATTTTTTCTTTTATGACAATAAGTTGTTAAAACATGAAATTGGTTCAATTATGAAAATATTTTGCTTGTTAATATTATATTATATGTTTTAATTTTTGTAATTTTACATATTTTTAGAGGATTTTCTTTCTTGAAATTTTCAAGAAAAATTCTGAAGGATTCTATCGAGTCCAAAGCTTGAATACTGAAAATATTCTTTGAAATTTCTATGAATTTTTCGACTTCGATACCTCTTTTATAGTGGATTATTCCACTAACATTTACTGAGAAGGTTTCTAAAACTATTTCTCCCAAAAATGTTTTCCAGAATGGAAATTCAACTAAGTTAATTCTTACGTCTGTTATTTTTTCGTATTCAAAAGTATTTAATAATTTTTTATAATCTTTTTCTTTAATTTTTATTGTTCCTTCGCAGTTTGATGTGTAATTAGCAATTTGTTTCCAAAACCTTATCATTCGTAACCTGCTTTATTCGAACTTATTTTTAAGCTTAATCATCCTGTGAAATTTCACTTGATTTTTACCGAACTAAAGGGGATTCTTGAAATTAAGCGTTTTGGAAATTGAAGGAAAAAAAAATTCTTAAAGAGAAAAAAAATTTTTATATAGCTAATTTCGCTCAATATCCCACAAAATCACTGAATATATCCCATCGTTTTCCGCAATAGTAACTGAAATATATAACTTGAAAGTATCGAAAATTACATTACCCGTAATCTGCGGAATTCCGTTGAATATTTCCCAGTTGAGTTCGTGAGTAATAGGCGTTTTCCCATGAGTCAGTACTTGGATCAATCTCAGGTCATCTTCAGAGAATTTCAGTCTTGGCAGCATACAAATCGGTTGAATCAGCAGCACTTGATCAACGAAGTTTCGATGATGATTTTTAGTGGATGATGGCGTTCGAATATCACGATAATTGAGTTCGACATAACAGCAATCTCTGATTTTTGAACTTTTTGATGATTCATCTTGCTGTAACAGACGATCCAGGTCCGAAGTAATCTGCAATCCCACGGCAAAAATCCTTTTTGTTTCACCTTACCGCAAAAAGACGATCCAGTATTTTTCGGAATATGATTAAAATGGCGTTAAATTATTTTGGCGCCAATGCAGTTCAAATTAACCTTGAATAATTTTCGATGAACTTTTCGAAAAATTAAACGAAAAAAAAATTCACTGAGTTAACAATTCATGAATTAAAATATACTTCGTAAAAAATTAACTTTTAACGAAATTAAAAGCTTATAGTTCCTTAAACTTTTGGATACTATAGCAAAAAAACAAAATGAAAAATTAAGTATCACTCTGTACTAACTGTTCAGGAATCGCAGCTCTGTCTACCATGAAGTGAGGTTGAAATCCAAGGAAAGAAACAAGTTAGTTAGAGATACTATAATGCAATGATTTAAAGTACAAATTACAAGTTTGAGGAAGATGAACGATCTCCCTCCATTACAAGATTAAAGTTTGAGTGGGAAATGAGTTTCAGCGTTCTCGGGTGAACGAATGAAAAAAGTCGTGTTTGTTCGCACAATCTGAATATTGTTAGTACGCGCTGTCGAGAGTAGTTGTGCTAAGTGTTAGTAAGCGAGTGCAGGTGGAGTGCAGAACAACAAGTAATAAGTAGAAGCATTTTCTATGGTATTAAATTCAATTTTCATAATTTCTATTCTAAACAAAATTACCGCGCAAAGAACATTGAAATCATTATCAACCCAACCCGACTAACTTTTTCCTCCTATGTCTTGGCCATTGATAACAAAATTTTGTATGTATTTTTCAATCAAATAGCAGTTCATGTTAATTCTGTATAGTCAAAGACAGATTAAATCTACCATTCTTTGAGGATATATACATATATGATAAAGATGATACATGGGCAGTTTTGGTGTCCTACCTGTAGAAAATGCTTCTACAAACACGTTACTTCCCACTAAGTATTTGATTGGAGGAAAATCTCGCAACGTACATTTGTTTATAAACACTGGCATACAAAGTACCTCACTTTTACACCAATTTTTTGGTTGGGATGTTCAGTTTGGGGTACCTTGTACGCCAGCATGCGACATTTATAGTTTGGACACTCAACCCCATGTTAAAACTGTTCCATATTGTTTCCATCATATATATATCCTCAAAGCTATCATTCGAATATAATGTATGTTGCATTGTTCTTTTATTTGCTGAATAAACCTGGTTGATGAAAGTTAGCTTTTGTGTCATCTCTTTCTTTGATCCTCATTCACCTTTCAATATGATAATAGAGCAGGAAAGGTAATGCAAATGAGTTAGTTTGCAAAATGCGTTAAGTGTTAATGTTTTACATCTTTTTAAATAAAAATTTTAATTCTTTTTGAATGGCTGTGTGTCAAATTTTGTGAATTTCAGGTTAATGTTCATTTTTTTTATGTTGGTTATGTGTTAACCTAAAACTGTAAAGTTGTGCCTAAAATCTGTCCAAGTGTGTCTTTGCCATGAATTTAGTAAAAGTTTCCATTTGTTTGTTTAAACTGCATTAGTTGAAGATGTTAATGAAAACAAAAATGAAATTAAGGAACAAAATAAAGAGAAACCTAGAAATAATTCATCAAATTATAATAAAGATAACAAAACAAATGATGAAAGACCTATTAAATTATCATACATGGTGAAAATATAATAATGATGATAAATGGCTAATTAATGCATTGACTAATAATAATTCTTATAAAAATTACAACCCTTCAAAGAAAATTTTACTTGATGGGGGCGGAAGTTCATTTAATTTCATATTTATCACAATTAACCAATGTTACAAAATTTAAAATTCCAGTGAAATTGCAGTGTTCTTTAAAAGACAAGTTTTTATATTCAACACACATGGGCAACATAAGAATTCTCATAGAAAATCAGTTTAAAATTCAATCAGTGGTAGAATTTCTAGAGGTACATTATGTACCAGATTTGACTTTGGATATTATGTCAGAAATAAAAGTCATAGAATCTGGAGTATTACATATGGACTAAGGGAAAGATGTAGCTAAAATTTATTTCATTGAAACAGTAGGTTCTTTTTATTTCAAACAAACTAGATGGAGTTTTTCAGGTCAATTATGAATATCTTCAAACCCCTAAAATTTGCAGGTCCATCACACAAAATACGGATGATGACTGGGACTCTTTTTTAGTAGATTTAACTATTGAAGAGGAAGAGGAAGAAATATCACAACCACCTAAGGAAAATATTAATAATCGAACTTAGCCAAATAATAATGAACCAGAAAATGAGAATAATACCTCCAAAAATATAAATCTATAACCAAATGTTTCTCAAAATAATAATAATTTAGGTAATAATACAAATGAAAATACTCAAATTTTAGATAACTCCCAACAAATAATGAAAAATAATGCTAACGATTATAAAAAAATGTCATGGCATCGAAGACTGATGAAAAATATGAGGTATTTGAAAGAAGTTGCATTAGGAATTCCAAAAAACCCAAATTTTCAGGATGATGATTTTATAGACTGTGAAATTTGTAAAATTGCAAATAGTCACCAACTGGGACATAATACGAAGCAGCAGAAACCAATAAGACTTTTGGAGATAATATCATCTGATATTATGGGTCCTTTTTCACCTGATGTAGCCAATCAAAAATACACTTCAACGTTCATATACCACTACAGCAAGTACACTTTTGTCATTCCCATTAGCGCAAAAATTCAGGCTTATACAGTATTCAAAAATATTTTTAATTCTATGTAAAATAAATTTCCCAATACACCCATTAGCCAAATCAGATGCGATAATGCCAAGGAAAATGCTGATGCCAAAATGGTAAAATTTTGTGAAGAAAATCATATTCAATTAGAAAATGTAGTACCTCACTCTCCTGAATTTAATGGAATTGCAGAGTGCCAGAATCAAACTCTGATGAAGAGTATCAAGTCTGCTAATCAATGGTCATTTGGATATAAAATATTGGGCAAATGCCTTCGCTACTGCGGCATATTTGTTAAATTGTTCACCAACAAGAGTTAATACAGATTACAAAATGCCATATGAATTGTTTTTTGATAGGAAACCAAATTTAGAGAATATGAGGACTTTTGGCTCGTTAGTATGCAGACATACCAACTGAGGTTGGGCAACAAATTGTAACTAAAGCAAAAGACAAAAAACAAAAAATTGACTCAAAAATGAAAATTCTATAAAGAAATTAAAACAAACCAGTTCAGAAAAAAATGGATGGAGGCCACAGCTGAAGAATTTGTTTCTTTAAGCGAGATGGATGTTTGGGAAGAAATAAACTAATAGGAACATAAAACCTATAGACATGAGATGGGTTTTCATAACAAAATCTAATGATTTTGAATACTATTAACCCAATGTTAGACTCGTAGCTAGGGTATTCAAGGATAGAATGGAATATGAAATAGGACAAGTTTTTGCAACTGTTATTCCCATTTGGATTGTAAGATGATTTCTATCAATCGTGAATAAATATGATCTCAAATTGGTCTCATATTGTGAGAATGATAGCAAATTATATTATACTTAAGCTTATTATTCTCACATATCATTTGTTGTGGTAACACTGTTTTTAGTATTATTTGTAATCTGTGATTTTATGTTTGAAACCCAACTGTGATAATATATTTTGTGTGCCTCTTGTCGCTCATCAAACGTTGATGAATTAACATCTTCACCATCTTGTGTGAAAATAAAAGTTCGTGAAAAATGAATATTTGGTGTTTTATTTATGTGTTCGTAATATGTTTGTCTGATCTTCTTTCGATGTTATCTTTCAATTAAAGTCTTTCGTCGTCATTTTTGTCTGGCCGGACCAGTTGATAATTCCTATTTCTTCACAGGTTATGGGCCCAGTTATCTGGATGTCAACGTGGTTGCCATTGTTCTGAGTCATCAATGTTGTGCTGTCGAATCTTAATCGCTTCTTCCAAGTAGTAATCATGCCTTCTAATTTATTTTTCGTCTTCTAATATGTTCGCTTCTCGCTGTTCCTGTGATCTCGTTCGAGTTGATTCGTTGGTCGGCGTATCTGATAGTTGCTGAAATTGCTGTTTGCGGTGCAACTGATTGTCGTTACCTGTCATCGAGATGGACATTAGGAAGCTGAATAATATTGAGCTGTTTAATGGGTGAAATGGCAGAACCTGGAAGTTCCAGATGGAGCTGTTGTTGGCGAAGGAATCGTTGGGTAATATAATAACTGATTCTTTACCAACTGTTTGTAATAGGGGAGATACTTGGTTGAAGGAAAATGCGAAGCCGATGTTCCTGATCGCTAATAATGTGACTAACGAGTACCTGGAGATCATACAAAAGTACACAACGGCGAAAGAAATGTTTCAAGTGTTGACTAATTTAATTGACAACGGAAATGACCAGACACTGATGGACTTACGAGGAGAGTTGTATGCTAAATGGTATGTTTTTGGTGCTGATTTGCAGAAGTATCTTCTTAATTTTCGTGCTCGATGTCGTTGTTTGACCAAACTGGGAGACCTGACAACCGTGAAACAGTTTATCCTGGTGTTGCTGAGATCGCTGCCCGCCGAAATTTTGTCCGATCAAAGTTGTTCTGGAGGATGCAGAAGTTGACACCTGGGATGGAGTGTTCATGAGGCTGAACAATTTCCAGCGTGAACTATCTTCGGATAGCAAGTCGACTGTTAGAGGTAATTCTCTGAATCCTGTGTCACTAAAACCTTCATCAGTACCTGTTGCTGGTGAAGAGAATCTGTTCTTTGGTAACCATAACAATGTCGGTCATAATTCTGGTAATTTTAATAATCGTTTCAATCGTGGCCGGTTGCAAAATCGAAACAATAATCGTGGTTTTAGTCGAGGAAGATCTCACAGTAATAATAGTAATAATTTTCACAATTCCTCTTCTGATATTGAAGGTCAAAATTTTAATAATAATAATCACAATTTAGGTTCACAAAATAATAATAATGTTAATAATAATGGTCGTAATTGTAGTAATGATAGTGATCAGTCTAAGATCAAATGTCATTTCTGCAACAAAATTGGGCATATAGCTTGTAATTGTTTTGGTAAGAATAGGAATAATAACTACGAAAATCACAATCACAATCACAATAATAATAATTTTAGTAGATCTGACGATTGTAATAGTAATTCTAGTAGGAATTCTGCACAGATGTGCAATGGTAATAATAATGTTAATAATGAATGCTCTGAAATGGGCTTTAGTTTCACAATTAATGGTAGTAATAGTAATAAAATTGATGATTTTGAGAGTAATAAAGATGATAGTTTAATCCCTCGAACCACATTTGTTGTCGATAGTGGATGCACAATTCATATTATAAATGATATTAACCTGTTCAGTGAGTACATCGAATTAATTCACCCTCATAATATTTGTGTTGCGAAAAAGGGAGTCTCACTTTCCGTCATGTCTGTGGGTACGGTGAAATTAAAACTTTTAAAAATTGAATTGAAGAATGTAAGGTATGCTTGGGAGCTGCCACAAAATCTGCTTTCGGTAAAACGAATGAGCAAGTCGGGTTTTGATACTCTGTTCAGAGAGGAATCAGTTGAGGTCATCCAACGCTGCAGTGGAAAAATTGTAACCACTGGGGTTAGTGTGGACTCAGATTTGTACACGATTGATTTTTTTTAAATGTCAAGTCAATTGTGCAATCTGACATTGGAGGATGAATCAAGCCCGTTGACTGTGTGGCATAGGAGTCTTGCTCATTTGAATGTTAATGATGTTAAGTTGTTGTCAAACAGAGGTTTAATACCGAACGTTGGCTCCAACCGCAGATTGTTGTGCAAACCCTGTGTTATGGGGAAACAGAGACAAAAACCATTCCTGAGTCATGAAAGAAAAACTAAAAAGCCTCTGGAATTGGTGCATACTGATCTCTGTGGTCCGATAAATCCTCCTTCATATAAAGGAGCGAAATATTTTATGACATTTATAGATGATTATTCCAATTTTTATTGTGTGTACCTACTGACGAGTAAAACAGAAGTGTTTACGAAATTTAGGGAATATCACGAAATGGTCTCAAATAAATTTGGATATAATGTAAAAAGACTCCACTGTGATCGTGGCACAGAATACACAAATACAACCTTCCAGTCATATTGTGCTGAGAAGGGAATAATTTTTGAACCTACAGTTGGTGGCTGTCCCCAGCAGAATGGGAAGGCTGAGAGGATGAACATAACACTTTGTGAGAGGGCGAGAACAATGTTATTCGAGAGTTGTCTTGACAAGATCTATTGGTCAGAAGCCATATTGTGCTCTGCCTATATAGTAAATAGATGTCCCACAAATAAGGATTTTGTTCCCTTTGAGAGGTGGTTTGATGAAAAATATGATTATACAAAATTAAAGACGTTAGGATGCGACACATATATGTTGTCATTCAAACACGATTCTAATAAATTTAAAAATAAAAGTGAGAAATTGGTTATGGTAGGGTACTCACCCTGTGGATATAGATTGTTAGACACAAATACAAGAGAAGTACATTTGTCACGAGATATTGAGTTCTTTGAAAATAAAATAGGAAATAATAATAATAAATACACAAAGGATGATGATATTTTTAAGGAAGTCACAGAATCCAACTTAGAGAATATAGAAGTAGATGGTGATCTAAATTTGGATTGTTTGCCACAGGAGGCAACTGAACGTGATGGCATTGCAAATTATATATATGTTGCTGAGGATGGCATCCCTTTGATGTTTGAGGAGGTGATAGCTGCACCTGACAGTATGATGTGGAAAGAAGCTATTTCAGATGAAATTAAAGCTCTGGATTCCAATCAGACTTGGCAGGTGACCAAACATCCAAAGGGCACCCCCACCATCACATGTTGCTGGATATTCAATAAAAAATATGATAGTAATAATAAAGTCCTGTATAAGGCCAGACTAGTTGCCAGAGGGTGTCAGCAAAAGAAAGGATATAACTTTGATGAAGTTTATGCGCCGGTGGCGAAACTTTCAACTGTTAGGACACTGTTGGCAGTTAGCAACAAATTAAAATTTTATATTGAACAAATAGACATTTGTAGTGCTTTTCTGAATGGTATTCTGTGGGAAGATGTATATCTTGAGATACCAGAAGGTATAGAAACACAAATAAATAAACACAATAATGTATTAAAATTAAATAGGTCGATTTATGGTCTGAAGCAGTCGCCTAAGGTGTGGAACAGATTGTTCAACAAATTTCTTGTTTCTCTTGGTTTTGTACAAAGTAAGGCTGATGACTGTTTATATATATTCACAGATAAAAATAATAATTCCATAGTATATTTACTCATATACGTTGATGACGTCATAATAAACTCTAATAATCAAACACTAATTACATATTTTAAAAAGGAAATTAATAAAAGATTTAAATGTAAAGATCTGGGAAAAATTAATAAGTACTTAGGATTAAACATTAATCACAATCGTGACGAAAGTGTTCTGGAAATTGAGCAGAGAGGTCTCATTGAGACTGTTGCGAGGCGTTTTGGTGTTGAAAATTGTGCACCTACCTACACACCTATTGACCCCAAACTCCAATTGGACAGGGATCTCAATGCGTGTGATAGTGTATTGAATAACGACTACCAGCAGCTCGTTGGATGTCTGATGTACCTAACGCTGGGGTCACAGCCTGATATTTGTTTTGCAATATCATATTTTAGCCAATTTTCCAGTCATGCTACTGATGAACATTTTAGGTATTTACTACGGGTTCTTAAATATTTAGTAACCACAAAAGATAAGAAACTAACATTCACAAACAAACATGATAATAATAACAATATTAGAGAAACATATTCTGATGCCAATTGGGGTAATTGTGTGACTACAAGACGGTCAATCTATGGATATTGTGTCTTTGTCTATGGCTCGCTGGTGTCCTGGTCCAGCAAAAAGCAGCCAACTGTAGCGTTGTCTAGCACTGAGAGTGAGCTCATTGCCATATGCGACGCCACTACTGAATCCATTTGGTTTAAATATTTGTTAACTGATTTTTGCATTCAAGTTAAAGACAAGGCCACGATTTATGAAGATAATCAGAGTTGCTTGGCACTTCTGCATTCGGGTAAATGGAATACTCGCAGGTTTAAGCACGTAGATGTAAAATACTGTTTTGTATGCGATCATGTAAATTTAGACTTTAAATATTCGTACGTACCAACTTCGCGACAGTTGGGTGACGTTTTCACCAAGGGCTGCCTGAGGCCTAAATTTGTCATGTTTTGCGAGATGTTAAAATTGTTGTAACTTTTTGTATACATTTACCATATATGTTAATATTTTTTCACGTTGTAATATTTGTTGTTGTTGACTTTTGTCATTTTTGTTTAATGACCAATCTATTATTTTATGTCGTTAATTTAGTAATTTGTTTTATATTGACAATTTGTATAATTATAATTTGAGGAGGCGTGTGAGAATGATATCAAATTATATTATACTTTAGCTTATTATTCTCACATATCATTTGTTGTGGTAACACTGTTTTTAGTATTATTTGTAATCTGTGATTTTATGTTTGAAACCCAACTGTGATAATATATTTTGTGTGCCTCTTGTCACTCATCAAACGTTGATGAATTAACATCTTCACCATCATGTGTGAAAATAAAAGTTTGTGAAAAGTGAATATTTGGTATTTTATTTATGTGTTCGTAATATGTGTGTCTGATCTTCTTTCGATGTTATCGTTCAATTAAAGTCTTTCGTCGTCATTTTTGTCTGGCCGGACCAGTTGATAATTCCTATTTCTTCACACATATAATGTAAAAACTGCATATCTGAATTCTCATACAACTGTCCCAATATATTTTAGACCTCCTAAAAGATCAACCATAGGCTCAAACAAGTTATTGAAACTGAAAAAATCAATATATGGATTAAAATCCTCATCCAAATCATAGTACAATTTAATAAACAAATATATATTAAAAATGTGTTTTTAGAAAAAAAAGCCGACAAATGTCTAAATTTTTGAAAAAGTAAAAAAAAATTAGTATACTTGATCACTTATGTAGATGACATTTTAATAGTCTGAACTGACAAAGTTAATAATTTTTTCAAAAAAGATTTATTATGAAAATTATATACAATCCAAAATTCTATTTATGTTTCAAAATACATAAAAATAGAACTGGGAACTCAATAACCTTGATCCAAATCCTATCATTCATATATATGGCAACTGCAAGTGACTTATTCATCTCACAAATAATAATTACGTGTGTATGGATGACAGATTTTGATAACAAAATTTTTTTTCCAGTCTTCAATATTTTTGACTTCATTATTTACAAAGTCAAAAAAACAAATAATTTTGTTTTCAAAAAAGTGAATAAACAGTCATCCACATTGTCAGTCATCCTCACGCTGTACTTTTGCAAAAACAGTATCTCTCTACTTGTACCCCTATTCTAGAATGATACTTAAGTAAAGATTCACTACTTAAGTAATATTTTATCTATGACTCCCATAGATAAATATAGGATTAACCTGGTCGAATGAGTATTTCAGTCTTACTTAACATTAAGAAAAATTCTAGAATATGGATGTTGGGCCTTAAAAAAGATATCATTTACCAATTTGAAACAAATTACTTTTTTGGCTTGTGAATCCATCCATCGGAGATCTTTCAATGTTGAACTGTGTGTAATCAATAATCATTGTTTATGAAATAATTTTTTTTTTTTCTATATCTTTTAGAATAAAATGACAAAATAAATAAGTTAGTTACATTTGTAAAACAGAAGTTCAATATTTCTCTATATGGTTACAGATTTTTCCATTAATTAAAATGTTATGGGAGGGAATAATATGACAGCAGGAATAGGTGACAGGCTCAAATATCTGTTTGTTTCATTGACCATATTCAGTGTAGATCGAACATCCGGAAGGTGAATTGGAGAATTCTCCACATTAAACCTTTTTACATCCTGTTCATCACCAGAGCTGAAAACAAAACAAAGTAAAAATTTTTCTATAAGCTGATAAATTAAAAATTGAAAATCCCTAATTAGCCAGTGGGGGCACAGATATTTCAAAATTAGATCAGTAGATTAAAATATTAGGATCTTAGACCATTAAATCACTTCAAAAAAATGATCTAATTTTGGGATCTAGATCAACATTTTTTAAAATAATTAGATCATTAGATCAGATCATTTATATTATTAAATTTTGAGTGAATGACTGAACTGAAAAGTCAATATTAAAACTATTTTATAATATTTTTACATTTTTTACACACTTACTAGCTGCCAAAAATTTTTTTGGGAGTAGACAGACATCAGGAAAAAAAATTAGGAACTGATAACAAATACAGGAAATGATCTAACAAATTATATCGCAATTAAAATTACTTTGGTAAATTAATTTGTAGATCAGGATCTAGATTGCAACATTACTGGGATCTTTTTGTGATCTAGAGTGTCTCAATTGATCTGTTGCCCCACAATACAGGTATCAACTTTTCAAAATTTTTCGATTGATTTTAATCAGTTTAATCGAAAAGAGAATAATTGATCTGATTGATAATCGATCGTTGAAAATTTGAAAACTGATTTATCAATCTTAAATCTTGTTCATGTCAGAAAAGCATAAGGAACCAAGTTAAAGTGAAATACCCGTGAAGAAAGATGATTAAAACAATTTAATTCAGCATAATGTTAGGTTATTAGAAAATAAAATTGAGAAATTTGTATGAAAAAAATCAAAAATCTATTTTGCAAAAATTGTCTAATTGATCAGTGATTGAAATTCTAAAAATTGAAGAAAATTGATTTTTTCGAGGTCCAATTTCATTGATTATTGATCAATTGAAAAAAAAAAATTGACCCAACTACCCTACATTGTATTTAGTCCAGGCAAGTAACGGTAAAAAAGGTTTTTTTACAGGAATGTGTTGGGGTTGGTCCCTCTACTTTGTGGTTAAAAATCATCAGCCCCACCAATTGATGGGTGTGATCTAAATCATTAGTGATTAGAATCATGATAGGGATCAGAAGTGAATGTGTGAGAATAATAACAAATTATATTATACGTTGGCTTGTTATTCTCACATATCATTTGTTGTGGTAACACTGTTTTAGTATTATTTGTAGTCTGTGATTTTTTGTGTTTGAAACCCAATTGTGATTATATTTTTTGTATACCTTCTCGTCGCTCATCAACCGTTGTAACATTAACATATCCACTAATATTATGTGGAATAAAAGTTCGTGAAAAAGTGAATATTCATTGTTTTATTTATGTGTTCGTAATGTGTGTGTCTAGTCATTGCTCAGTGTCTTTGTTAGTTTAGGTTCTTTCGTAATATTTTCGTGTAATTCGATCCGTTGGCAGTTCGTATTTTCTCACAGAATGATCCGTATCTGTGATTCAAATTCTTTTTATAATCAAGATCCACAATTCGGATAAATTTTAATAGTCTATCCGTGCTTCAAGTCAATTTGTAAATGATTCAATGTTTTAGGATCATTGTTGATGAAGTGTTAGTATTCAGATATTAGTCATAATTTATGCTTTTGCAATTAGACTTTTTCAGTTTGGACTTGGATTTTGCATTTACTTTTCACTTTTATCTGTAAAAATTTCTCATACAGTTATATTAACATATACTAACATATTATGATACCTATACCATATGTATAATACACTGTACTACAATTTAAAAATAACTTTATTTGAATCTCTTTTAAAATAGAAATCTGTGATTCAAATTTAAAAAATTGTGATTTTGTCAATCCCAGGCCCCACCCTTTTTGTTTCCCTTGTGGGGGGTTCATTGTGTGCTATTTTTCAGTTTCCATGTTATTCTCGTGAACAAGCAGATTTACAAAATAAACAGTTAGCTCAAAAATGTTTCCTATAAAATTTTCTTCAAAAACAGTTTTTGCTCGTGTATTATAAAAATCTATAAGTAAGATGCTATAAACCTCTGGAGCCTGACTTAATTTTGTAAGCCACTTTTTTAATTGTACTCAGTAAAGGACCAGACCTATTCATTTTGGTGCAGATTGGCTGGACGGTTGTTCCGGCACCATCATTTTTGTTTATTTTGACTGTAAAATGCTCAATTTTCCATCAATAACTACAAAATTTGTAAAAAATATCTATCATAATTTATTGTAGTACATTATCAATTTTGGCAAAGATAGGGTGGACAGTACTTCCGCTACCGCATTTTTTGTTTTTATATTGATCATAAAATGCGTAATTTTGGAACAATATGTACGAAAATTGAAACAAATATTTATTATAATTTATCGTAGCATACTATAAGTTTTGGTGCCAATTGATCGAACTGATACTTCCGGTAAATACATTTCTTTTCGCTTAATTTTGAACATATATTTGTTTAAAATTAATTGTAACATTGTATCAGTTTTCGTGTAGATGGACTGGATTGTATTTCCTTTAAGTCAATTTTTGTTTTTAATGGTTTCAAACTGAATGATTTCGAAATTCAGAAAAAATATTTTTTATAATTTATTGTAGTATTCTAAGAAGTTTGGAGGGGATCATCTGGATGGTTCTTTCAATGCCGCCATTTGTTTATTTTTAAGTAAGTTTTGTTCATTATGAAACAGGTTTTCTTTAGAAAATCTACTTATTACGCTTGATGTAATATTAGCCTCCAAGGTTGGGGTGGGTATGTTTTGTCATCATAAATGACTTGAGTCCTGCCTAGCCCTGTCTAGCAGCATTGGGTAATCATTAGTCCTCTTATATATAAAACCTTTGACCATATACTAGATAGACTGGCTACGGCAAAGGAAATTGAAGCACAAATAAATGACATCACAATGTGGCAAATGCATGTTAAATCTCATAAAAATAAAAAAAACTTTATTTTTTCTTCTGAAATAAATTTTTCAATAGAAAAAAAAAGAAATGATTATGTACAATTTTTCAACAAAAAAAACTCCAACCTGGAAATAACAACAGTATAACATAATGTGATGTCACACTCTGTATTTATCACTGCTTCAATGGGAAGCATCGTACAGGGCCAGTCTGTCTAGTATATGGTCGAAGTATAAAACCCACTTCTGTAACACTATCTATTGAGGTGAGGTCTGATCACTTTGCAAAGAAAAGATAAGTATGGACTTCCATCTTGAAATTGTTTATTGACGACGTTAGTACAACGACTGACGAACGGAGAACATTCTCCGTCGAGCAGTGGCGGGAAGAATAATATATTGGCGATCAGTGTCGCCACATGTAAAACGAATAAATGTAATAGTATGTTACATACAGTGTTAGTCAATGTGATGTTCTGTGTTTGTGAGGTAGTGAGGGAATCGTATCCCAACACTCCCCTGCGATTCAAAACGGACGAACAAACATATAAGTAAAAAAGTGTTACACATTGTATGTATTCAAAAAACATATAAACAATAAAAAAAAATTAAAATAAGCAATAGCAGTCAAAATTATTACATATAGGTGTCATATAAAATTGCTATATTTATAAAAATGGTAAAAAAAAAATTAGGTATGTCGTTGACTAGTATTATGATGTACAATTAAAATGTGTGTGGTTGTATATGTCAAATGTTTTATCTTAAATATATCGTGTAATTATTAACATGAGGTATACATTTAACCTTCTGTTACTGTGTCACGTCTTATAAGTATTGTGTGATTTTAATTTAAAAAATATATATAAATAAAAAATGGCAGGTCGGAGAGATCAATATCTCCTCATCGTCAGCTGCAGAGAAATAATATTTTTATATATATATATATGTCCCTATAATTAATCGTTTGGGTATTTTGTATGAATATTCTATTGTGGGAATCAATTGTATATATTGGGGAATGCTGATATCAATAAGAGAGGCAGAGCAGCGACGGGGAACCTATTGAATATTGTTATGTGAAGTGTGAAACAACATATGGACTGCTCGGTTTACGATAGGCGCTAAAAGACCGATGCCCATCCGCAGTCCAAAACCAAATATCAAAAAAAATTTTGAGGGTTATGTCAATTAAGACTATTGGCCGAAAAGTTGACTTGTTCGGAGTATTCTCATAACGATATTTTGAAAGGTTCTCCGATCAAGTGCCTTAGTAAGTATGTCAGCAACTTGATCAGGTGACCTAATATCATTAAAACTTATTAATTTCTTTTGGAAAGCTTCCAATACTGGGTAGCATTTGATCGCAAGGGACCTGGAGCGTTTCTGGCCTCCCCCAGATGCAATATGAGACGCAGATATATTGTCCTCGTAGACTTGCACTGGGTCGGTTACAGAGAAAACGCTCTCAGTAAGTCTCCAGATCACATATATGTCGTCTAGTGCATCATTCAATGCAATTAATTTGGCTGCAGTCGACAAAGTTGCAACCGAGTTTTGCCGGTGAACGGCCCAATTCAACAAGTCTCCGTTAACGGATATCATGTAGCCGGTTGTGGAGCACCCTTTCTCCAAGTTATTTATATCTATGGGTGAATCGTCTATGTCGGGTGCATACGACGCATCGACAAAAGCTTTAATCTGTGTTTGGTCAGAGTGGAAGACCAGAGAGAAGTCTCTTGTGGTTTTAAGGTACCTAATGATGCAACGAACATAATTTTTGACTTCACTATTGGAGGATGCCTGAAAACGTGACAAATAGTTGACGGCAAAGGCAATATCCGGGCGGGTCAGTCTTGCCACATATAGCAAATTCCCAATCATAGCCCTATATTTGGTATCATCCAATCCATTTTTTTGCTTATTTATTTTTAATCCCGTCTCCATAGGTGTGGAAGATGGATTACATTCCATCATTCCAAATTTCCAGAGAATCTTATCAATATATCTATTTTGTGTTAATATAATTTGTTTCCTAGGGATATCTCGACTTATTTCAAATCCTACAAAGAAAGTTGGATTATATTCTATTTTTAATGTGAAATTTTTGTTGAAAATATTTATTAAGTCTTGTGTCCACTCGTCGTGGTTACTAGCCAACAACATGTCATCCACATAGACTATTAAGAGCGCCATTGCACCACTATTATTGTTTTATATATAAACATCTATCTATTTTTGATTGAATGAATCCAGCTTGAATTATTGTTGAATTCAACAAGTTGTACCAGCTCTTCAAAGACATTTTCAGTCCATATATTGACTTTATTAATCTTAGGCAGTTATTTTCGCCTAGTTGGCATCCTTTGGGGTTTGATATAAATATAGGGTATTTTATTTGTGAATTAAGGAAAGCTGTTTTTATATCGAATTGTGTTATATTTAGACTATATTTGTTAGTGATAGATAATATCCATCTTATCAGCCAATATTGGATTACCGGGGCATATGTTTCAGTTAGAGAATAATGAGTAAGATCTTTAAAACCCCTTGCAACCAACCTGGCTTTCGGTATGTGAACACCTTGGTTGTCGGGTTTTGTGGTGAAACACCACTTCGTATCCACTAACCTCACATTTCTCTCCCTTGGGACGACTTCCCACACGCCCATATCAGATAATGACTTCAGCTCGTCAATAATGGCTTGTTGCCATTCTTCCTTAAAACTGTTGTTTTCGACATCCTCCCATTTTTAAGGGATGTGGTCCTCAATATAATTTTTGTATCTAGATTTAAATAAATTTAAAATTACAGGGGTTTCTATTATATTATTATTGTCCTGTATTTTTTCATTATTATTATTTTTATTATCTATTTGTTTTATATTTCTCGTTTCATCGAATCTTACGTCGCATGTAACGTGCTATTTGTCTATTAATGGGTCCCTTATACAGTACCCACTATTGGTATACCCTACAAAGATTCCTTTATCGGATCTTTGGGTTAATTTTGGGTGTTCACTATTTGCTTTTTTTCTTTTATTTTTTGTGGCCTGTTGCTGACGGACCTCTATGGGAATATGTCTATGAGCGAGAGACCCAAAAACTCTCATATTAGATAAGTCCAGCTTTATGCCGTAAAACATTTCAAAAGGGGTTTTATGGTCTTTATTGGCCCTAGTTGGGCTTCTGTTTATAACATAAACAGCTGTCAGAACAGCCAATGACCAGAAACTGAAATCCAGATCGGAGTCAAACAACATGTTCCTTGTCCTCGCCATGATCGTTTGATTCTGCCTTTTGGCCATCGCATTCAATTCTGGTGAATACGGAACGACAGACTCAAGGTTTACGCCGTTGTCCTCACAAAATGTTTTCATGTTCGAGTCAAGATACTCCCTGGCATTGTCACATCTTAAAGTGGCTATTGGGTGATCCGGGAATTTCGATTTTAATTTCATGTATAGTTTCTTAAACTCCTCGAAAACCATTGATTTTTTTTCAATAGTGGAGATAAAAGTATATTTTGTGGCATGGTCCACAAATATCAAAACGTACTTTTCACCATATATGCCTGGTGAGAAGGGGCCCATTGTATCCGATGAAACGAGTTCTAGTTTTCTTTCCAGTCTAGTGCGAGTTCCACTGTGTCCCAATCTCCTAGAGTTCGCTTTCACACATATCTCACACAGACTGAATTCGTCATCACGAAATGTAATTCCGTTTGGAATACCTCTTGAGACCTTTGTCAAGAATTCTAAATTTTTTCCTGATAAGTGTCCCAATCTCCTATGCCATATCATTTTTTTATCTATTTTTAATTTTTCTATATTCTCACTTATTTCTTGATTATTGTTTATTATATCATTATTATTTGTTATATTATTATTATTTGTACCTACATCCTCATTTATTTCACTACCACCTTCATTCATTTCATTATTTTGTGTTATTATTATCATATTCATCGTTAAATTTTATTATATCATTATTATTTTCGTTATTATTATCTATGTTTTCCTGTGTATTATTATTCTCTCCATTCTCTTCATTTTCCTCCTGACTTTCCTCAATTATTTCCTCTTCTATTTCGTATTCCATCCATTCATCCTGGGAATTTATGTTGGGCATACATGCCAATTTATTCGATTCATTATTATAGGGACATATTTTATTTAAATCATCTTCATTTTCTATAATATTGACCATGGATTCCGGTACAATTTCGTATTTCACCATGTATACCCCCCTTATTTTCGGGGCCGAAAAAATTACCTCGTCCATTCCCCGGACGTATATGTGCGCCACAGAGAAATTCTGATCTATGCCCAGCGCCCTATTTTCTGTTATCTTAATCCCTGACATAAGGTCTACATTCAGGGATGGTACGTAATGTACGTTCTTTAATCTTATGACTGTTTGATTCCTCTCTGAATTTTCCACCCTGATAAACATAGTTCCTATGTGTGTGGCAATTAGTAATGTATCTTGGATGCCACATTCTAACTCAATAGGCTTTTCCAGCATTATGGGGTTAGACAATTTTGACAAGTCAGATATAACGTGGGCAACAGCTCCACCATCTAACATTATTCTTTTGGTAAGAGGGACATAATCTGGATCTGATTCATATTTTGTGTCTCTAGGTGTTATTAAATTTATTAATTTATTATCATTTGTGTTTTTGTTTGGCTCATGGCCCTTGTACCTTATCATCATTGACCACTGAACATCATTTTCTTTTTTATTTTTATTGTTATTATTTTGATTATTTCGTCCGTATCTCGTATTTTGTGCAGGACCATCTAATTTATCTTGGGGTTTTGCACCCTCTTTATTTGACGGACATACTTTGGCTATATGCCCTTTGCCATGGCACTTAAAACATACTAAATTGTTCGAATTTGGCAAATTATTTTGATTTTGGTTATTATTATATTTTCTATTTTCATAATTATTATTATTATTTTGAGGCATTTCTGACTTATGATTATTATTATATGTCATTTTCCCCTGATCTACATTTTGATTATAGTTCTGATTCCTATTTATGTTATTATATCTATTATAGTTTCCTCCATATTCGAATCTCTGATTTTTATTATTATTAAAATTACGAAATTTATTGTTAAAATGTCTAGACTTCTTCTCATCATATAATCTATCTGATCTTTTGATCAACATGGCATGAAGTGTTTCAATAGTATTTTGATCCTGGCTTAAGGTATTAAACTCCAGCCTTGTCATATCGTAGTCCATGTTCAGTGATATTAGGAGTTGTTCTATCTCCTCCTGTTTGTCCAAGTTTTTACCACAGTCCCTTATTTTTTGGGCTGATCTAGAGTACCTTTCATCTAAGACTTTCAAAATTTGGTTTATTGTTTTTAAATCTTTTACCCTTTCAATTAGTTCATTGTTTAATCCCTGGTAGATTAAAGCCTTGCCTTTTTCTTGATTGTGGAAATATGCCATCCTGTTAGCTGAACTAGCATTGCCAGATTCAGGGTTTAAAAAACTGTTTAATTCCAGTCCCAAAAACTGCACTTCGGTCTCAACATCATGCATTATCGGGTATAATCCCTCTGCATAAAGTGTTGATACCATCGTGGTCCTCCAGGCATCATAATTCCTCCCATCGAATACCTTTTTTGTGTCAAATCGTGACATTTTATTATTAAATTTTGGGTGTTTGGGAGTTTAGATCCTACCTCAGAAACACGAGAACTTAATTCTAGGGGGTAACACGGTCTCAACCACACGATAATGCACAACACGGTCTCAACCGCTCGATAGGGAATGCAAGTTAAATATATTATATTATGATATTCAATAATTAGTCAATATTCTAAATTAAATCTTACAAAATATGTATTGCCGACGATGAGGTGATCTCTCCGCCGTTGTTTCTGCTTCTTGGGCGATCGAATTATTGTGTTTTTATCGTTGAAAATGTTCAAAATTAAATTAATCAAAGTCCCAAGTCTTGTTTCAGAATACCTTCGATTCTATTAAACACGTTAAAGTTCAAATTAGTACACAGTGCAAAATTATTTAACAAGTATGAAAGAGATTACTGCTGAAAGAAAAATAATTTATCAGTCTTCATCAATTGAATCGATCTTTTATTGTATGTGAAGAGGAAAAAATCTGTCTCTAATGTCAATGTTCAAAATGTAGGTTTTCTATTGTTGGACTCGATGAATCTCATCCAATATAGATTTCCTTTTTCTACAATTCTCAACCAACAAGATAAAGTTTGAAGGCTATCGATATCACCTTTCAAGTTTCAACTTTACTTGGGATTTGGTTGAGAATTTACCTGAATTATATTGAAATATTACTTTATTTTACTGTAATTTTAATTTTTTCTGATTAATTTTGGGCAAAATCACACGAATTATTCATTAATTAACTTAAACTTTTTACTTATCTTTAATCTTCTTGTCCTGTTTTTGTATTTTTTCGATGTTTTTATTACTGCTACCTTGCCTAATTGGCACCAAACTTCGACGTTTTTTCTTCTGCGACTTCTGATTTTTCGATCTTTTTCGACTGTTTTACTCTCTGGAACACAGCATGAACAATTGCCAACCGTTTTTGATGGTGTGCGCTGGTCTACCAAACCATAAAATCCTCTCGTATCTGATTTGTTTTCTCCAGACTTTGGACTTTGACGTTTTCACAGGTGCCCAAGACTTTACCGTTGTTTTCATTAACTTCACTTTTATTACTCTTTTAATTTGTTGATTTACTTTAATTAAACATTTAACTTTTTCAGGATAGTTACTTTAATCACTGAATCGAACTTTTTTGTTCACGATCTTTAACTTTTCCTACCACTTTGCATGGAGGTATCACTCGGCACTAAGCCTTTCACTTTGTGTGAAACACGAACTTTAAATTTTAATAAATTACACGATTATCACAATCACATTTCAATTACCGCACTTATTTCTTTTACCCGCAGCTCTGCTATCATATTGAGGTGAGGTCTGATCACTTTGCAAAGAAAAGATAAGTACGGACTTCCATCTTGAAATTGTTTATTGATGACGTTAGTACAACAACTGACAAACGGAGAACATTCTCCGTCGAGCAATTGCGGAAAGAATAATATATTGGCGATCAGTGTTGCCACATGTAAAACGAATAAATGTAATAGTATGTTACATACAGTGTTAGTCAATGTGATGTTCTGTGTTCGTGAGGTAGTGAGGGAATCGTATCCCAACACTATCACATGACCATAGTTACAGATATTTGGTTATGTGTAGCTATCTTTCAGTTTCAGTATAACTCATTTTTTTCTTATTCTGACACATTTATGGACTGTTTATGAAGATCTGCAAATTATTGATAAACGCCTCACTCTCGAATCAGATTGATCAAATTGTGATTTTTGAATTTTTTTTTACTGTTTCTCACGTGAATTAGTGAGCTATGTTTTTATGAGTTACACATCTGTGTTAAAATTTTTGAAATTCATAAGCTGGTTTCAGAGGGAGATGTTCTAAAGGTTTTGCCTTTGACTATATACATACTGGACTGCTAATACTGATAAAAATCTGTGTTCAAAACAAACAGGCGTATCCCTGTTCAAAATGTTAGTTCATTATCAAATTTATTAATACTTATTGTCTTTTCCTTTGACTAGGTCTCTTCTTACCACAATTATTGTTTTTAATTACGAATTAAATCAGTAATGTTGTAGTTTTATAAAACTCAGAAGTTCAAAAATTTCAGTTAAATGAATTTAAAATTTGATTTATTGATGCATAAAAATAATCTTTTTTGTTGCTGTATAACGAATGTTTTCATCTACTTGCAAAATATTCTTACAAATATGTCTAATTCTAATTTTTACATAGAAATTTGTAATTAATTCAGTTAAATGCGGATAAGGTAACTCTATGTTTTTAAACAGCAAACCAGTAAACTAACATTTTGAACGGGGATACGGGTGTCTGACTCAACTTCACCGGTTGTTCATTAGACTCTGTGTTATTCTTATCAGTATTAGCAGTCCAGTATGTATATGTCAAAGGGTTTTGCTAATCCACCATGTTGTCCTCAACAGATTTTGACTTGACATTTTTATGACAATTAAATACTATTAGGAACTGGCTTGATATTGAATTTGAGAAAAATTGATCAACTTGTTTTCGAATGGCAGCCATTACAAAATTTAACACTTTTTGGAAGATACACAATTACCGCGGTTGATGCGTGGAAAAGATATTTTCAATTTACCTCATCATGATACGCTGAGATACAGGATGATAAAATAGTACATTTTTTTAAAAATAATTTTCTATACTGTTTCCTTATTGCCAAATAAGTAAAGTATAAACTTAAAAATAATTAAAGAATTTAGCTTACGAATGCTTTTAATTAGAATGAAGTGTTATATTTCATGGTTGTATCTTCAATCAATTAGAATTGGATACCCAGGTAAACACGAAAATATGTGCCATCTAAGTGGGCAACTGGGCATAGTTTTTCTGCACATGTGCAGTAGGTATTTTTGCATCTGTTTTTATTCTGTTGGTATTGTGAATCTGTGACAGCTTCGAAAACAGACGAAACATGTGCAGTAAACCCATGTCAATTGTTTAGCTTTAAAATAATGATACTTTTCATTTACATTGGTAAGATAGGGCTGCTGGGTGTCTAGTATTAAATGTTCGAAGGCTTGTACCAACAAGACGCCACCTCTCAATGGATATGAGCCATAAAAAAAATGAAAAAATTACAATTTCTATGTGATTTTTCTAAATGTTCTTTTCCATTATCTGACGCACCATGCATGTACAGCCCTGAAATATAATACAGGTATAGACTACGTAGCTAAACCATGTATCAATATTTATTTTCAGATTTGTAATAAAATAAATGTAGATCTGTATAAATTTGAAATAAATATGTTTCTATATGCATACGTCAATAAAAGAACATGTGACTTAAACATTCGAGGAATAGCTCATCCAAAAGTTTTTAGTTTAGCAATTTGTTTCTATATCGAACACCTAGCTATTGAATTTTGTTTCATTTTGGTGGATTTATTAGCAGTTTATTTTCCATTTGTTTTTGTGTTATACGTTTAAATAGTCACCAGGGGTGTAGAGAGCCTAAATTTTTGGGGAGCTATGATTCAAATTTTTTTTTCGGTCAAAAGAATTACAAAATCATATATTTTCCTACTATCTTCAAATTTTATACCATTTTGGTCTATTTCAAATTATTTCATATAATTTGTTTTGTGGGGAAGAAGGCTAATTGCCCCTCTATGTTTACAGCTATAATAATCACGTACGAATTTATAATAATTTTATTTGAAATAATTCAACGTTTTTGCATGTACCATTAATGACTGGTAATAAAAAAAATAGTGGTCAGTATCAGCTGAAGCTGATTACAATTAATGTGATAACATTTTCATATTATTTGACTTTAATCCAAGATGGATTCTACTCGATTCACCGACCGATTTTCTTCCAGTTAATATTTTAGCTACTTAATATATTGATAAAAATTCGATTTCGATGTTAAATGAGAAATACATGTAAATAAATATCGATCTGGTTTATAAAAATTCGATATATAAAAAAATCTATATTTTTCGATGTTAAATGGAAAATGCATGTAAACCAATATCGATATTTTATCGATGTGTGGAAAAAATAGGAAAATAAAGAAACATCGAATTCGAAAAAAGATCCCATATAGAAAATAAAAATGTTATCACATTAAAAAATATGCACCTGTAATTTTGATGACTGTAAATCTTACTTAAGGCATTTTATAGCAGAGTGAATTTAACCTTTTCTGAAGAGAAGTTTCTGGAAAACATTTTTGTACGGACCTATTTACCACGTTACTCCTTCGGTTGAAAAAAAAATAGAAAAACCTGCCACAACTAGTACTGGCAATTATTTAATAAGACAAATTCAGTTGGAATTCAATACCTCATAAAAATTTAAAAAAACGATAATTTTCATGTTCAACTTGATTTGAGCATTAATAAAAATTATGAAAAAAATTACTTTTGTATGGATGGAAAAATTATTTCATCGCAACTGTTGATTTCCTTGTAACTTTGCAGCGTTGTAGCATGAATTTCTTGTTGGTATAAGTGATATAAAGATTGTAAATCTGAAGGTACACGAATATTTCTTTCTGGAAAAGTTAATTTAATCTGTTCAATTTTAATGCGGTACAATGGAAAAGTTCGAAAATAATAATTTTCATGTCAATATATAGGTACCTACCACCTTCGATTAGTTGTCGCTGCTTCGCAATAATAAAATCAGAAATTTTTTGTTGCTCTCGATATCGTGTAAGCAATTGTTCTAAACGATATAACTCGTACACATCAAGCATACGTTCCCCCTGTAAACTCAATTTATCAGCTTCTAATTCATGGACTCGACAAAACAAAATCAGCAATTCTTTTTCCGATTCTTCGTCGACACTTTCATGTAATTCCTACGCAACAATTAAGTATGAATGAGCTATGAAGTTTTTTTTAGAGACTTTGGGTACCTAGCAAGAAAAATATATATTTTGATGCCAACGTGGGGAATGGGAGGATTAGGATCCGGAAGCAAAAAAGTCTACAAATTAAACATAAATTTTTCAATCACATATTGCAAAAACCGATAGAACCAAACAGAAATCATAATGTTTGGTTGGAAATGAACCGACGACCAGTCTTGACAACATAGCTTTTCGATTGCAAAGCCAAGCACCTTAACAACTATGTCACAAAGACATCAAAAGATGTTGAAAAATCTATTCTAAAATACCATTTAATTACATTTTCTAACGATTCAGCTTTTTGTTTCATGACGTCAAGTTTCTCAAGAATTTCATTTCGCAATTTTTGATATCGTTCTTGTTCATCTTCAATCGTATTCAGCATTAACCTAAAATTATTTAAATTCTCTTCAGTGTCTAAAGAATTGAATAATTTTTTAAAAAAGTTAGGATATTATTAAAAGTACGTTTATCTTGATTAAATGCACTTTTTTTAAAACTTATTTCGATACCTACCCGTTGCAGAACTTTTTAAGCCGTAAAGTTTATTACTTTTGGATTGCAATGAGCTAATCGACTGATTTAGTTTTTCTGCTTGGGCTTTTAGTAGCAAAAGATGATTATCTATGTCCAACAGATCTCGTCTAAAAAGAACTAATGTTGAAGCTGTAGAAAATAAATTAATAATAGGAGGACAAATTCAGTTACGTGAGTTTCATGCGTTCTTCAAAAGTAAAAATCATTTCGTCTTTCAGCTGCTTCACTTCAAAATTTTTGTTCAAATTTTTGCTCATAATACTCTGCTTTTTAATTTTACTTTTCAAACGAACGACCTCATTACGTAATTCAACAATTAAACTTCGATAATGCGGAACATGGTTTGACACAGTCACAATATTTCGTTGTATCTGAACACAGAGGAAATTTATAAAAAAAATATGAAAAACCGCAGAAAAATTCTAAACATGCTAAATTACCTTCTTAGAAATACCCATTGCTTTGTTAGCATAAATTAGGGTATTCTTTGTTTCCTCTTTAAATTCTAATGCTGGATTTATTTGAGCTATCATAATTGTACGATAATTTCCACAAAGTGGCTCTCTCAGTATACGAGTTAGTTTACTGTCTCTAAAATTTACGTGTGATTCTTTTGCTCCATGACTCAAAACGTTAATACAGTTGCCCAGCGCTAGAAGAGATTTATTAATGTGACTTCCTTTTTGAAGCCTTTCACCTTTACACTACAAAAAAAAATTAATTAAAAAAAAACAAAATAAACGTTAATAAATTAATATTATTAACTAAATAAACGATGAAGAAATGAAACAGAAATTTAAAAAATTTACTTTGGTATGTTTTACTCGTTCGGATCCGGCTAAATCAACAAATAATAATTTACTTTGACGAGTATTTGTCATTAACCCTTCGAATTCATGTTTCTCATTGGTTCTTCTAAGTATTATAATGAGAATAGCATGACTTCTAGATGACATAGCGTTTACACCGGTGTATCTTACAGATCTCAGTTCGTTGCCCTTCTTCATCAGATTAATTGCCTGGAGGGAGTTATTACAAAGTAAGAGTTAAGCAAATAGATAATACAGAAAATTAATATACAGGGTATCCAAAAATCGTCTCCCAAGCCAAATGGGTTTAGTAGAACTTATTGACAGAAGTAAAACAGTTAATTGCCATATTCTTTTTTTTAGCATAGTTGTTTCAGAGATACAGAATTTCATATTATGCGTGTGTAGAATAGGTTGCATATTTAAATTTACAAAAGATGGCAGCACACATCGCACAAAGGTTGCGGTTTGAATTCAGGCCGGGAACATTTTTTTCCAGAATTAAAAAAAATGAACATTAGATTTGCTAAAATTTCAATATATTTCTTCCGATCTCAAATAAATTTAACTTTTCAAGTATTGAAGATAGGAACCTGGTCAAAAGAACGTTTTTTAATGTACTCGATAAGTAGGTATAATTAGATCCACTCATCGAAAATCAAATTTGAGGAATTTTTTGAATTTCCTTATTTGATTTAAGTATGAAAGTTTGAGAGCCTTGCATCTCTGAAACAACCAATTTCAAAGCCCAATGTTTTGCTTCTCTTGACGAGTTTGTAGGCCTACCCTTAGGTCCAACCAAAATAAACGAGAACAGAACTAGTAACCGAAACATATATTCGAATGAACAGACAGATACAAACTGACTTTGTACGAGTGTGTGAAAAATTAAAATCTTGATCACAACATCGAAGGTGCGAATACGGTTACACATGATCATGTTAAAATATGTTAGCTTATAGACAAGGCCTAAATTCTTTCGTCTTATCGAATCTTCTAAAATATTGGTTCACTGCCCGCTACAAATATCCCCCCCCCCTTTAGAGCGGAGCGTATCGACAAAAAATTTGAAGTTCAGCATCATCTTAAAGCAATTCAATAAAAATTATTACATTCACATACACAAATAAATCTTTCTGTACAAGTTCGTTAAATAATAACACGTATGGTTTCATTTCTTCCAAAAAAAAAGGAATACGGATAACGAGTCAATAAAAACTGGTATTACTTTACTTATGCATTACAAAGTCGCTAAATTTTACAGGAGGATGTCTCGCCCAACTAGATTGACGTATTTGGTTGTGAGCGTAATGCCCTTTGTTTCTTTCAGGTGGTGTTTGAATTACAACAGAACTTGAGGGGGCTAGTGCCTCATGACATGGGGACTGGTTAGGAGTGACTGGTATGAAGTTTTGAGGAAAGTTAGCGTAAGGATTGTCATCATTTACGTATATGGTTTTAGTATTAGCTTGAGTGTTAGATAAAGTGAAACCCTCTTTTACCATTTGAGGGTAGTTACCTTTGTTTTTTAGTATCGACTTAGGGCTCTCATTTTCGTAGTTATTGCTGCTGCTTCCATCTAGGTCTAATTCGTAGGCTGGTTTTAACCTATTTATTGAGACTGTGTCGGGTTTGCCATTTATCTCTAGCTGGAAGTAGTGCTTGTTTCTTCTGAGTACCATATAGGGTCCTTGGTAGGGCAGTTCCAATGAAGCCTTCACCTTGTCTACTCGCACGTAAACTTTTTTACAGGATTGCAGGTCTTTGTGGACAAAAATTTTTTCTTTTTGTTTTTTGTTTTCTGGTATAGGCTGTAGTTTTTTGAGTATGCTGCGCAGCTTTTTCACGTATTCTGTGGAGTCTGTGATTTCTTCCGATGTTTACTGCATTTCTCCAGGCAGTCGTAGCCCCTGGCCAAACACCATTTCCCCGCAAGTGATTCCTGTGTCGTCCCTTGGTGCTGCTCATAGGTCCAGGAGTATGGATGGCAGGTATTGGCTCCAGTCATCTGCATGGCATATTAACAGTTCTTTTAAGCGTCTGTGTAGTCTTTCGACCATCCCATTGGCCTGGGGGTGATAGGCTGTTGTTTTGATATGCTGTGCTCCTAGTAGTTTGTTGAATTCTTGGAACAGGTCTGATGTGAACTGTGGTCCTCTGTCTGTTGTGACTTTTAGTGGAGTTCCATACCATGCTATCCACTGTCTGTAGAATGCTTCTGCTACATTTTCCGCTGTTACTGTCCGCAACGGGACTGCTTCTATCCATCGTGTTGCTCTGTCAATGAATGTGCATAGGTATGTGTAGCATCTGGAAGGCTTCAAGGGTCCAACTAGATCCATGTGGACATGTTCAAACACTCCGAGGCTGCAAAGGTACCTTCTGTTGGTTTGTGTGTCGTTGAGTTTTCACTGTTTGGCATTTTTTGCAGCTTTTATGCCAGCGTCGTATGTCTTGTGTCATTTTTGGCCAATAGTACCTGCTACGAATTAGTTTTAAAGTTGCCTTCAGCCCATTGTGTGCCACTTCATGAATTTGTTGGTATATTCCGAGTCAAAACTTCTCTAGAATGACTGGTCTGTCGATATTTTTGAAGACTGAGCAGAGAATGGATTTTGCTTTTCCCAGTTTCACATTTTTGAAAACTTGATCTCTGTACCCGTTTTTCCTCCAGGCTTGTATTTTGTCATCTTCTATTTGAGCTTCTGCGATGTCTTGGATCGTTATTTTTGCGTCGATTCTGCAAATTTCCTCTTGTTGTTCTGGTTGGCTAAGGGAATTGGCCACTACATTCGATACACCTGAGAGGTGGATGATTTTTGTCAAAAATTGGGCGATGTATTTGGCATACCTGTTTCTTCTTTCGATTTTGCTGCTTTTTTTCATTATGAAGAGGTATGTTAACAGTCTGTGGTCGGTCACAATGGTTAGTTTGTGCCCTGTAATGATTGGCTCGAAGTGCTCGATTGCGGTGTAAACTGCAAACAATTCCAGGTCTTATGCAGGCCACTGTGATTCTCGTTCATCCAATTTGCGTGAATAGAACCCCAGGGGTTCTCGTATGCCATTTTTTGTGCGTTGTTCTAAAACTGCGCCAACAGCGACCTTTGAGGCGTCACATGTCAGGATCATTTCTGCATCTTTCTTTTGGTAGTGGAGTTGTGTGAAGTTTATGAAAGCTTTTCGTGTTTGTTCGAAGCAGGTGAGCAGTTGCGGCGTCCAATCAATTTTGGATTTGTCATTCTTGCGTGGGTGCCCCTTTAGTATTTCCTGTAGTGGTGCCAGATGTTGTGCAGCATTCTTTGTGAATTGCTTATAAAAATTCAGGAGGCCGAGAATGCCTCGAAGCATTGTGATTGTTTATGGAGGTTTCATTTCGGTAAAAAAGGTGATTCTTTGCTCTGTTGGCTGGAAACCTGTCTGTGTGATACGGTAACCTAGAAATTGTAATTCTGGAACACAAAACGTACACTTTTCTACGTTAATTGATAGACCATTTCCGGCCAATTTCTGAAAAATAATATTTAAATGTTCGTAATGTTCATTAATGTTGTTAGAGTACACGAGGATATCATCTATGTATACGGAGCAGAATGGCAGGATGGAAAGGATAGAATTCATACACCTTTGAAAGGTTGAAGGCACATTACGGAGGCCGAAAGGCATTCTATTGTATTCGTAAAGCCCAATGGGTGAGACAACTGCTGTTTTTTCTATATGCTGGGTATGAACGGGTATATTGTGAAATGCACGGACTAAATCAATTTTTGAAAAAATGTTTTTGTTTTCGAGAAACCCTATAGCATCGTATATTACCGGAATTGGGTACAGGTCGGGCACCGTTTGTTCGTTTAGTTTGCAAAAGTCACCTATCAGCCGAAATTTATTATTTTTTTCTTTTTTTACTATTAAGCCAGAGGCCCACTGTGAGTGTGATTCACTTATTAGTCCTAGTTTTGTTAACTTACTATACTCTATTCTTACTATCTTTTTGACTTCTGGACGTAGGCATCTGGGCTTTTCATACATTGGCGCCCCAGTTGTTTCAATGAAGCACTTGACGTTGTGAGCCACTTTGTTGTTGTGAGAATAATAGCAAATTATTTTATACGTTGACTTATTATTCTCGCACATCACATGTTGTGGCAACACTGTTTTTGTTGTTATTATTAATCTGTGATATTTGTGTTTGTAACTCAACTGTGATTATATGTTTTGTATGCCTTCTCGTCGCTCATCAACCTTCGTAACATCAACATGTCCGCTAATATTATGTGGAATAAAATTCGTGAAATAGTGAATATTTAGTCTTTTTATTTATGTGTTCGTAATGTGTGTTTCTAGTCGTCGTTCAATCTTTTCATCAGTGTAGGTTTTGTCGTTGCTTTTCGTGTAGTTCGATCCGTTGGCAGTTCGTATTTTCTCACAGGTTATGGGCCCAGTTACCTGGATGTCAACGTGGTCGCCATTGTTTTGAGTCTTCAAAGTTGTGCTGTCGAATTCTGCTCGCCACTCCCAAGTAGTACCATGCTTCTTAATTCATTTTTCATTGTTTGATATGTTCGTTTCTCAATGTTCCTGTGATCTCGTTCGTGTTGAATCGTTGGTCGGCGTATCTGGTAGTTGCTGAAATTGCTGTTTTGCGGTGCAACTGATCGTCGTAACCTGTAAACGAGATGGACGCGAGAAAGAAGAATACGATCGAGCCGTTCAATGGGCAGAATGGTCGAACGTGGAAGTTCAGAATGGAGCTGCTGCTGGCAAAGGAGTCATTAAATAATATAATTGTTGATTCTTTGCCTACTATTCGTAATAGGGGAGATGCCTGGTCAAAGGAGAATGCAAAAGCGATGTTCCTGATAGCCAACAACGTGACAGATGAATATTTGGAGATGCTTCAGACGTACACTACTGCGAAGGAGATGTTCAACGTGCTCACGAACCTGATTGACAACGGAAACGACCAAACACTCATGGATTTACGAGGTGAATTGTACACAAAACGGTATGTTTCTGGTTCTGATTTGCAGAAGTATCTGCTTGATTATCGTGCCCGTTGTAGACGATTAACCGAATTGGGAGACCTGACAACCACAAGGCAATTTGTATTGGTATTGCTGAGATCGCTGCCTGCAGAGTTTTGTCCGATCAAAGTGGTGATAGAGGATGCAGAAGTCGTCACCTGGGATGCTGTGTTTATGAAGCTAAACAACTTCCAGCGTGAGCTATCATCTGATAGTAAGTCGACAGTGAGAGGTAACTCTCTGAATTCTGCATCCCAAAAACCTTCATCAGTGGCTGTCACTGGTGAGGAGAATGTGTTTTTCGGTAATCATTACAGTATCGGACGAAATTCAGGTAATAATAATAATAATAATAGTAATCGTTTTAATCGTGGTAGGTCCCAAAATCGAAATAATAATCGTGGTTTCAATCGAGGTAGAAATAATAATCATAATAATAATAATTTTTATAACTCATCTTCCAATAATGAAGGTCGAAATAGTAATAATAATCACAATTTTAACTCACAAAGCAATAATAATAATAGTTTTAATGGAAATGGTCGTAGTTCTGGTGCTGACAATGGACATTCAAATATTAAATGTCATTTTTGTAATAAGATTGGACATATAGCACGAAATTGCTATGCTAAAAATCGAAATAATAATAATAATGACGCTTGTAATAGTAATAGTAATAACGGAAATCGTTCTAATGACCATGTTTCCAATAATAATAATAATAATAATAGGAATTCTGCACAGATATGCAATGAAAATTTTAATGGTAATGACGATTGCTCAGATGTGGGTTATAGTTTCACAGTAAATAATAGTAATAATAATAATAACAAAATTGATGAGTTCTGTAATGCAAAGGGAGATGTAAATTTGATGCCTCGAACCACATTCGTAGTAGACAGTGGATGCACAATTCACATAATTAACGATATAAGCTTATTCAGTGACTACATTGATTTAATTAAACCACATAGTATCTGTGTTGCGAAGAAAGGAGTTTCTTTGTCCGTTACATCGGTTAGTACAGTAAAATTAAAATTATTAAATGGAATAGTAATTGAATTGAAAAATGTTAGATATGCTCGGGAGCTGCCGCAGAATCTGCTATCGGTAAAACGAATGAGCAAGTCGGGTTTTGATACCCTGTTTAAAGAGGAATCTGTCGATATCATCCAACGCTGCAGTGGAAAAATAGTGACCACTGGTGTTAGCGTAAATTCAGATCTTTACACCATTGATTTTTTAAAAATGGCTAGTCAATCGTGTAATCTGACATTGGAGGATGAATCGAGCCCGCTGACTGTGTGGCATAGGCGACTTGCTCATCTGAACGTGAACGATGTTAAGTTGTTGTCAAACAGAGGTTTAATACCGAACGTTGACTCCAACCGCAGATTGCTGTGTGAGCCCTGTGTGATGGGGAAACAGAGCCGAAAACCGTTCTTGAGGCATGAACGAAAAACTAGTAAGCCTCTGGAATTGGTACATACTGATCTCTGTGGTCCTATAAATCCTCCTGCATATAAAGGAGCGAAATACTTTATGACATTTATAGATGACTATTCAAATTTTGTTGTGTGTACCTGTTGACAAGTAAGACGGAAGCCTTTTCAAAAGTTAAAGAATATCACGAGATGGTCTCGAATAAATTTGGCTATAATGTAAAGAGACTTCGTTGTGATCGCGGCACAGAATACTTGAACACTACCTTCCAGTCATATTGTACTGAGAAAGGAATTGTGATTGAACCTACGGTTGGTGGCTGTCCACAGCAAAATGGAAAAGCTGAAAGGATGAACAGGACGCTATGTGAAAGGGCAAGGACGCTGTTATTCGAGAGTGGTCTTGGTAAGATATTTTGGTTGGAAGCCATATTGTGCTCCGCCTATATCGTGAACAGATGCCCCACAAACAAGGATTTTGTTCCTTATGAAAGGTGGTTTAATGAACAATTTGATTATAGGAAATTAAAAACGTTTGGATGCAACGCATATATGTTGTCATTCAAACATGACTCTAATAAGTTTAAAATAAAAGTGAAAAGTTGATAATGGTAGGATATTCTCCATGTGGTTATAGATTGTTGGATATAAATGCTAGGGAGATACGTCTGTTGCGAGATGTTGAGTTCTTCGAAAATAAAATAGATGATAATAATATAAATAAATATACTAAAGATGATGATATTTTCACAGAAGTCACGGAATCAAACTTAGAAAATATTGAAGTTGATGGTGACTTGAATTTAGACTGCCTTCCACAGGAAACGACTGAACGTGATGAAGTAGCGAGCAATATATATCTTGCTGAGGATGGCGTCCCTTTGACGTTTGAGGAGGCGAATGCTGCACCAGACAGTCTGATGTGGAGGGATGCTATTTCTTCGGAAATAAGTGCCCTGAATTCCAATCAGACTTGGCGGATGACCAAACGTCCAAAGGAAGCCCCCACCATCACGTGTCGGTGGATTTTTAATAAAAAATATGATATTAATAATGATGTGTTATATAAGGCTAGATTAGTTGCCAGAGGATGCCAACAGAAGAAGGGCTTCAATTTTAATGAAGTGTATGCGCCAGTGGCGAAACTTTCGACTGTCAGGACCCTCTTGGCTGTTAGCAATAAATTAAAATTTCACATAGAACAAATTGATATATGTAGTGCCTTCCTGAATGGAGTTCTTTCGGAAGATGTGTATCTTGAGATACCCGAAGGGATAGAAACTAAAATTGATAGACATAATAATGTTTTGAAATTGAATAGGTCTATCTATGGTCTAAAGCAGTCGCCCAAGGTATGGAACAAATTGTTCAACGAGTTCCTTGTTGCTCTTGGCTTTGTGCAGAGTACGGCGGATGACTGCTTATATATATATAAAATAAAAGTGATGGGACTGTAGTTTTTTTACTCACATATGTTGACGATGTCCTGATTAGCTCAAATAACAAAACACAAATCACATTTTTTAAAAAGGAAATAAATAAAAGGTTTAAGTGTAAGGATCTGGGAAAGGTCAAGAAATATTTAGGTTTGAATATCAATCATAATCGTGAAGATGGCATACTGGAAATTGAGCAGAGGGGTCTCATTGAGTCTGTTGCTAGGCGTTTTGGCGTTGATAACTGCGCACCAACCTACACACCCATTGACCCTAAACTCCAATTGGACAGGGATCTCAATGCGTGTGATAGTGTACTCAACAACAACTATCAACAGCTCGTGGGATGCCTAATGTATCTGATGCTAGGATCACGGCCCGATATTTGCTTTGCAATATCGTATTTTAGCCAATTCTCCAGTTATGCCACTGACGAACATTATAAATACTTATTGAGAGTACTTAAATATTTAGTTACCACGAAAGATAAAAAATTAATATTTTCTAATGAACATGATAATAACGGCAATATTTTAGAAACTTTTTCTGATGCCGATTGGGGTAATTGTATCACCACAAGACAGTCTGTCTCCGGTTACTGTGTCTTTCTTTATGGATCACTGGTGTCCTGGTCTAGCAAGAAGCAACCAACTGTAGCACTATCTAGCACTGAGAGTGAGTTGATTGCAATATGCGATGCTACCACTGAGTCAATCTGGTTGAAGTATCTGTTAAGTGACTTTTGCATTCAGATTAATAACAGAGCTGTGATTTATGAAGATAACCAGAGTTGTCTGGCTCTTCTGCACTCTGGAAAGTGGAATACTCGCAGATCCAAACATATAGATGTAAAGTACCGTTTTGTGTGCAATCACGTAGATATAGATTTTAAGTATTCGTACGTACCGACTTCGCGACAGTTGGGGGACGTTTTCACGAAGGGCTGCCCAAAGCCCAAATTTGATATGTTTTGTAAACTGTTGAAACTAATGTAACTTTTTGTATATGTTTACCATTTGTGTTGATATTTTTTTATGTTGTAAATTCGTTGTGTTATTGTTGACCTTTGTCATTTGTTGTTTTTTAATGACTTTATTAATTTAGAAAATTTGTTTAGTAGTATTTTTGACTTTATCGTATAAATATAATTTGAGGAGGCGTGTGAGAATAATAGCAAATTATTTTATACGTTGACTTATTATTCTCGCACATCACATGTTGTGGCAACACTGTTTTTGTTGTTATTATTAATCTGTGATATTTGTGTTTGTAACTCAACTGTGATTATATGTTTTGTATGCCTTCTCGTCGCTCATCAACCTTCGTAACATCAACATGTCCGCTAATATTATGTGGAATAAAATTCGTGAAATAGTGAATATTTAGTCTTTTTATTTATGTGTTTGTAATGTGTGTTTCTAGTCGTCATTCAATCTTTTCATCAGTGTAGGTTTTGTCGTTGCTTTTCGTGTAGTTCGATCCGTTGGCAGTTCGTATTTTCTCACAGTTGTGGTATTGTGGTGACTGTGTGATGCTTTTGTACCTGGACAGGAGTTCGTAAAGTCTGTTGTTGACATCTTGGTTTGTTCGGATGGATGAAATTGATGTGTGTTGCGTGTTTTTGACAGTACCTTGTGCACTGCAGAGCATTTTGGCATCGATGAGTTTACAGCCCTGCAAGTCTGGTATTAGACCATAGTGTTTGAGGAAGTCTGCGCCTATGACAGGGCAGTTTACATTGGCTACTACAAAGTTCCATCTGTAGTTCTTCGGTAACCCGATGTCGAAGCTGAGTTCTTTCGTGCCATAAGTCAAAATTTTACTGCTGTTGATGGCGAAGAGACTGTAGTCAGTCGTTGCATGAGTTGTTTCAGTAGTGCTGGGTGGTATAGCAGAAACATCGGATCCTGTGTTGATCAACCAGTCGGGTCCGATGCCTTGAATGTTCATAAAAAGTCGCAGCGAAGTAGTATTTGGTGAAGGCTGAATTGCCGCACATTCCTCCTTCACTTGTCGTTTCCCATAATCGCATGTTTGCACCCAGGTGCGCAGTTTTGTGCTCTCTCCCCGAATGTATGGTGATACCAGCACTGCCCTTCAATTAATTCGGTCTTTGATTCTCAATAGGGTGTTTGTTATCTGCTGTGTTGTCGTACAGGGTATCGGTTGTAGCTGCGGTCCCTGCTTCGATCGTTGCTGCGGTCTCTACATCTTGGTCTATGCTCACCATACTCTCGTCGGTCAGCTCTCAGCCCCGATATTTCGGTGGTAAGGAGTTGGAGTATGGTGGCAAGACAGTCGTCGGTGGCGTTTGATGTGCTCGGTGCAGCATCAACTGCATTTACCTACAGTCCATCTCATCCATTGAGTTCGTGAAGCCTGTCTGCTGTTTTGCAGAGGCTGTCCAATGGGTCAGTGTGGTTTGCGGACAAAACCTCCTGGGTGAGCAATAGAAGTTTCTGCATCCAGATAGGTCTTACGATTTGATCTGCTTCTACTTCACCACCCACCAGGGTTCTGAGCTTTTGTAAGATGACGCAGGGTTTGGTGGATGGTGAGATGTCTGCACCTCGAAGTAGGCGCCGGAGTTTCTCTTCCTCTGATTGGCCATCTGCTGCAATGAGTCGTGTGCGTGCTTGTGTGTATGGATCTTCAGGCTTCTGTCTGATTATACTTTCGAGTGTGCTGATCTGGTCTGGCTCCAGTCGTTGCAAGATTACCAAAAAAATTTTTTTCTCTGTGTGGACACTACAGTCATTGAAAATTATTTCACAAGTGAGAAACCATAAGTCTGAATTTCCCAGAGTGTAGGCCGGTAATTCAAAACACTTACCAACATGGTTTGTTGTAGCCCCTACGGCTGAGTTATTGTTGGTATTTGTGTCAAGCATTACACTCTGGTCACTTTCACTTTTGAAAAAAAAAAGGGAAAAAAAAGGAGATCACTTTCGAAAATATTGCCGGTCACGGTTGCCACTTTGTAGGCCTACCCTTAGGTCCAACCGAAATAAACGAGAACAGAACTAGTAACCGAAACATATATTCGAATGAACAGACAGATACAAACTGACTTTGTACGAGTGTGTGAAAAATTAAAATCTCGATCACAACATCGAAGGTGCGAATACGGTTACACATGATCATGTTAAAATATGTTAGCTTATAGATAAGGCCTAAATTCTCTTGTCTTATCGAATCTTCTAAAATATTGGTTCACTGTCCGCTACAAGTTCTACAAGACCAATTTGGCTTAGGAGACAATTTTTGGACACTCTTTTTACCTGAAGAGGAGAAGTAACTACAACTTCTGTCAGTCTGACAATCTCAACATTATTGTTCCCCCCGGAGTTCTAAAAATTTTGCGTCATCATTGAACAAATCTTTGATATTTTCGTTGTACAATTCCACATAAGACAAAGTTATCTGGAATGAAAGAAAAAAAGATAGCAGTCAAGACTTAAATAGATGAATATTACAAATAAAATGTTAAATTAAAAAGATTATTATGAAACGAATTTACAATAAATCTGTCTTTTCGTTCTTGAACAAACGTAAAAAGATCCTTGATGGCTTGAATCACAATTCCACTTTCAGAAAAATTAATTTTCGCCACTTGATCAAAATTAAAGGAATTCATCGTCATCATGGTGTGCGTTTTACCCGAACCGGTTGCTCCGTAAGCAAAAATCATTCCATTATAACCAGCTACGATTTCGTTAATTAGATTTTTCGTAGTAAGTTTATAAACTTCTTCCTGCAAAACAGAATTTTATACTTTTCGTGAGATTCATTCCCTTATTACGTACTCTCACATACCTAAATGAAGCTTAATAAATTAAAAATATTAGTCCATTAATGACGTTACCACGCAAAGTGAAAATGATTTTTATGATAATCATAGATCAAAGGCGGTTTTAATATTTAGTCAAATAGAAGATATTTGTAAGAAATTTCCAGAACTTTCATAAATACACAGCACAATCCAAAGAAGAGAACATACAGCATCATAAAACATCAATTAAAACCAATAATTGGCATTTCTAAGAGTTAGAGGCTACATCCCAGTACTATGACTAAATTACTTTATCGTCTTTCCTCCCAAGCAAAAAACTAAACATTTAGTTAAGAGAGGATTCATTTTTATTTTTAACCTTAACTACACAGAAAATCCCTGATAGTCGAGAAATCAGGAAATTTTTATAATTTATTTCTATATCTATGCAGATTCTCAAGAGTTTATTTAAAAATCTCGATCTTCGTCAACTACGATCAGGTGCGGATCCACCGAAGGAAAAGGGAAATCCGCCCCCAACGTAAAAAAAAAGAGAAAAATGGGACTGAAAACAATTCTGCCAAAATTATTGACATTTTCTTCTCACTAAAATGACCTTTGGATCTGCTACCAATTATGGTTATAATTTCATACAATTTTTAATTAGGTTTTTTTCACAACATTAAACATAAGCATTTACTTTCAGGTAAATTTTGTAGAATCTACTGATTTCAGAGGGCGATATGTCACGATTTTGGAAAATTTCTCTACAAGTAGTTTTTTTTTATCATGGTCCTAGACACTAAAAACACCCTCCCCTCAAGTTTTTTTATAGCATCTGTACACGACACCACACAAATACCAATAGCGGTCGGTTGTGTGTACAGCGAGAAGTGTGTGCGGGCTGAGTCCAGTAAACAAAGTTAGCTGCATAGACAAAATATACAGCCGTGAGCACCAAAATATAGTTCGTGGGTTTTACCCCACTGGCCGCTAGGTGGTCGACGAGTGTGTAATACACACTCATATGTCAACGACCACCCGTCGCCACATCATCTATATAATTATTCAATACACAAAGGTTTTTTTTTGTGAAAGGAACCTGTCAAAAATGGGTCTATGGATTTTTACAGATGAGGTCTCAAATTAAAGAGGGTGAACTGAAGATGATCTGTGACCCATCAGAGAAACTAAAACCATGAGAATCATAATTTTCTTTGTAAAACATATTATCTTACACTCAGTATGAAAATATGAAGCTTACATTTTCTTTGATCAGAGGAGGTGCAACCCATCAGAATCCAAATAAAAAAATTTTTTTTTATTAAAAAATTTTTTTTTGGCAACAATAAAAAAATATGAAGATTATATTTTTCTTCCATCAGAAGACATAATATGATCCTTCAGAGGTACTAAAACTCATCATTATCAGAAACATTTTTAATATTCTAACATATCTATCAAAAAAGGGTGAATGTATCTTCATGAACGAAGTTTCAAAAAAAAATTGACTTGAAGATGTGCGAAGACCCATTAGAGGTGTTAAAAACCATCAGTTTTGGAGCTGAAAATAAGGAACGTGTTGCAACAGATCCTAAAAAAACAAAATTACAGGCATTTTTCCACTTAAAGAGTGCACATGAATAATCAGCATTACTGCTTTATTAGAACATTCCACAACATTGTGTGTGGCATATCAAACAAAAATTTTGTTCTTAAGGTCAAAGAGGGGCGCAAAAAATAGTGACAAGACTCTACGCAGCATCTCTAAAGAACAGAGAACTCTTCTATTTGTGTCTATTATTGCTGCATGAGCATGGTCTAACAAGCTTCCAGGATATACAAACTTACAGTGGAGTCATCTATAATTTATTTGTAGAAATGGTACAAGCAAGAAGAATTGCTAAAAATGACAATGATTGGCATGAAACATTTATGGAAGCTGCAGTTGTACAAACACCAAAACAGACAACTCTTTGGATTAAAATGTGATTTAAAATTTCCAACATATGGCTTACAACTTTGGGAATAATTCTAATTCCACTTATTTGAAGACGTTTTGCAGAATCTCGATGAAGTAATAGCATGTGAGGACTGTTTGAAATTAATGAAGTTTTATTTACCCATAATACAAATATTGAAGAACAAGGGTTACCAGTTCCAACATTTATAACAAGGAACATCTATGAATATGATGTTAAGAACAGGGAGAGATTTTTTGTCCAATTTATGACAATGCAAATGACTAACAATGTAAAATTGTACTACTTTGTAGTGATTTCCATCAAACCTTCCCAGTTATTCCACTTGCAAGATAAGCTATAACAGTGGAGAATTGTGTGAAGTTCCTTCTTTTAACACTTTCAAGTCGAGAAAAACTAGTCTAAGCTGGTATTAGTCTAAAGACAGCTCAACTCGTCTCATTGTAACACTTCACTCAGTCGATGCTCCCAACATCAAACTGACACTCTAGTTGTAGGATAAGCCCAGCTCGTTTTCATATTCAAAAATTAATACCAACATGAGAACGAGTCCCACTTGTTTTTAGACTGCACAGATGTGTAGAGGGTAGTTCTGGCTTCATTTTCCTTTTTTTTTTGTCTTTCTACGTCAATTCTAACACATTTTACAGAGATTTTTCAAAGTGAACTATCTGGGTTTTTTTTTCTGTGATTTCTGTTAGTTATCATTCTTATGAAATTGTGACTGAAAATTACAATGTAATTTGGAGCTTTAAAACTTAAAAATGGATGATGTTTTTTTCATTTATGATGAGAAAACTCATTCAAAGGTAAAGTACTCCTATTCTGAGTGTCTAATACCTCTTTGTTTGGAGAGTTGTTTCAAGATGTTTCATACAAAAGCCGAATTTTGGCGATAATTTTTTGTTTCCATTATTACTTATTTTTTTTTTTTTTTAATGAAAAAAATTTTTTTTCATTTTTTTTTCAATTTTGTACTACAATATAATACCGGCAAATAATATTTTCATTATTTAATTTTACATTCTCCTGATTATTTGGACATTTAGATACAACATATTAAAATTTCAGATTTTTAGGATTTAAGGGGGAAAAATTATGATTTTTCTAAAATAGGTCCAAAAAGTCCAGACTAGAGGGAGTGACCAAACAAAACGAGCTCCACTTGTCTTTAGACTACTGGGAAAGTTTCAGATTTGAATTTAGAGACTAGAAATGTCTGCTACCTAAAACGAGCCCAGCTTGTCTTTAGACTTGAAAGTGTTAACAGTGGCCTCAAATCAAGTCATTCTCAGTAACGATAAACATTCATGCTCTGCCGAGTGAAACTGAATTTGTTGAATTTTTTAAACAAATACTGGATGGATCATTACAATTGCGCTCAGAACTTGGAGATCATATTATTGAAATACCAGAACAAATTATTGGAAAGGGTTTAGTGATGGAAGAAACGTATGGAAATTTTAATGACATTTTACTTTCCTCATCAATAACTGATAAGGCAATTCTTGCATCAACCAACAAAGACTGTCTAGCTATTAGCAACAAAATTGTGAACCAAATGCCTGGAGATGCTAAAACTTTTCATAGTGTAAACAATATTGTAACTAATGATGACAATGTACAAAATCAATTTCCTATCAAATTCTTCAATAATGGTAAGCAATTTTTATGGAAAATAAGGAGAAATACTCGTATAGCCATATAGGAAATGAAAAAGACAAGAATTGCATTAGTCATTTGATTTTCTGTCTCTTTCTAACACGTTTTCTCGGGTTATCATATTGTGAGCGTTCTAGTATTCTTTCTTTATTTCTATGTTTTCAGTTAGTTTAATCATTTACTAGTCTTATATTCGTTTGTCATTTGTACTCAAAATAAGGTTATTTTCATTGTTTGGTTCAAAAAAATTGGCATTACAAAATTACCCTGGTTTATTTGTATTCAATTTTTCAAAGCTAAAAATATTTTTAATTCAAATTTTGAATGATGTTACTTTTTACCTATTACTTTAGTCCAACATAGTTGTGTTCTTTTGTTATTTGAATTTAAGATAAGTTTGTTTGATGCCAAAAAATTGTTACCTTTGTTTCAGATTGACAATACATTACATTAAAAAAAAAAAAAAAAGAAAGAAAGAAATAGTCTATTTTGATAAGTATAATATCAGCCAAGTATATATCAAAATGAAAGGAACACTACAATAGAGATGTGCGTTTTAGTTCATTTGGGGGATTTAGTTCAACAGGTCTCGGTCTTTTGAATGAACTAGTTCAGTGAACTAGTTCAAAATGAACGAAATGAGCTGCATGAATCAAACCTTTGAGTATGTATTATTTCATAGGGAGAGCAATTCGTATACATTTTCTATACGTAGTTACTTTCAGACATAGAAAGCGCTTTCATTCCCCAAAAACGCTTACTATTTTGTTTCGTTTTTTGTTGATTGATAAGAAATTCCACTCATCCAGTGATTAACAACAATGCTGTGATGTATAAGAGTGAACTAGCTTGTAGGTCTATACCTTTGACTATATACATACTGGACTGCTAATACTGATAAAAAGCTGTGTTCAAAACAAACAGGCGTATCCCTGTTCAAAATGTTAGTTCATTATCAAATTTATTAATACTTATTGTCTTTTCCTTTGACTAGGTCTCTTCTTTCCACAATTATTGATTTTAATTACGAATTAAACCGGTAATGTTGTAGTTTTATAAAACTCAGAAGTTCAAAAATTTCAGTTAAATCAATTTAAAATCTGATTTATTGATGCATAAAAATAATCTTTTTTGTTGCTGTATGACAAATGTTTTTATCTACTTGCGAAATATTCTTACAAATATGTCTAATTCTAATTTTTACATAGAAATTTGTAATTAATTCGGTTAAATGCGGTTCAGGTAGTTCCATGTTTTTAAACAGAAAACCAGTAAACTAACATTTTGAACGGGGATACGGGTGTCTGACTCAACTTCACCAGTTGTTCACTAGACTCTGTGTTATTCTTATCAGTATTAGCAGTCCAGTATGTATATAGTCAAAGGTCTATACAATATAACTTTGATTTGATAATATCTTTTAGTTCAAAATGAACTAGTTCATCCTCATCTTTCGGTCTCGTTCATTTAGGTCTTTCAAAAGATTAGTTCAAATGAATTAGTTCTCGGTCAACCGACACATCTCTACACTACAATAAGCAAGTAGGATAACTGTGTTAAAAAGACTGCCATTCCAGTGTGACACTTTTCAACTTCAAAACCATTTCCCAAGGATTGCATTTCAGCTTGAACAATAATTGAGAAGTTCAAGTGCTTTTTAATGATATTTGGATGATTCAATTTATACAGTAATTTTATTTCACACAGTGTCCTATTAATACCGTTTCTACTTTTTAGATACTGTCAATTTTTAGCTAAAAAACAAATAGAAAGAAATAGTACGTGACAGTAAAGACAAGGTAAAACATTATTCTTAACATCGCAAACTGACGTACTTTTTTCACAGTAATTATTTCATCTGGATCTTTAAACCTGGCCTCAAAGAGAAGTGTAAACTATACATTCAAACCAATGACAACAAAACTTCACCTCACCTTAGAAAATTTCTTTATTCTTGACCACACTTTCTTTGAAAGCCACTAAAATTAAACACTATAAAAACAGTATAACTGCCTGTGGAATACCTTGTGAAAAGATATTCTCACCAGAGGGTAATCTACAGATTTAGCATGTTTAACCACTTCATATGTAAAAATACAGGTAAACCAAAACCTGGGTGAACACTAGAGATTTTAGAACTAGTTTGGACAGTTAATATATGGACTTATTTACACGCACACCAACACACGTAAATAATGATTACATATGTTTGTGTGAATGGCCCAGTATCATTTCTTATAGTGATAAGAAATGATGGGCCAGTTTGTGTATGGAATTGTGACATCATTGTATTGTTGAGATTAGTCATGATTCAGTACTCGTATATTATTTGCATGTATGTAAGTACAAGTAATTACAATCGAACATAATTTGTGCATTTGGTTTAACATCATTGAGACAAATATTAGCCTGCCTTGCCACAGCAACTGTTATCAGGTGTTCAAGCCCCAATACCTCATACGATGAGTGTCCCCTCACTGCCCTTTATTGTTCGTTAAAATTCTATAAAAGTAATTCTAATTGTAATTAATAATAAATATTAATTATAATTCAGAGATCAGTCGATATCCAATAATTTTGTTTACAATTTCATCTTTACATAGTATATACTCGAAGACAGGGAAATTTGAAATAACAAATAAGTCAATAAAACATTAACCAAGCAAGTAGTGTGATAATGCGTCAGATGTGAGATTTAATGTAAAGGGATGTGACTGAGACCTCCATAATCAGTTGACACAGATCCGAGAAAAACCATTCTGTCAGCAGACACTTCCATTTGATTTGGGTTTAATAATAAAATACTGAAGATAATTTTTTTTTTCATAAATTTGAAGACAAATGACGTCAACATACATCTGGAAATAATTATTGCCATCACTGTATTGCATATATCTTAATTTTAGTTTTGAATTTGCATAGGATCAAATTTATTTTTGTATATGATCACCCATTCGCTATTTCAACAAATTTCCAATAGATGTCTACCACTCTAGTATTTACCTGAGTTGCATCTTCAACAAAAACTTCGTCAAATTTGAATATGTTTTTTTTTCCAATGTTTGTTTTTTGGACACCTAGGCATGTTTGATCTAATGAAATTCCATTATCTCCAAATACTATAGTCTAAGAAACAATAAATAAAAATATATTTAGGCTAATGTTTGTAAGAAAAATTGAATTTTTTCTATATATTTTATACTTTATTGTCCAAAGCTAATACGCAACGTTTTGAATTCTTCATTACAATAGGTTTTATTCTGACTACAACCTGGGCATCGGACATAAACAATATAACATGGGAATATTAGCGTTCGAAAATTAAAAATGACAATTATGATGTAGTCAAACATACCTTTATTCGTTCTTTTTTACCGTCATTCGGACTCGATTCAAAATTGTTAAAACTGTCACCATTTCTGGTGGCTGATGTGGACAAATCGTCACTTGTTTTAGTCGACATAATTTTTTTTTGTAACAAAAAAATTGAAATTTTTCATTAAGTATGCTTGACCAAACACGACATGTACCTACGCTTTTCATGAAATGCTAAATATTTCTCTACACTGTACAAAAATATGAAAAGTAGGCATAAATCATAATACACTCGAGAAATGAATGAATTAATGAAAACTGTATGACAAATACAAGTAAAATAACTTTATACAAAACACACCAGAAAGGTCTTTTAAAAATATTATATTGATTAAAAAATTGAAGAAGAAAATTTTAAAGTTCAAGTTTGTGGTATATTGATTGCCATTTTAACGAAAATTTTTCGAAACAGACAACACAAATATAGGTTTCATCGAATAAAAAGAATGAATGAAAAGTTAAATCGTATCAAGAGAAAAAAAAAACAAAAAAACAATCATTATGCACAATTCATATTTATTAACTCTGAATATAAGTCGATAAAGGGGCAAAAAATTAATAAGTGACAATAAAACCTTACTTTCGCTGACCGTTGCTAAGGGACAACTGGCCAGGTCAACCTTGAAATGTACAGCATTTACGAATTACGTTTTAAAGGTTGTTACTGAAAACGTATACTTCGCATTAGAATAACGAATGTTTTATTTTTCCTATCATTCTTTCTCTTCGTACAAATCACACATTCTTTTCTATATTTAATGGAAGACAATTACAAAATACAAACATATTTTTGCAAGTGAATTATTTAATCATAAAATAAAACTGATAACTACAAAGAATTAAATTCGAAAAGGTAATCGTCATAAATATAAGACGTTAAGAGTAACATAATAGGTACGAATACGGAAGTCGACTGTCAAATACTTAAAAAAAAACAACCACTCAATTATTAAAAAAATCGTCGGTAGTGGACGAGTAGCCTATGCCCAAAAAAAATAAAACAAAAATTAAGAATAAATAAAGAATTAATTTCGCCGAACTTTTGTAACAGGAACAAAGAAATTTTCACAAGACTATAAATATGTATATTGAAACTCCCGAGGCTTTAATATCTAATCGATAATTAATCAAGAAATATAGAAAGAAAACAAAAGATTTATTGAACTTTAAAAATATTTATGTTACATACCAAGTCCGAAATTGTAGCATCCACTGATGATGTAACCATTTTCACAATCCTGAGATGGTACATTAAGTCATTTCGTACCAAGTCTAAAATTTTTTTTATTTGCAAACTGATTTTTTAGTTTGAAAGAGTGCGGCATTTGAACATTGAAGAATTTCGAGTTTTCACTTCTCAGAATTAACGCTTAAACTAAAGTTGAACCGAGAATTAACTTTTAGACAGAGCAGATCCAAAACTAAAACTATCAGTGAAAACTTTAGAACTTAAAGCTTTCACTTCTCTGAACTAATACTGTCAGAAAAATTATTAAATATAACTAAGAATCAACTTTGAAAAGGGCAGGTTCAAAACTGAAACTTTATAATTTAATTACAGTTCTATCAAGGATAGACACTTGCATGGGGCCAAAATTTTGTGAAAATCCATCAAGTGGAAGGGTCGTGATACTGCGACAAAAAAAAATCAACTTCAATAAATTTATAATATAGAAATGTGTAAAATGAAAGATTATTTCGTGAAAAAAACCAATGTACTACATTAATTCGGACTTGATACAACCAATCTTGAACAAAGTTGATCAAAAATATAACTTTGTACAAAATATCTGCGCTATTCTAGGATGCTACAAGAAAACTAGTACTAAGTCCTAAATTTCAGACTTCTAACATACCTGTACCATCCAATTTCGAAATTGGTACATAACATATAAAACTAACAAAGAAGGGAAAAACGAGTTCACAAAGAGGAATGTTCATTCAAGTTTAAGTTTAGGTAAATCAGTGTTATGGTGAATTTCATTTTTTAATTTCTTAAATTTGAATCAAGTTATAAAATAAAACAAAGCTAAGTGATAGAAGAATCCAACAACTTCAAAATGCGAATTTCTGCCGGGAATTACAGATACCTATTTCAGTAAAATTAAAAAAAAAAAATTATCGAAATAATGGAAAATAACGAATGGACAAACGTCATAGTTCTTAAAACAGATAAAATTCCAATAAATTAAAAAAAAATAAAAGTCATCTTAAGTTCAACCTTCGCTCAAGAAATTTCAAACAAAAAACGAAATTAATATTCGTTTATAAATACATGTAAAATTAGAATATTAAATGCGAAACTTTCTGCAACAAGAAGCTGACTAGGCTCGGATTAGAGTCAATACCTACCACCAGGTAACAAACGATAAAAAAATTCCTACTCCCCAAAATTAATATTAAAAACAAACTCAACGACATAATTAGGTAACATAAAAAGTAATTGGTAACGAATAGTTATCATATGGGCTAAGTATTGAAATAGAATCTATAAAAAAAAATCAGCATGCATTATTCAGAGATATCAACTCCTTTCTTCCGGATAAAAACCTAAATTTAATCTCAATTGTTCAAGAAACACGAATGTAAGAATAGTTTGTGGAGCCAAGCGAACAAACGCAGGAACGTAGCCCTAAAAAAATTCAAACAATGATTCAAAATAATTTTCAATCAAGCATAAAGTTGAAAAAATAATTCAAAATTACCTTGAAAAATCCTATCGGTCCTAATCTTGCAGTGTATTTGATGATATCCAATATACCCTGTAAGTATTTAAAAATGCCCAATATTATGTATGATATAAAATCATGTTGAGAAAATTAATTCAAATTGGGGATTGAAAAAAACAAGATTATTACTTATAGCATGGGTTTTGAAAACTGGATTGTATGTTTTATAACATAAAGCAGTGCTGCTGTTTTCTCTCAAATTATCGATTTTAGTAAACTTGCATAAAATTAAGATATTTGACTGATTTCTGTTATTAAAACAGAAAAGCGTCAAGTATTAAAAACGGCAAAACTTGGATTTGTATTTTTCAATGTATGAACATCTTAGCGGTAGGTCACAGTAGGGCTAAAACAAGAATTACGATCGTCAGATATGCATAACTCGTATGTCTTACAATACTGTAACTCTCATTTTTGCATGTTAGTTGACATGTAGGTGTGTGGTTGTATACCTGCACAATGCACATGCTCACAACTACGCTATTATGTTTACACATCAATCCTTCCTGAATTTTGATCATTTAGTACTGGATACTCAGGTAAACATGAAAATCTGTGCCAACATTCTACGCTGCAAAATAGACATCCATTTTACTGCACATGTGCAGTAGGTTTTTTTATGTCTGTTTTGATTTTGTTGTTGCAGTTGTTATTATTATAAATATGTGACGGTGCAAAAAACAGGTGAAAAAAGACGAAAAAAGACCTATAAATTGCATATGTGCAATAAAACCGATGTCCATTCTCCTGCTTAGAATAATGACATGTTTCATTAACATTGGTGAGATAGGACGGCTGGGTATCAAGTACTAAATGATGGAAGTTCATAAGTCCCTATAGAAACTCACACCTTTCTTTTTATTTCAATTCTATAAGATACACAAATTTTTATAAATGTGATTTTATTTTCACCATTAATAAATTTTTATTATTTAGGACTTACTTTTAATCATTTTTAATAAAGAGAGAACAACTTTTGATGAAAATTCAAAACATACCCGCTACTTGATTCAAATTTTAGCAATCAAAACTTCAATAAGTAACCCTAGGTTAAAGAAGGCTTTTATTTTTACAAGAAATATTCTTTTCACATTTTTGTTTACCAAATTTTCACGCTGAGATATTTTTGCTATATAAAATAATTCAAAGGCGACTCTCGAAGTTAGGAGGAGCTAAAGCATTTAAAGAAGAAAACTATTTTTATGATTTTAACGATCAGTTCGATGAAAATAAGCTTAATTTGAATGATTAATACTAATTTCTGGCCGGTGAGGATTGAACCTCTTCCGAAAAGAATTATAAGTAGGATTTTGAAAAAATTGTTTTCTTTTTTTCATTTTCATCATGAAACTTCAATTAGCAGAAAATATTAAGCTGGTTTCATTCATCAAACGAATTTTAGAAGCAATTAGAATGGTATCAATTAATATTTCTCAACCAAACTCTATTCAATGGTCAAACTATACGGGATAGTGATTTAATTTATTAAACTTATTTTTAATTTTTGAGCGAGTTTTAACAAATATATATGACATAATCCCTTCAGAAAATTTGACGTTTTCCAAACATCACTGACATTTTAGCAAAAGCCGGAAATCCAGAAGACGAAAAAAAAAGTTTTAATAAGCTTGAAAATTTTTAGTCATTTTCCAATGAACCCAAACGTTTAGGCTAGTTAGAAATTAGAAAATTATCCTAGTACTAATCAAGCTTATTGTAATAAGCTCAAACCTAGTTAGACTAATTGAAAAATGTTCCAATCAACCTAAAATCTAAAATTATCAAACATCTACACATGCACACCGCGTTTGGGTGTGGATGCACATGTATGTGATGACTTTGGGTTGATTGGAACAATTTATTAATTAGCATAACCAGGTTTGGGTTTATTATAATAGGTCTAGTTAGTATTAGTCTAATTGGGCCAGTAATTTTAGAATTTAAAACTGGCCTAAACTTGTTTGGGCAAATTGTTAAATCACAACATCTTTGAGGCTCATGAAATTTTTTTTTTTCGTTTTCTCAATTGCCCGTTTTTGCTAAAATGAAGTAGACTGATTTTCCGAAGGGACTATAAGACATAATACATATACAACTGTTAATACCGGAATACTAGTAAAAACGTTTATTTTCACTTACCGAAAATTCTCCAGGTTTTGCATTCATGGCTCGTGTTTTTAATACATCTAAAGGCTGAGTTAATGTTGTTGCTACAGCACCCTGAAACATACGGAAAATAATTAACTGTTGCTTTGAACAGGAATTACAAATTGTTTGCACTTAAAACTATTCAGGCTCAAGATAAAAATAATTTAATTTTCATCAATAAATTAGCGGATAATTTAAAATAATTTAATTTTAAGAAATTGTCTGAAACTTTTTTAAAAGACTATAATTATTTGCAAAAAGTTCATACAAAAATTGTAAATATTTATTACGTACAACTATTATTTTTATCTGCGTGTTCTGTGACCTAATCATTTCTAACTGTGGGGAGCCAACCCACTTAAGAACCTGGCAACTGAATGAAGATTAGCGGGGACTATATATACACATTTTATCGGCAAACACCAAAGTACATAATATGTACTTGCCTTCCCTAAAATAGCTCTACATATAATGTAAGCAGGCATCGTCAGTGTAAGTGCACACAGACTATGTGCATTTTATTTAATGTCAGGAGCACTTTATTTATGGTCACGGAGATGGTCCGCAACCTGTCTGTCGATGTAATGGGCTGAGTCCATACTAAGTGAGAAGAAGGAAAGTCCCCACAATTACTCCACTTAGCTTTTAACAAGGGTTAAAATTAAAGTCCCCATTAAACATTGGGGGACTTTGGACTAATGAGCCTCCATCTAAGACAATTATTGTATAATGTAACTATTTCTGGTTGAGATATAGGATTTATGAATTTTTTTACCTATCATTTACCCTTAGTCAATCGTTTTGATCGACTAATTGGAATTTAATTTTTTTTATAACTTCCTTTAGGCCTACCTCATTTTTTAAAATTTATTGACTCTTTTGGACTATAATAATTTATGACGGTCTTTTTGACTTCAGTTTTCAGTTTATCAATCTTGACACTATATTTTTTTTTGTGAGTTATGTGCTTGTGAATTCTGACTAAAATTTTCATTTTATGCATTTATGTTGGTTGTTTTGTTCCACAAATTCGCTATTGGTGATTAATTTAGTAGTTCTCCTAGGTCCAGAGTGAAAAAGGCTAAGTACACTATCAAACACCATTTTCCCAAATTTAGGTTGAATATATAGTCATTCCTCTACTAACAAAAATGCAGGTTCTAGTCGATCAATTGAGACTTTCTTCTCTTCTCCAGCTATCAGCAGTGTAAACACTTAATCACTTCTATCAACTACTTTATAAGGTCCAAAATAAGGCTTTTGTAATGCATTTTTCATAACTTCTTCTCTCAAGAACACATGGGTGGTAACTGCTATGTGTCGGGAGACATAGGTTTTATTTTTGCCATGTGGAGCAACATGCTTTAAGAATTAATTTGCATCATCTTTAATGCTTTGAACTAATGTTTTGGGGGTTATCTTTTTAGATTTTGAAAAAAAGTCCCCTGGCAAGCACAGTTTCTCACAGAGTGCCAATTGCGCAGTGGAATAACCTGTATCAGTTTGTAATGTGGATTGTAGGCTTAGTAGCATGGTTAGAAATGCATCAATCTATCTTTTATTATTAGCTGCCATTAAAGAGGTTTTAAGAGCTCTATGCCACCTTTCCACTTTACAATTTGACTCAGGATGAACCAGTTGTGGTATCCCAAAGTTTAGCACTCAAGATTGTTGAAAGTTTGTTAAATAAGTAACTTTCAAATTGTCAAATTGTCATCCTTAGTCAGTAGATTCTTTGTGGCACACCGAATCTAGGAATTCAATTTTTGTATATTTTTTAAGCTACTGTAGGAGCTGACATTTCTGTATGTGGAATTGCTTCTAGCCAGTGAGTAGCTCGATCTATTATTGTTAATAGATATTTATAGCAACAAGAAGGTGGTAATAACCAACTAAATCTACATGAATATATTTAAAATTGATCAGTTGATTTAAACTTTGTAAGTTCAGATTTTGTGTGTCTACCTACTTTTTATTTTTGGAAATTAACACAAGAACGAGCCAAATTATTGTAATCTCGAGGTAATTAATTTAGTAATACTCCTAAGTCCAGTATGAGAAAGGCTAAGTACACTGTCAAACACCATTTTTCTAAATTTAGGTGGAATATATAGTGATTCTAAACCTTGGGACACATCATATCTCAATGATATAGATTTTTCTCCTTTTAGGTATCATACTGATTTTGTTAGACAATAATAATTCTGACAATTCCTTATCCTCAAGTTGTTCTCTTTATATTTTGTCACAAGTAACTGAGAAGGGACAGAGATAGCTTAAATTTGACCAAGTGCATCAGCTGGTATATTTAGTTCTCCTTTGATGTACTTAATATCAGTAGCAAACTGAATGATTAATTCTAAGTGTTTCATCTGTCTTGGCGAGGCATGTTCATTCCTTTGCTAAAAGCCATATGTGATATGTAGGTGGTCTGTGTACACAGTAAGAGTTCTACCTTCAACATTATGTTTAAAGTGCCTAATCGCAGCATTGATAGCTAATAATTCTCAATCATACATACTATAATTCTTTTCAGATTTTGATAATTTTCTCAAGAAAAATGCTAGTGGCTAATTATTGTCATTTTCAATTTGGTTCATGTCGCATCAATAGCAAAGTTGGATGCATCAACTGGAATACATAAAAGCAGATTATCATAAGGGGGAGCTAACAGGGTTGTATTTGCTAACATGTCTTTAACTTTCCCAAAAGCTATGTCAGCTTCTTTGTTCCACAAAATGGGAGTACAATCACACTTTTTATTTGTCTTTATAAGATCAAAAAGTTTTCCTTGGAAAGCTTCAGCATTTTTCATGCATCTTCTGTAAAAATTGATCATTCCCAAAAAGCATCTTAATTCAACTACTGTTTCATGTTTGAAAAATTTCAAAATTGGCTCTACCAGGCCTTCTGAAGGGCAATACCAGCAGAGTTCATATTACCCCATTTGATAGAATTACACTAAGTTACACCAACCTACACCAGGAAGACTATTCTACAAATATTTGGGTAAAATTTGCTGCAGTCATATAATATTCTTGCATTTGTAGAATAGCCCTACCAGTGTAGGTTGGTGTAACTTAGTGTAGTTCTATCAAACAAAGCTATTGTATCCAAGAAAATCAATATTTGCTTTAGCATAATATTGCATTTGCTAGGTTTGATTGTAAGTCCGAGAGTGTGTATACACTGAATAATGGTTCTTACATTTTTCTCGTGCTCTTCTATACCTCTACTGGAATAGATGCAAATGTCATCTATGTAGGCATAAGCAAAAAGTAAATCCCTCAATACACCATTTATAAAATGCTGAAATGTTTAAGCAGAATTTCTAAGTCCAAATGGCACGTGAAAATATTCAAATAAACTGAATGGAGTTACCAAAGCTGTTTTTTCTGTTTTTTGCCATCGAGATTTGATGAAATGTCCAATTAATATCAGTTTTTATAAATAGATCTTTACCCTTCATATTTATGTCAAAATCTATTATATTTGGAGTTGGGTACCTATTTATCTTTATTTTAGCATTTAATGATCTACAATCTCTTAAGATTTGCCACTTACCTCCAGGCATTCGAATTATATTAATGGGGGAGCTCCATAAACTGTTAGAAAGTTTACAGACCCCTTCTTCCACCATTTGCGCAAATTCTTTCACAGCCATAACTAATCTATCTGAAGCTAAGTGCCATGCCCTTGCAATAAAAAGTTGTCCTACTGTTTGGATTATATGTTCAATATCATGTTAATAAGTGGGATCTTTATTGAAGGTAGGCTGAGTTAAACCATGGAAAACTTTCAGAATTTTGTTAAAATTTTTATTAATTTGGTTGCAATCTCGAACTGAATTGTTGGATCTTTCGTAATTTTTTGTTTTTAATCTAACGTTTAATATTTTTAATATCTATTAATAAGCCGAAATGGGCCAAAAATTAGCACCTAATATAAGGTGTTGAACATCAGCAATGGTGAAGGTTCATATCATTTCTCTATAAAAACCAACATTGACTGCAAGTTTCTTCACCAAATACATAGAAACTATGGTAGTGAACCACATTTAATTTTGATTTTGGAGCATATTTTTTGTGTTTCCATTTTACTGGTAAGATACTTAAGTAAGCATCTAAATCTGCAAGAAATTCTTTCCTTTTTGTCCTATTTGTAATAAGCAGGCAGCAAGATTAATTTGTTAAGGGTGTGGCCACTGCCACTAAATCTCTTTGAATTAGTTTGACTAACCTGTTTTTTTATCAAGTTCAACTAATAGTTCTTTTTTCTGAGTTTCATCTCTTATTCTTTTTATGAAGAATTTGCACTCTGCATTACATACAGTGGCAACTTCACAAAATTTATTGTGCTAATGGCAACAGTCATCTCTCCTCTCCAATCCTTTCTTTTTAGGGGATTTAGGAGGAGTTTGGCCAGTGCTTCTATTTTTTGAATCATCTCTTCTATTTTTTAAGTGTGACTGACCATCTTTATTGTTTCTGCTTTGAGACTGATTGTGATAATTTTTTCTACCATTTCTATAAGTTTTATTTTGTTGGTGTTATTACTTCACTATTTAGTTTCCAACCTCAAAGCTGCTATTTCAGCTTTAAGTTCATTTAGTTCATTACTAGTTATTAGCATAGATACAGCACTAACTGTGATTTTACTAAGATACTGCACTGCAGTTTCTACTGCTTTAGTCAAAGTCATTAGTCGTTTGTCAGTATTCGCTACAGTAAGATTTAAAGCAACATAGGTTGAACTATTTGAGTTGATAATTACTGAAAGAATTAATTTACTATAACCATTGGCAATACATGATTATCTCTTTTCTTTATTAATTTTGTCATCTATGTGGTTGGTTTATCATCACCCACTGCCATTCCATACATTATCTCTTAATTTCATCTCTTCAAGTTTTTCCAAAAGTCAATCTAATTTCATTGATAAACTGTTGGTATGGGTTCTCTTCATCATCAGGACATTCGATATCAGGACGTACGTTTATTATTTGAGTTATCATGTTTCCACAGAGTTTGTATCTTTCTTCTCTAGGAATGCTTTCCAATTGAAAGCATCTTGTTAGATGAACAAGGTTTCAACATTTTTTGGTAGAAATTCAGGTAACTTAAACCATTTAACTTTTTTTTATTTTTTATTTTCCATTTTGAATTTTTCAAGAGCTTTTTATACAGCTTTTTATATATAATGATCCAGCTTTTTTTTTTGCTAGGCAGATTCTTAATCTGCAGCCTCTCTAGCTAATTTTTCAGCTGGAGTTTCATCCAGCATTAACATTTTTAACTCACCTTCTTTCAAGAGATTTGGACGAACAATTGTGTGATTAGGAAGATACAATTTATCCAGTTCACAGATTTATATTTTTTAGCTGTTTTTAGAGATTTTTAGATTATTTTATTTCTCCAATATCAGAAGGTTTATATTTCAATTTATTTTTGAAGTCCTAAATTTTTGAAAAAATATTTCACAAAAATTTTATAAGTTCAAAGACCCTTCCAAATTTGGGACAGAATTTATTTCAAGGGGGTAATTTCCCACTAATTCAAGTCTTATTTACATTTACATAATCAGCTATAAGACAGCCTGATAAGTGTGACAGTTGCACTTAAAACTCTGCAAAAACATTTCCACCAAGTTAGTGTTTTCACACTTGAACAGCTGCTCAATAATCACATCAGGGTCACCACTATAGCTGTTGGTTGTAGGTATTTATTACCTATATTACCTATAATTATTACTTTTATCCATGTTTGGCAACCTAATCTTTTCTAGATGTAGAGAGCCAATCCATTCAAAAGCCTACGTTACGAGTAGCATGAAGCTCTGGAAACTGAATGAAGGTCTGCGGTAATTATATGTCAGCCGCGACAGGCATTTCACCAGCGAGTACCTAAGTACACAAGTACTCGCCTTCCTTAAAATGGCTTCATCTGTTTGTGTGCAAACAGACGATGTGCATTTTATTTAATGCGTGGAGCACTTTATTTATGGTCGTGGAGATGGTCCACAACCTGTCTGTCGATGTAATGGGCCTAGCCCATATGGAGTGAGAAGGAGAGAAGAACCCGCAAAGAAGTTTAGTTCTTTTCAAATCGAAAGATGACTTTTCACGTTGATATAATGATGAGTTAATTGCTTTCAAATTGGAATATTGACGATTTTCAGGACACTGCGTGTTTTTCGTAGGAATAAATAGAAATCTCATTCAATCATCGATACCCACTACTCTCCAAACAAAGAAAAAAAAAGATTAAGTATCTAATATTTCGACTCTACTTATAATTTTGGTTAGAGCTCACAACCCACTTTAGACGTCACTTAATAATCATCGTATAAAACGAGTTCAAAATAAAAAATTAAATTTTTTAAGAATTCCACCTATTTCTATCTGGAATTGGTATAATTTATGTATTAAAATTGGATCGAAAAAAAGCAGAAGTAGCAATAACCGAATTTTTATAAGTGTTGACATTAAAACTTAATTTTATTTAAGAAAGTAAAAATGATGACGGGAGAAAAATTAATTAAAGAGGAACGAATAATTGAAGAAAAAACTATTCTACATAAGAAAAAATTAATATAAATAAAAACTATACAACTTTCGAATAAAGGAGTTTAACTTACCGCAGTCAGACTGGCAAGAAAATGAGTAATCAAATTGTCAGAAAACATATTTGACGCAATGAGCATTTGTTTGACTTGATCATAAAAAGAAAGCTGGCCGACTGTCATTAGCACAGCACGTGAGGTAGCCATACTACCCCCAGAAAACAACCGAGAAAACCCTTCTTCTTTCAAAACCCGAAATAATCCATCAAAAGCATGCTTGTAACTACAACGTTGGAGAACATTAGAAACGAATAATCTCAATTGACAAAAAATTTAGAACAAAACATTACTTTCGCCTTTGATCAGCAGATAATTTCATATCATTTTGCATACGAACATTAATCATGTCTGCAGGAGTGCCAACGAATCCTCCAGCCGCTCCCGCAACTGATGCCAAAAGCACACGCTGGTAGAAGGGCATACTATTACTCGACTCGGAAAATCCTTGTTTACCTACCTATGGAACAGAATAGTTGGTATTGATACATCTAGCTGAAATTACATTTCACACAATATGGCGAAACGCAGAAGAAATAAAAAACAGGAGTGTAAAATAAATAACACTAACTTCATAAATTCCAAATCTTACAGTGGAGTAAGTTAACTGTCGACAAAGAGAGGCAGATAATCCATTATACAAAGCTAACACACCATTATTTTTCACAATTTTCACACTCAATGCCACGGCTGAAATTTTCCCTTCTTGTTGAGTTTGAAGTTGAACCTTCAAAAATAAGAAAACATGAGAATAATAATTCCGAAAGAAGGATACAAATAAAAGAAAAATAATTACTTTGACTAAATCTAGAGGATGAGTACAACAAGCAGCACCAGCTGATGCCAAACCTCCAAAATACCATCGAGCAAGCTTCTTATTTTTGTCTTTCATAGTACCGACTTGAGTAAGTACTTCTACTAACACAGATGAGGTAGGCAAATTCAAGCAATTGCTGAAAAAAAAAAAAAAATCCAACAAATTATAAAATGAAAAACATGCTCTAAATTCAAGTATTATGTAAGTATCTATGTTATTTATGTACAAATAAAATCGAGTGAAACAAAACAAAATTTACCTTCGATTTTTGCAAGTTCTGAAATCAATCACTAGTTGTAACTGTATATAAACTGTGGCAAAATAATACTTCTTTCTTCAAGAAAAGCATAGGTTAAATTTTCAATAAAAGGCATTCACGAACGTAGATAGAACACATGTTAGGAAAACCAATCGCTTCATGCAGAAACACAACTGCATAAGTAGTACGAATCTAAGAATCGGGAGATATAATAAAATATATAAAATAACGGAAAACAAGATATTTTTAAAACTTTCTCTCAGATCACAATTGAATGAAATGAATATTTGCGAAGGTCATAATAGTCACCTTTTTAAAAATCTGACCTGCTTCAGCTAGCTACCCACAGGCCACACCGGGCGCTATAGCTTTGCTCCCTTAATTTATTACAGACCCAACAATACACTTTATTTAATGATAAGATAACTTCAAGGATATATATGTATATAATGGAAATGACATAACAGTGGTTTTGGGATCGCACATATGGATAGCGCTGCCGACGCCACGTGTTTTGCTTTCTAAAAATCAGATTAGAGGAAAAAATCGCCACGTGCATTTGATTGTATTCTATAAGAATAAATAAAACCAAACAAATATAAAAGGAGGAAAAACACAATTTATTATTAAATTCATACAACGGAATAAGACATGAACAGAACTGAACTAGTGTTGTGAAGTTATTCACGTATATAAGATGACATGATCACATGATGCCATGGAAGAAGTAAATGTTAGTATAGTGTCTTCAATATAGAGAGCGTGTTGATGGAGCCAATTGAGTACCATTTGATGTGAGGCGGTGATGGCGAGGAACGAAAAAGAGTAAAAGAGAAGTATTCACGATAGAATTTATTAGCAGACTAAAATTACATTTGGAAATAAAATATGAATAAGTACGAAATGGCGAAGCAACAGCGATAGTGTTAGATGTCAGTAGTTGGTACTACTGCAATCAAGATCTCCCACAGTCAAGTTCTCGTCGTTTTTATCTGTGTCTTTTCTTCTTTCTGTTTTCTGGTCAAGAGGTGATGCTCATTCAACCTTGTATTCAATATGGCGATAAGACTCTGATTATGGCTGTTTGTTCTTCTTAATAAATTAAGTTGAATTACATAGTGTTTCTCAAGTTATTTATGAGTATGTTCAAGTTATTCAAGTAAATATATATTTAAACCGAACTCAGTTGTTCGTAATTGGTGTAGGTTTCAAATATAAAGTGATAGCAGAGTTCAAGTGTGTTCGCGTGTTCGCGCCTTTGTTATCGTCAAGAATTACGTTCGTATTTTATGTTACGAAAAACTTCAAGTACGTAAATTAAGATCGCTTAATTTTTCAAGTTCGTCTGTCAAGAAATTTGCGGGTTGTGTTTGCCGTTTTTCGTCTTTTGTTTTATGGCTCCGAAAACACGTAAAAGCCGATCTCAAGCTCCTGCTCTTCCAGTCACGAAGAAGAAACAGGTTTCGAAAGTCAAGAAGGTGTCATTTAATCCCGTCATGAATACAGTGACAACCGATACGATAGACGAGATCGTCCAAATTCAAGATTTACCGCTGGTTCAAGAATTGTCCAATATGGCTGGTGAAATCAAGATGTCTTCAAGCACTGTGGCTGAACCAACCATCACAGTTACTTTCTCAGATTCCGGAAAGATAGTCAAGAAAGTTCAACCAGGGCATTCGTCTACACCATCCAGTGAGTCGAGTCAAGATAATGTAATACCGTTACGTATGTTAAATCAAGAAATTTCGTCTTCATCGTATTCAAGTCCGTCAAGCAGTTCGTCGAATCAAGTAGAAATATCAAGTTCAAGAAATTCACCGTCTGCCAGGTCCGCGATATCAAGTCAAGTAAATATTAATAAAAATTTATTCAAGTGTAATTTCAGATATTAAGTCGTCGTCGAATATCGATAGCATGATCGTAGATTCTGTTTCGAGCGCACTCGCGGCGCTTGATTTTTCGAAAATGTCGCCAAAAAGTCAGTTTGCTTCCCCTCCCGGACTAACTAACGTCGGTCAAGAATCAAGTTTTGGTCAAGCACCAAATTTTCAAGAATCAAGAGTAGGCTTCATGCCTACACCTCAAGTATCAAGTTACCCTGCAGCATTTCAAGACTCAAGCTCATTTGTGCGCAATGCGAATCAAACGCTATCGGGTAACATGTATACTCCAACGAATACTTCGTTTCAGTATCAATGTTACCCGACGATGGGCCAATTCCAAATGGTCCCATTGATTCCATTGCGTACATATGGTAACAATGAAAAGCTAAGGGTAAGCAAAATTTCAAGATGTGGGAGAGGGATATCAAGAACGACTTAGAGGCGGCAAATGCGATCGAGTGGATCGCATGTCCACGAGCTGAACACCTCAGTCTACCTGAGAACATTCGCCGAGGAGTCAATGCTCAAGTGCAGAACCTGATTCGGATGAATGTAGCACAACCAATCAAGACGTTAATTTTTCATCTCGAATCAGCCTGCGAAATTTATCAAGAGCTCAAGAGGCAGTATGGTAGCAAGACGATTCACGACATGATTGCTGTCATGAACCGTCTTGATGAACTCAAGTATGTAGACAATTCTGAATTAATTTTGTTTTTGTCTAAATTCGATGCCGCTTGACGAAGTTTGGTGGAATTTGGTCAAGTTTTTCCACCCTCCTTTTGGTTAATCAAGCTTATTCAAAAATTAAACCCTTCGTTCGAGGCGGTCATCGACACCTTATGTGCACGAGCAGGTGAAGACCTGTCTGAGGAGATGCTACGTACATCCCTTTTGGATTACGTAGAGAGGAAGAAGTCGACGACTGCTAAACCACGGAGAGTGCTCCGAAACGTCAAGAGTATGCACGGAAAGCAGCGTCGACTCCCTCTACACCTCAGTCAGGTAAATCACCTGCTCCCACTATCAAGTTCTTCCTCAAGTAATATTATGTATAAGTCCATCGACGAATCAAGCAATAAGTCAAGTATCAAGATACCATCTACGGTCCCCGCGAAACAAAATCAAGACTCAAGAAGGAAATCAAGAGAAGAAAGTACGCTGTAAGGATTGCGGCTGGAATGGGCACACGCGGACAAATGCTTCAACGGTAACAAAAAGGTTTGTTACCGGTGTCAAAAACCGGGTCATGAAGCTCGCAACTGTCCTGCGCCGCAACCGGATCCGAACAGTATCTCAAGTGAGTTACATTTAATTAATTTAAATGTAATTAATAATCAAGATTCTTTAAATCAAGATTTACGTAATCAAGATACCGATGTTTTCGTGATTGATAGTGGGGCAACAAATAGTGCTGTAGCTCACATTCACCAGGTTTTAAACTATCGAGCTTTCCCGAAAGATAAAACTTTGGGACAAGCTGGTAAAGATAGTGTATTAAAGGCTACGGGTGAGGGTATAATATTATTTACCTTAAATCACGAATCGTCGTCAAGAATATTTACCTTTGTTTTAAAAGAAGTCTAGTAGTTCCCGGTCTTGCAAATGGGCTTGTTAGTGTTAACCATTTTGTTAAAGACAATAATATCAAGTTACTCTTCGAGTCTAATCAAGTTACATTTCACAGGCAAGAAGAGGTCGGGTTGAATAAACCCCTTATCAAGATAATCTCAAGTCAAGATAGATATCAATTTGTCCCTTCAAGTATGAACAAAAATATCAAGAACTACAAAAAGGCTTTATCAAGAATATTTAAAGGTAAATCAATTTTATTATCTGAATACACTAATGATCCGAGTTTGTCAGAAATTGCTGATCAAAGTGGTCTGGGTAATAAAAGTCAAGTCAAGTCCCCCAAATCAAGTAAATCGTCTGGTAACAAAAAGTCTGATTGTAATGGGTCTAATGTTGCTACTGATGGTTCTGATGTTGATGACTCCTGGATCAATGAGTTTGATAAAATGGAGTTAGTAAAAGTCAACAAAATAAATCAAGTAATGTCGATTCCGCAAATTCTGGTAAAATTGTGCAGGATTCGAAGGGGGTATCAAGTCAAGAAAATTCAAGTAATGTTAAGAATAATTCGAATTCTTTACCAGTTTATCGTACGAAAACTGGTAAAAGGAAAAATCGAAAAGTTAAGAAAATGATAAGTGACGAACAAAGAACAAAATTGGTGAATGAAGGGAATATTTGGCATCGTAGGATGGGACATATTTCCTCTCCAAATTTATATCGTCTTCGTTCTGTTGCTATTGGTGTCCCGGACATAATCTGTCCGGACACATTTCAAGATTGTCAAGTTTGTAACCAAACAAAAATGACTCGTAAATGTTTCGATAAAGATCGTGAACGAGCTTCAAGACCAGGTGAATTAACTCACGCTGATGTGATTGGCCCAATCTCTCCCCCTACCTTTGCCAAGAAAAATATTTATTTACTAGTATTTTTAGACGATTATACTCGTTATATTAGTATTTTTGCTCTCAAGAAAAAGTATGAAGTGACTAGGTTCTTCAAGATGTATGTCAAGAGAATTAAGGCTCAATTCCCTCAAGAAGGTCAATGTAAAACTTTACGTTGTGATAATGGTTCTGAATTTGTTAATCAGGCCATGGATCAGTTAATCGAAGAATTAGGAATTGAGAGAGAAACCTCTGGTCCTTATACTAGTGAACATAATGGTACTGCTGAGAGGGCTAATCGAACTATTGAGGTCATGATTCGTTCATTAATTCAAGAGAGTGGATTTCCTACTTCATTTTGGGGCTTAGCTGCTGATGCTACCAAATACTTATATAATAGGTCACCACACAGAGCACTAAATTTCAAGACACCCTATGAATGTTTTACGGTAATAAGCCTGATTTATCAAGTATTCACGTTTTTGGCTGTCTGGCTTATGTACTTCAAGAAAATCAACCTACTGGTCAAAAATTTGATGTAGTTAGTACTAAACAATATTTAGTAGGGTATACTAAACCAGGTTATATTGTATATAATCCTGCTACTAAAAAGACTAGCGTTTCTTGTAATGTCAAATTCGACGAAAGTAAAACATTTAGGGATGCTATTAATGAACGTCAAGAAACTATTCAAGAATTTAGTAATCAAGAATTAGATTTTCCTGATGAAAATTTAACTCAAGTTGAAAATCAAGATAATTCTCTATCTACTAACGTTGCTTGTAATGATAGTTTGGTAGAGAATCAAGTTAATTCAAGTCCAAGTCCCAATCAAGATATTGCTCCTCCTGTTGTTCAAGTTCAAGTTGGTGAAGATAATTCCCAAGATGAGATAATCGAAATTGATTATAATTGGGATCTTTCTCAAGAAAGTCAAGTGATTGATGGCTCAGTGCAAATTCTTCGTATCTCTGATGCAAATAATAAAAGAGATGAAACAGAGGTTTCTTCTCCTAATGCACCACAATCGTATAAAGAGGCATTAAAATCACCTGACTGGCCAAATGGAAGGAAGCAATAACTCAAGAGATCAAGTCTCTAAATTGTTACAAGGTTTGGCGTATTGTCCCAAAATCAAATACTAAGGGTCATCAACTACTTCCGTGGAAGTGGATTTTTACCATTAAACCTGATGGAGCTTTTAAAGCTCGCCTTGTAATAGTTGGTGCTGTTGATCAAGAAAAATATTCAACTCAAGATACCTACTCACCTACTGCAACTGCAACCACAATTCGTTGGTTCTTTTCTTTAGCTTGCAAACTTAAGTTAAGAATTACACAGCTAGATATCAAGACTGCTTTTCTCAATAGTGAGATTGATCGAGATAAATATACCTCAATACCTCAGGGTATTGATCTCGACAACAAACTCTATGCACTCAAGTTAAATAAAGCTGTGTATGGGTTAGCTACTGCACCTAGGTCATGGTATGTAAAATTTTCAAGAATTCTCAAGAGTAAGGGTTTTGAACCATTATTACGTCAAGGCTGCATTTTCATGAAATCAAGTGGTAATAATTTTGTCATAATGTTAGCATACGTTGATGACATTTTAATTATGGGCTCTAGCAATCAAGTTGTTCAAGATGCTATCAAGAGTATCCAAGAAAATTTTGAAGTCAAGAACTTAGGTTCCCCAAGTCGTTATGTTGGTTTTCAAATTGAAATTGACAATAACACTGGTAATCTTCGTTTACATCAAGAGGACTATATCAAAACCCTAATTCACGAATTCAAGTTAGAAAATTGTGGTGAACGTTTAGTTCCAATGAACTCTTTCGCCAATTTTCCAAAAATTCAAGAAACACCCCTACCTCCTCATAATTCGTATAGGACGGCTATTGGGTCACTCTTATATTTAGCTAATACTACTCGCCCAGATATTTCTTTTGCGGTAAGTTTCTTAGCTAGATTTCAAGAAAAACCTACGGAGTTACATCGTACTTTAGTAAGTCATGTAGTTCGTTATCTAAAACACACTCCGACTTTAGGTTTAACCTACTCAAGTCCTGATGAAGATATTGTTGCGTATGTTGATGCTGACTTCGCAGCAGATAAATCAAGAAAATCCACTACTGGCTATTGTATTAAACAGTTTGGTAATACAATTGCTTGGGGCAGCAGAAAACAAGATGTAATTGCTGAGTCAACTACTGAGGCCGAGTTTGTAGCCGTTGCTGTTGCTTCAAGTCATATGCTCTATTGTAGTAGGTTAACTGAAGAAACTTTTCCTCAGTTTAAAACTCAAGTTACCGTGTATGAAGATAATCAGTCTACCTGTAACTTATTATCTATCTTCTATAATCATGGTAAACTTAAACATATCGAACGTCGATATCTCAAGGTAAAAGAGTATGTTTGTGATAACTTACTCAAAATTATTCATGTATCAACAAATAATCAAGTTGCTGATATTTTAACAAAACCTCTTACGGCTCAGCAACATGAGTTCTTACGTGAAAAACTGTTAAGCAATTAAGATGGTAAGTCAAGAGAGTCATTCAAGTATATCCGAAAACCTTAATTTATCAAGTTACCATCTCTATTGTTCAAGTCAAGTCAAGTCAAGCTAATAAAATTTTCGTTATTCATAAATGAAAATTCGTTAAACTTCTGTTATTCATAAATAGAAGAAATTTCTCAAAATTTGTAAGTTGTATAAATTTTAGAAAAATATTAACGGTCAAGTAAATCAAGTTTCAAGTTCAAGAATCAAGAAAATAATTACTCAAGTTCGGATAATTCCAAATTGGGTACGAGTTTCGTATTTTCCTAGTTTGCTGAATATAATTCATCGATCGATATCCAGACTCAAAATTATGTTATAATATTGACTCTAACCTCAAGAAATAATGACAAGTTTAGTTCAAGTAAATCAATTTTTCTCAAGAGTCGACATTTTTTATGAAATCAAGTCTTTCTTTTATTATCAAGACCAAGTTGATGTCAAGCAGTCTGATGAACTCATCTATTTAATGTGATGAAATACTAATATATCTGTTTATTGTTCCAGATGTATTCCATCAAGATGAATTCAATTTCTCGATCAAGAATAATATTAGTAATTGTATTTTTCCTTTCAGATACTTTTATAATTTTATGTTTGTTTTTGTTCCTGGTTAATCATGTGTTCTTTATTTTCAGGAAGACTTATTATTTTTAAGTATCATTTTATTTGAAAATACTAATATTATTTTGTTTGCAGGTGACTCGTTACCTAGTATTAATTTTATGATTCTCATTTTGTTTGTTAATTTTGACGTTTTTCCTTTTCTCTGGTTAATTAATTTTTGTAATTTTATTTGCTCAATTTTTTTTTGTTAAGTATTATGACCAAAATTTAAGAATTAAGTTTGTTTTGTTTTTGGAGCATCATACTCGTTTTGTTTTGTTAAGATTAAGTAAACTCAAGTTCCTGTGATTCTCAAGCTGCTGTGATTCTTCAAGTCTGTGATAACTCAAGAACTTCAATTCTCAAGAAATTCCAATAAAAACGGCTCGACACTCGCCAGGAAGGGGGTGTTAGATGTCAGTAGTTGGTACTACTGCAATCAAGATCTCTCACAGTCAAGTTCTCGTCGTTTTTATCTGTGTCTTTTTCTTCTTTCTGTTTTCTGGTCAAGAGGTGACGCTCACTCAACCTTGTATTCAATATGGCAATAAGACTTTGATTATGGCTGTTTGTTCTTTTCTAATAAATTAAGTTGAATTACATAGTATTTCTCAAGTTATTTATGAATATGTTCAAGTTATTCAAGTAAATACATATTTAAACCGAACTCAGTTGTTCGTAATTGGTGTAGGTTTTAAATATAAAGGCAACAGCGATAGCGGATCGAGAATGGTAGGGGAAGCACTTCGTGACGAGAGTGTACGTGTGACATATATATATAGGTTGACGTGATGATGATGATGAAGAATGAGATGAGGTGGGATTTCGTATCAACACCCCCCTGAAATTTTACCGATTGAGTTCTTCATCAAGTTCACTGAAAGTAAACGAATTATCATTATTTCAAAAAAAATATTAAGTATATAAATGTTATATAGATAATAAAAAAATTTCAAAAAAAAAAAAATTCACATCATATTTTTAAAGTAACTTTGGTTTCAGAAAAAAATTTTGTCCGCTGTGCTTCGAAAAATAAATAATTAAAATAAACAAATAATAGGTAAGTACATAAATATGGTAACATGCAATGATTATGGAACATTAATATGTGATGTATATAATAATATATGGTATCTGCAATAAACAAAAAAATAAAAAATTTAAAAAATTGGTAACATGCAAAAAGTTTTTGTATACATAAATGACTAATACATGATTCATTAAGAAGTGTGCTCGAATATATTCTCGAAAATTTACGAGTACATAATAAAAAAAATAATCACAAGGAAATAAAATTAACAAAGGATTTTAAAGGTATACGATCGTTTATCGGAAACGTTACGTTTTACAATTATTATCTGTACTTGGCATGCAATACTATGAAGCGATAATATATGATGTCCGTTAACTTTATCTTTTACGTATTTCTTTTGTATCTGAGGTGACTTTCGACATGTTTATTTTTGGATAAGGCAAGCTATTAAATTTATCTTTATTGAGGTCGTGTAATGAGTTTTTATCTCTCGTTTATTGTTAAGGTTTTCCTTTCATATTTTCGTGTGGGAATTTTGTCGTGTATTTTTCACACGCTTGTCGAGAGTTGCATGCTATTTTTATTATTAACGTTTGTAGGGTTTTTGCCTGTTCGATTTATTTTCATTGTTGAATTTACGGAAAAATCAGCTATTAATTTCCGACAAGTATTTTCGAGTGAATTTTCCCATTATATTATTTATGGACAATATAAGAGTACTGTTTCTTGTACAATATGTTTCAAGTTTCGACTTTGGGATTTTGACTTGGTACGACTTGACTTTTTTTGGACGGGTATTTTATTTCATAATAAATGTATTTTGTATTATGTGTATAGATTCGTGTTTTCTAGAATTTTGACAATTAAATTTTCGAATTTTGTTCTGTCCAACGATTTTGTGAGTAAATCTGCAAGTAGATTCTCAGAATTAACAGATCTAAAATGAATTATTTTTTCTTCCATAGCCTCTAGTATCGAGTAACACTTTATCATAAGTGCCCGTGATTTTTTCTGACTACCCCCAGAGCAAATTTTTTGAGTTGATATATTATCCTCCATTATGTCCACGACTATTTTTTCGCCAAAGATTTCAAAACTCATATATTGAACTACCTTAATTATATCGAGAGTTTCAAAAACCGCTATGATTTCCGCCGCAGTACTGGATGAAGCATGGATTGTTTGTTTCAAACAATTCCATTCTATCAAATCCCCGTTTGCAAAAATCATAAAACTGGTAATTGATTTTCCTTTCTGTAAATTATTTAATTCGATATTATTTTCATCTACTTGAGGGGCATATGAAGCGTCAATATATGCTTGTATTCCGTCTCCCTCAGATTTATACGTTATATTATAATTTTTTGTAGAACTGACATATCTAAATATTCTTCTTACGTAATTTTTCAGAGTGTCATTTGAGCTATTTTGGTAATGTGAGAAAAAATTTACAGGAAATAATATATCAGGTCTTGTTAGCCTGGCCAGGTATAATAATCCACCAATCATTGATCTATACTCTGTATCGTCCCTTCCGTTTTCAACTTTTTCGATCTTTAGGGCAGTTTCCATTGGAGTGTTTGTCTTTTTTGTTTCAGAAATGCCAAATTTTTTAATCATTTTTTCTATATGCTTATGTTGAGATAGTATTATTGTTTTATTTTCTATGTTTCTTTCAATTTCTAATCCCACAAAAAATTTTGGATTATTAATTATTGTGATAGTAAAAGATTTTTCGAGTTGTTCATTTATTTTTGAAATTGCTATTTGCGAATTTGAAGCTATTAGGATATCATCTACGTAGCTTAAAAAATATGTTTTTTCATTGTCGTTCGTCTTTTGATATAGACATCTATCAGCTTTTGTTCTTATGAAACCCATTTCCTTAATTTTATAGTCAAGTAGATCGTACCAAGATTTACTTGATGTTTTAAGTCCGTATATTGATTTTTTTAATTCAAGGACTTGATTCGAATTGATGTTTATTCCCTCTGGTTTTTTAACATAGATTGGCTTTATAATTGGGGAATTTAAGTACGCCGTCTTAACATCATATTGTACAAGAATTAATTTTAATTTATTAACCACAGAGAGCAACCATCTAATTGTACTAATTGATGCAACAGGCCCATGAGTTTCTGTAATGTTATACTCAGTTCTATCTTTGAATCCTCTTGCTGCTAGTCTGGCCTTAGGTTTAGGATTTCCGTATTCATCATATTTAATCGTAAATATCCATCTTGTATCAATTAATTTTTTGTAATCCACAATTTCCCAAACATTCATGTCATTTAATGAGTTATATTCGTCATTTATTGCGTTTACCCATTCTTTCCTAAAAGGATTTGTGTTAATTTCATTAAAATTTTTTGGCACGCAATCTTCTATGTATGTTTTATTATAATTGACATTAATATTCATTATTATTGGGTTTATGATGCCTAAATCCTGTTCATAATTCGCTGGTTTAATTATTAACTTTCTGTTGGATGTTTCTAGAGATTTTATGTTTTGAGACTCATCTACCCTTACATCACATGCAATATACGATTTTGTTTCAAAAGGGTCTCTAAGGCAATATCCAGTATTCGTGTATCCCATCATTATGCTTTTTTCTGCTCTTGGTGCCAACTTTGGATCAATTTTGTTTTTCAATTTTGACTTTGCCTTAGTTGCATTTTGTTTACGTACTTCAAAAGGGATGTGACGATATGTTAGAGAACCAAATACTTTTAGATTTTTTAAGTTAGGTTTTATGCCATAAAATAGTTCATACGGGGTTTTAAAGTCCACGTTTGCTTTTGTTGGTGATCGATTTAATAAATATGCTGATGTAACAATTGCATATGACCAGTATTTAATGTCTAGGTTGGCGTCAATGAGCATAGCTCTTACTCTTCTCATGAGTGTCTGGTTCTGACTTTCGGCTACACCATTCAACTCCGGAGAATAAGGAACTACGTAATCCATTGTTATTCCATTTTCCTGACAGTAACTTACTATTTTTGCATCTGTATACTCTTTCGCGTAGTCACATCTAATGGTTCCAATAGGGAAATTTGGGAATTTATTTTTCATGGACGCTATTATATTTCTAAATTCCGTTGCCACTTGATTTTTTGCTGTTATGGGCATGACAAATGTGTATTTTGAATAATGATCAATGAAGGTTAGGATGTATTTTTGGTTTGCGATCGATGGTGTGAATGGACCCATGATGTCGGAAGATGTTATTTCTAATTTTCTGGAGGGTTTAGTTCTCATACCATTATGCCCTAGTCTTGTATTATTTGCAATGCAACATATTTGGCAGTTTTTGAAATCATCGTCTCTAAAATTCATATTTTCCGGAATTCCAACAGATAGGTTTTTTAATTTTTGGATATAGCGTGCATTAAGATGACCCAGCCTTCTATGAATAATCATTTTTTTATTAATTATATTACTATTATTTGAAGTATCATTCATACCATCAGTATTATCATTTATATTAGATTTTTCATCATTTGGTATATTTTCTTCATTGATAATATTATTATTTTCACCCCCCTCAAATGAATCTCCATTTTTATTATCTTGTGGGTTTTCGTCGTCTTCTTGTATTTCTAATTCAATTGAAAAATCCTCCCATTCATCCTCATTTTCTTGGGTTACAGGACATATTTGTGTGGCGTTTTCTGACTCTTTATTGATGTATTCATCATTTTTTGTTTTTATTGGGATATTTTTATTTTGAATATTGTAGTGGATATAAAATATTCCATTTTCTTTTGGGGCAGTTATTAGAGTTTCTCCATTTTCTATAAAATATATATTAGCACAATTTTTTTGCTGATCGATATTTACTGTACCCGTATTCGTTATTTTTATTGAACTAATTATGTCTGTATTTAGATCAGGTACGTAATGTACATCATTTAGTTGAATTAATGACTGTACTTTATTGGAATTTTCAATTTTTATTGTCATTTGACCAGTATGTGTGGCATACAAGAAAGCGTTTTTCCCCGCACATTGTAATTTTACAGGAGTAACAAATTTTTTAATATTTTCTAGTTTATTTATATCGGCTGTTAGGTGCACTTCCGCAGCTCCATCCAAAATTGCCCTATTTTCGAGTTGCGTATAACTCTCATTTATTTCATTATTTTTAATTAATTTATTTAACAACCATTCATTTGAATTATCTAAATGTTTTCTGACCATACATGACATTTTTACTTGCTGTTCGGGACTTTCTTTTTTGTTTTGGACATTATTATTATTTTGGCCTGTTTTTGGTGGATAATTACCTTGATTTGTGTTCGAATTATTATTATTAGTATTTTGTTGGGTATTACCATTATTGCCATAATTTTGAGCTATGTGTCCATTTTGACCACATTTATAACATTTGGGGTTGCTATTGTTGTAATTTCTATTATTACCCCTATAATTATTTCCACGGTAATTTCCATTATTTCTATAATTATTGCTCCTATAGTTTCCATTTGCATTATTATTCGAAGTATTACCATTACCATTATGATGATTCGATTCATTTCCATTTGCATTACTATTTGTATTTTGATTTCAATTGTTGCCTCTGTAGTTATTAAAATTATTTCGTCTATAATTGTTCCTTCCACGATAATTATTATTACAACCTCTATAGTTATTATTATTATTGCCATTTCCATTATTACGATAATTATTAGAGTTATTATTATGATTATTATTATTTTGTTTCTTTAATTTCTGATCCCTGAATTTTTGATCAGCATCTTCCCTTAGAATTCGTTTAAAATTGTCGATATTTTTTTCGTTAGGGGGCATATTTTCAAACTGCATTTTTGCTAATGCTTGTTCATAAAATAGTGCAAGTTGTAAATTCTCTAATTCTTCCTCTTCTTTCACTTCTTTTCCACTATCTCTTACATTCGTAACAAGCTCGTCCCATTTTTTTAGAAATCCCCTCATGTTTCCCCCAGGTTGAAATCTGAATTCCATCCATTTTGATTTAGCCATGTTTGCTGTAACTGATGTTTTCGTACCGTATATATTATCTAATTTTTTTAACATCATTATGGCCGTGTTACAATCTCTTATTTGTTTTGTAATTTCATTCGAAACTCTTTCTAAGACGAATGCTTTGGCATTGTCTTGAATTTTACAATAATTTATCATTTCTTTATTGGGCCTAAAATTCAAATCATCAATATGGGATATATAAGATTCTAAAAATTCATGTTCTCCGAAAATATCATAATAACCAGCACCCCTAATTGCCGAAATAATCATACGTCTCCAGTCTAGATAATATTTTCCATTAAACACTTTTCCTAATGGAGCTTGAATCGGTTTAATTTCATTAACACTCGACATGCTTTCTTCAATTTTTTTATATCCTAATAAGCTATCTTCAATATTCATGATGGATATAAATTTTTTGCTTTCTTCTTTTTCTCTGTCGATCTTTTTTATTATATGATATTTTTCAGATTCAATATTTTTATTTTCTAGCACTTTTTCTTTTTTATCCAGTTTTTTTAAATTCTTTTAAATTTTTATGTTATTATTATTTCAAGAATCTATTTATGAATTTCTTTTCTGATTCTAACGAACTATATATTCTATTGGAAAAGTAATTTGGCGTTGAATCAGTTAATTTAATATATTTAAATGTACTAATTTCCTCTATTTTCTTGAGATATCGATTGTAAATGACTCTAGTACTATTTCACCCGTAAAATACGTATAATAAGGAAGATTATATTTCTCTATTTTCAAATCTACAACTTTTTCCCCTTCAAACTTTTTCAACAATTCTTGCAATTCCTCTTTCTCAATACTATATTCACCTATTTTGTTTTCCAATACGTTTCCTAAATTTGACATATATTATTAAATGGGGAAGAAAAACAAATTTATATCTCTACCTAAAATTTTCAATTCAGAAAATACCAAAAAAATAATTTAACTACATCTATATTACCTTACAATATTTAATTTTTTCTCGTTGATCCGTTGTTGTGTGAACTTATGTTTGCTTTATCCCAATGTCACCGTTGTTGTCTTCGCTGAATTTTGTAGAAGGTTGGCCCAAAAATTTATGGTCTTCGTAGTTGAGATCTCTGGAAGATTTCTTGAAGACGGGAGCAGAAGATTTCCTCAGGTGGTTCTCTGTATCGTTGGCGGTACTTTCTGGATTGTAGTTCGTTGACTTCCAGGGTCGGCCGTTATTGGATCAGGAACTGATTTTTGGTTACGTTTTTATTTTTTTTCAACTTCGAAAAAAAATTTAATTAATAAATTCGAGTTTTAACATTCTTGATTTAAACGATATTTTCAATATATTTGCACTTCAATAAATATAAATTTCAACACAACAATGAATCAATTTCAAAAAAAATCAGTCTGCTATTTTCTTACTTTAATATTATTCTTCACTTACAGTTCAACCGCAGCGATAGCTACCATGATGTGAGGCGGTGATGGCGAGGAACGAAAAAGAGTAAGAGAGAAGTATTCACGATAGAATTTATTAGCAGACTAAAATTACATTTGGAAATAAAATATGAATAAGTACGAAATGGCGAAGCAACAGCGATAGCGGATCGAGAATGGTAGGGGGACGAGAGTGTACGTGTGACATATATATATAGGTTGACGTGATGATGATGATGAAGAATGAGATGAGGTGGGATTTCGTATCAACACCATTATATAATGCTTATAATCCAACACTCTCTCCTGGTGCTCATTTATCGTTGACTTACTTGTGAATGAAATACGCTGAAATAAACACTAGTGAAATAAACGATGTGTTTGTTTAACATGTTGTAGTGAGATCAATAATAAAGAGCGTGGTTGTGTTCGCGCTCGTCGCCATTTACCATATGACGTTGTTCGTAATTCTCTCTAACGACCCTTTTGTCTTGTCTGTGTGTGTAAATTGATAACGTTTGTAATTGGTCTGTTTTACTGACGTCATTGATGTTGTCTGTGACGCGATATCGTTTTCGTATCGTGTGCGACTCCGTCATTCACGATACTCATGGGGGGGGGAAGTCTAAGTCTTTCCCAGTCAACCATCTGTGTGTAAGTCAATATGGGATTTTGGTTTGTTAATTTTGTTTGTAATTTTTTGTCTGTTATCATTGTTTGTTATGTTTTTATTGAATTGTCTGGTTTGAAAGAAGTTTGCTTGTTTGTTAATATAATATAAAATAAAGAGATATTTCTATAAAATATTATTATTTATTACGTTTGAGGAACAATAACATTTAACAATGAGTTTATATGGTAAAAAAAAAAACGATAATATTTAACAATTATGATATATATAAGTTTGTACAATGGTATAGGAACATACGTTATCACATTGTTTCTTTGATTGACTTGTGGTGATGCTTATCTGCTAGGTATATAATAATGAGATCTGCCTTCGTGTTTTGGAAGGTTTGGTATCACAGGTCCGTTTCTTTATTTTATAATCTGGAACCCTTTGTTTCTTCGTTTATTGCTATGTTACTCGTGTCTGGGTAAAGTTGCGATTCTGTAAGGAAATATAAATGTATTAATTTGAGTATTGGTTGTTTGTTGATAAACACGTCAACTGCATCGTTTTTCCTTCTGTGAGGATAAAGGATGGTTGGCTAGTGTTTATTATGTTGGTTTGTTGGTTGTCACCTGCTTCTCCAATCTTTATATTGGTTTCACAGTGGGTCCTCTGGTTGCAAACTTGGTTTGTTTTGTTGAAAGTTTACCCAAAGTAGATTCTCCTAAAGACGTCTGGGCTCCGAATTATTTTAGATAATTTGTAGATATTATGTTTTTTGTGCTACTATTTTTGTGTGTTTGTGTTGTAAAGCATCTGGGGAATTTAATTCTAAAGGTGCTAGGTATTTGAGGGGTCTGGTAGTGAGTGTTCCATTTGGGAACATGATGGAAGCAAATCTGATTATTTGGTCTAATGATTTGTGTAATTCTTTGATTACTGCTAGTTGTGGTTTGTTAGGTGTCGAAGCAGCGCAATGACGTGTACTAAATCTCCTATTTTTGGTATGTCACTGTTTGTTCGGTAGTTGTTTTGTATTGGCTGTGGCTGTTTGTCTCGTAGGTATGTGAGATAATTTTGTTTCCATTGTATCCATAGGTTTTTCAGGTATGTTTGGTCCATTTTCCATATGGGTTGTAAATGTTTTTCTGTTGATGTATGGTTGACATCTGGTTTGTCTGATTGTAGTATTGTGTGTTGAAAGTTTGCGTGAAGAAAGTTGGCTGGTGTAAGGTATGAGTATGTTGATGTTTCTGATTCTGGGAATAAGGGTCTCTCGTTGATCATTATTTGTAGTTGTTTGATAGTAATGTGAAATGTGTGTATGTATATGGGGTGGTGTTCTACTGTCTTATAGTAAGATTGTTTAATAATGCCTATTAGGCGTTTGTGAGTGCCTCCATACCATGGGGCTTTAGCTGGTATAAATTTCCATTGTATGTTATTTTTGTATAGGTAATTTTGTACTTTGTTGTTATTTGTTATGTTATTCCAGAATTTTGTTATGTTTGTGTTGATGACTCTGAATTGTGCTACATTGTCTGATAGTATTAGTTTTGGTGTTCCTCTGTCTGCAAAAAATGGATGGAAAGCGCATCATATTTCTTCTGTTTGTAAGGATGTAATAGGTATTAAATGTACTGCTCGTATAGTGAGGCAGGTGAATATGAGGATCCATCTTTTTGATGGTGATGTTGATAGTGATATCTGTTGTAATTGTTGTTTTGTTATTATTTTTTTATATGTATAAAATGGTCCGAATATATCGACACCCGTGTGTGTAAATGGGTGAGCATTTTCATTGAGTCTAAAGTCTGGTATGGTTGAAAAAGGTGGTTGTTTGTAGGGTTTATTTGAATGAATTTTATATTTATAGCAATTTTTTCAAATTGTTGATATGACTAGTTTGTTTATGCTTGGTGTGAAAAAGTTCTTTCTAAATTTTGTGACCGTATTTCGAGTTCCACTATGGTAACCTTTTTCGTGTATGTATAATATTATTAATTTGGTTAAATGTGATTGTGGGGGTAATAGATATGGTGTATAAGTTTGTGTATGTAATGTATGAGGAGATAGGTAGTTATGTAATCTGAGCATGTTGTCTTTGTCTAATTTTATGTGAAATTTTTTGAATATTGCGTATGAAGGTGGATTTGTTTGTTGTAATTGTTGGAAAATGGGTTTACAATATTTCTTTTGTTCTGCATTGATGAAGATAGTTAATATTTGAAAAAATTGGTAATTTGTGTGAAGGTATGGTATTGTATAGGATTTGTTGTTTGCAATTTTTTCTCTAAATTGTTTTAATGCTTTTATCGTAATTTGGAAGGTCTTGATTAATTTTTGTAGCGAAGAGAATTTATGAATGTCTAGGTTGAATGGTGTTAAGTTTTTTTCATATATATACGTGATGAGTGTGTTCGTGTTTGGTGAAGTAGAATTTGTGATTATTTCTTAATGATCTAAGTGTGGGTATGAATATTGTGTTTGTGGTGTATTGTTAATTATTTCTTCATGGTCTATGTCAGGACTTGTATTGTTGTTATTGGTCGTTTTTGATATTTGTTCGTAATGTGGAATTTTGTATGTTTTAGACTGTGTTTGTCTGTGTTTGTGTGTGTATGTGTGGTCATTATATGTGTTGTTTAATATTGTTTCGTTAATGTATGGTTGGGCATAATCGTGTAAGGATTCTGCTATAGTGCAAAAGGTTTGTTCATGTTGATCTTCTGTTTGGATTTCTGAGGTTTTGTCTTTTAGTGTGTGTAAATCTGTTTGTAGCTATTCTGTTTTTTCTTGCGTTAGCCATTCTAGTCCTGTGAACAATTTTGATTGTGTTAGGGACGTTAGGTTTGCTCCTCTTGATCCTATATCTGCTGGGTTTTCTTTGGTTGGTACATATTGATATAGTATGTTTGGAATTGTTATTATCTCTTTGACTCTGTTTTGTGTAAAGGGGGGTAAGATTTTCCTTTGTGTGAGCCATATGAGTACGCAGTATCCTGTAGAGCGAGGACTCATCATCTCCTCGCTTGATGTTCTGGATACTGTTCTTTGTCGTTTGCTCGGAGATTTTGTTGTGTTTGTGTCGCAATATATTTCCGGAGGTTGTTTAGATTGTATGCATTGTTGTGCAGTTTGTTTTTGTAGTTTTTGGGCGTTTGTAGTTCCTCAAATTAATTATTTAGTTTCGTAATTTGTATAGTAAGATGTTCTTTAATGTCGTATGCTTTTTGGTAGAAGTGAGTGTCTGCGTCTGGTGGTAGGTTGTCTAAGTCTGTTAGTTGAAATTGTAATACACTTAAGAAGATACGTACGTCAGCTGGTTGGTATAGTGCTACGTTGTAGTTGCGAGCTTGTTGAATTTTAGTTTCGGCTCTTGCCATGAAAATTTCTATATATGTTTGTTGAGGGGTTTTATATGTTTGTTGTGTAGTTGGTGTGTTTGTTGTGTATAATGTTTGACGTGGTTGTTGCGATTGTATAATGTTTGGGATGGGTAGTATCCCTTGTGTTAATGGTTGTTTGTTAGTGGCTGTTAATAAAGCTGTTGTTGTTGGTCTGTATCTTGAGGTTTGTGAGGTGTCTGATGATGTTATGTTCTAGTATGTTGGTTGAAGATTGGAATTAATAATCTTATGTGTGATCGTGGTAGGTAAAGTTATTGTAACCTTTTTTGGTAAATTAATGTTTTTTATTTCTTTGCTTGTGCCCGGTATGTTTGTTGTGTGAGTTGTGGTTTGTTGTATGGGGAATGGTTGATCTATGAGATGTCTTGTGAGCGGTGATGGATGTTGCCGCGGTTGCTCTTGTAGGAGAAGTGGAGATGGATGAGCACCTTTGGATTGATCATCTGGGTCATTTTGCGTGTTTGTCCTTTCTGTTGTTTTGGGTTTCTTCTTTCCCATTTCTTGGTCTGTGAAACAGTATTAAATTATGTGTTACGTACGAGACTATTACGAGCGTGGAGATGTGGGAATGTTTTAATTTACTTATTCTGATCTCACTTGTTTGTATAAAAGTATGCTAATTATGGTTTAACATACTCGGCTTCCATTGAAGAAGTTGCGACACATTTTTGTCTTTTTGTTCCCCAAGAAATTGAATCTCCAAGAATTTGAATTACAAAACCAGATGTTGATAGACCATCAGTATCACTTAAGCCTAATAATGCATCACTATATCCTACAAAATCTGTACCCTTTCCTTCAAAATTAATGCCAATATTTTTTGTTTTCTTTAAGTATTTTAAAACGTGCTCAACTTTAATCCAGTCATGAATGTCAAAATTACTACATTTTCTAGTCAATACGTTTATTATATACAAAATATCAGGTCTCGTACACATAATGGGATATAATAATGCACCAACCGCTTCCCTATATGGAATACTGTGTTTTAGGTCTACTATTGTTTCAATTTTAGGAATATAATTAGTTTTCTTGAAGGCCTGATTTGTAATCATCGGAGTATCAACATGCCAAATTTATTTAGTAAAGATTCAATGAATTTCTTTTGTGACAGACACATTTTCCTTTGTTCTTTGTCTTGATGTATTTCAATCCCTAAGTATTTCCTAGATTCACCCATCATTTTTAGTTTGAATTCTGTATTCAATCAGTTTTGAGTTTCGAGTATTTTGTCTTTGTTATTCCCTGTTATTAATATGTCGTCTACATATGCTAGAATAATAACATAGGCAGAATTTTCCTCCCAATAATATATAATTGCTTGACCTTCATGTATGTAAAAACTCATATTTTTCATTGCTCTTTTAAATCTTATGTGCCATCTTTTTGGGCTAACTTTTAGGCCATATAAAGCTTTCTTTAGTAGACAAACGTTATTTCTTTTATACTCTTTTGATTTATTAATACCTTCAGGGATTTCCATATAAATTTCTCAATCTAGTTCACTATTTAGAAAGGCTACGTCTACATCTACTTGTATGATGGACCAACCTAGTTTATTTGCTATTGCTAGAATAGCTCTTACTTCAGCTATACCTAATGTAGGTGCATATATTTCTGAAAAATCATAAACATTTTTATCTTTATATCCTCTACGTACGAGTCTAGCCTTATATAAAGTACTTCCATCTGCTTGTATTTTCTTAATAAAGATCCACCTAGAGTCAATTACTTTATTATGTTTAGGTCTTTTTGTAAACACCCACGTTTTACTTTTCTCCTGTGATATTAATTCTTTTTCAATAGCCTCCAACCGTTTATTCTTTTCTTTACTTTTTAAGGCATCTTTGTAATTTTCAGGGACATCGTTAATTTTACATATCATAGAATAATGTTTCTTTTCTATTATTTCTTTAGAATGTATATTTTTATTTTTCAAGTTTTTAAAAGAAGTATCATCGAATTTGACTTTCTTTTTGATAAGTAAATTATTTCTTCGGCTGGACATTTTTTATTGTGATTTTCACTAAGATAATTTTCTGGTAAACCTCCTGCGAAGTCAATTTTGGGATTTTCATTTTTCCACGTTGTGGTGTCAAAAGTTGGAAAACCATTTTTCTGAAAATAATCTATGAGAAATTTGTCTTTGAACATTACGGATTTGGTGAATTCTGCATCACTGCTCCTATGTAATTTTCCTGTTTTTGGGTTAAGTAGTTGCCAATATTCTGTATTACAACCTACTAATATGCAGAGTTCACCTCTTCCTTCAAACTTTTTAATGTTTTGTTTTTCATATGGAATTTTGCGATATGCGATACACCCAAAGCGTTTTATGTAATTTATTGTTGGAACTTTATTTCTTAATAATTCATACGGTGTTTTGAATTTTTGCTTTTTGTGTGGTAGCCTATTATGTATATGGATAACTTGATTTAAAGCTAACTCCCAGAATTCACGTGGAAGACCACTATCTATTAGCAAAGCTCTAATTTTCATTAAAAGGGTTCAATTTAATCTTTCAGCTACACCATTAAGTTGTGGTGTATCGGGTGGACATGTTTCAACAATTATACCTTCAACTAGTATAACCTTTTTCATGGTGTTACTTAAATATTCTCTACCGCCATCAATACGTAAGCTTTGAATTTTGGCTGTAGAATCACCTATATTGTATCTCATAACTTTAAGAAATTGTAGAAAAGCTTCTGCAACACATGTTTTATCTTTCATACTAAATGTTACTGAATATCTTGAAAAATCATCTGTGAATGTTATAATGTGTACACTTTTCTGCCAAGCACCTATGGGTTTTATTGGGCCAATTAGATCAGAATGAATTCTTTGTAAAGGTTTTGTTATTTTTGCTAGATTGCATACTTCACAATCTCTAATTTCTTCTAAGAAATTTATATTATCTAAAATTTTAAATGTTTTCTTTGCTTGTTCAAGATACGAAACCGAAGCATGACCTAGTCGAACATGAAAAAGAAAACCTAATTTCTTTCTTATATTTTCATTTTTGTTATTATCTATTTTATTTAATTCTTCTATTGTGATGCAAGCACCTAAATCTAAAAATTCCTCTATTCCTTCATGGTCTAATTTTTGGATATTTGGTATAGCTTCATTTATATAATCATGTTCTTTAAGAGTGTCTATTTCATTTTCTGATTCAGACCATACATTATGAATTATGGTGTATGAGTGTTCTTTATGTATTGAGTTTTCCTTATTGTATAATTTTTGATTTATTAAGGATTTTTGATTACTTTTAGTTACATAGATAGTATTTTTATCACATAATTTAAGATCCAAAAGCCAGTAATTTTGATATTTGTATCCATGAAATTATTTCTTTTGTTTTCTTATTTATAATTTTGCACTCAGAAACAGTAAAAATTGCATTATATCCTAATTTTGTTATTTTGTGTAATGAAAATAGATTATCTGACATATCTTTTAAATAATTTACTTTTCTTAATTCGAAGGGATTACCATTTATATCTTTAACAAATATTGAACCTTGATGTGTTATTTCAATATTTGCATTCTCATTTTTATTTGCGCAAGATATGATTTTTGGTTTCTTGAGCTTTTGAATGTTTCTCATTTGTTTTAAATCAAATACAAAATGATTTGTGGCACCTGTATCGCTCAAGAATCGTATTTCATTTCTTGCATTTTCATTAACATATAAACATTTAGAGTGTTTAAATTTATTACATAATATCATGATTTTACCTTGTTTATTTATTGACGATGACCTGGATGAGTAACTGGACGAACTGGAGTTTCGTGAGCAGGATCTAGATTTACTGCTAGAGGACAAACCGGAAGAACCATTATGTTTGGCTGATCTTGCTCCATGACGCTTCTTATAACTTGAACATTTGGACTTTTTGGAATGGGATTTATGTCTTTTCTCAATATGTTCGGGTGCTGGCATTTTTCTGTGAGTACGATCACGATCACGATTTTCATTTTCATTTATAGGTTCAAGCTTATATCTTGCTCGACAGTCAGCTACAATGTGCCCGCGTCTGTTGCATTTATAATATTTTCTTGGATCATCTTCTTTCTTTTTCTCTCCTGAAAAATTAAGTTTCTTTTTAAAATTTCCTATCATCCGTTTATTTTTAAATGGTCTTGCTGCTTTGGCGGCAGCTTTATCTAGCTTGTATTTATTATTCCTTTCTTTTAATAATAATTCCTCTTCCAATGAGATGGCTTTTGCTTATTCATATGTAATATTATTAATTATTTTACCATCAGAGCTTACTTGTTGTTTATCTTTACATTGAATTTTAATGTTTGGAAAAGGGATTATCATATGATTTAAGAAACATTCTATTTTACATTTATCGGACCAACCGTCATAACTTATAGAGAGTTTCCTTGATAGTTCTTCAAACTCTTTTAGCCATATTTTTAGTTCCTTATTTTTCAGATTGAATTCCCTTTTATATATTTCTGAAATGTACAAGTTACATATCCTACCTTGTGGTTCTTTAAAATGTTTTATTTTTATAAAGTATTTCGTTAGATCTCTCTCCCCAAATATTAATTTTCTGTGATTTTCGTCGAGCCATTCACATAGTGTAGCTCGAGCATCAATTTTTAATTGAGTTTGCTCCTCATTTAGTGTAATGGGATTTTCAAGGTCAAACACATCAGAAAAATCAAATCGAGATACAAACATAGAAAATTGATCATACCACAGTCTCAAGTCTGATTTTTCAGTTAATTTAATTGGAGTTATTTGAACTTTAGTGCTAAAATAATTATTTTTATTTGTCATACCTGTTGTTTGATTCCATGGTCCTTGCCATTGTTCTTCTCGGTTCCAGTTAGGTCTTGAAGAAGTCAGATTTCTTCCTCGATGTTGAGGTGGTAAGTGCTTGTCTCTCTCTTCTATTTCTTTTCTTCTTTCTTCTTGAGCTTTAATTTCTGAAATTCGTCGCTCATTTGCTCCTGCAATTTCTCAAATTCGTTTTTTTACCTCTTGTTCCATCATATTTGAATTTCTCAAATTCTCTTGTTCCTTCTCTAGGTCCCAATTTTCAGCCCATTGGTCAGTTTGTTGAATCGTGGGATTTCTTATTGCTGTGTTACTAGCAACATTTGTTTCAGTGTTTTCTTGTTGGGTACTCACAGTTCTTGGTCATTCCTGTGTACTTTGTGATTCTCTGTTTGTGTTTTGCTTATGAGGAGTCTAACTTTCAGGTTGCTGATGAATTTGAACAGTCACAGTTTCCTGTCCTCTTGTTGGCCAATCTGGTGTTGATGTCCAACTTCCCATCTCTTGCCTCATCTGCAACACATGCGGATCTAAGCTACTGATTCTACTGGTTGGTTGCGACACACGCGAATCATTAATTATGTTTGCGTCCAAATGCGTAGCAGTCTGCATTACTGGTGTAGCTACTTGCACATTTGTTTGTGGAAGTGATGAGATTGGAACAATATTTTCAAGGGACGAACTTATCTGTAAATTGGGGGTTACTTGTCCGATCAGTTGTCCTTGCTGTCTTTGTTGTTGGATTTTCCTGGACTCTTCTTGTTTATGTACCAAACTAAAGATATACTGATTGTAATCATCTATCACAAGATGAGCCAGATGTAAATCGTATTGAATCACTCTGTTAACAGCATGTTTCAGTTCACTCATCACTTCAGCTTTATGAGCTGCTCGTTGTATGTAGTCGGTTCTGATCTGAAAGTGATGAGGTTGTTGAAATATTGGAGCATTCGGGTTCAATGACGATTTTTAAATCATGACCATTTGTTCTGATGGGTAGCCAGTTTGTACCGATTGATTTTGTTGTAACTGCTGAAACGTATTTGGAACACTTAGGCCCAGAGGTGGGGGAACGTAGTTGTTCGACATTTGTTGAGGTATCTAGGTAACAAACATGTCAAGAAATTAATTTGTTTTACAGCTTGATTGCTAATGATCATTATTAATATTATTTTTATATGGTAACACATAGTTAGAGTACATTATATTATTACAACACACGTAATACATGACTCTTTTGCATGTAGCCTTTGTTTTAAATGCTATTTTGAAAGTAAATTTCAATATTATGCCTATTAAATCTAGGTCTAGGACGTTCTGTGCCTGACCAGGACTATATACTTTCTTGTTACAATTTCTTTAGCATTAAAAGGACTTAAATACACAAAGATGTGATTTCTTATTTTATTATTTAGTGAATTACCTCGTATAAATTCAGTAACCAAAATTCAGGATACAACAAATCACTTTCATAAAGATGATGATATATATATATAATATTTTTTTATTATAAAACAAATAAACGAACACTTTTTATATTGTCTGAGAAAACACGTTCTCAGTTTTAACAACGTAATATCGACAATCATAGGTTGATTCATTTATTTGTATCCATTACAATGATAGCCAATTAGCGTTTAGTAATTTTCATCGATGAGATCAACCATATTACTATATATGTTACTACCACTGTTACAAGGACAAATTTACTCACTTATCTTGGAATGCCTACATGTACCATATTCATCCAAATCCGTACCTCAAACCACAATTTTAGCCCCTAGTTTGCTCTGTCCTTGAGAGAGAGAGAGCACGCTAATTTGAAGCACCATGTGGTTTGCCTTTATACGATAGCTTCAGCACACATCTTTATTTTTGCTACAAAACAATCCATCTACACTCGTTGGAAATAAATCGTCCATCAGGTCCACATTACCAGGTTTATACCTGAAATTGCGTTACTCCTGCGTATCTGTTTAGCCAGCTTCAAATCCCCCATGAAATTGCATCATGTATATATCTGTACTTCATAGTCCACCTTGAGGTTTTACCCAGAGGCGCCAAAATATTCCTTATCATCATGGGGCTCATTTTAAAGGAAAATCAAAACAAACTTGGAATAGCATGCAGATATCAGTCACTTGATAATTCAAAAGAAGAGAAACATTTTGGAAATTTTTTTTTATTCTTACAACATTTTCACCTTAGTTGATAGTTATAATTACATAATTACATTGAAATCATATCTGATAATCAAGTGTTTTCGTAGGTTTTTAAAATGAAAACTTCTTCTAATATCTGAATATATATGATTATAATGGGATTTCACATCCTTCTCTCTACCTATCTCTCTACCAATCAAGTATACAAGGAGGGGTAGGTGGAACACATGGGCAAAAATAAAGGTAGAATTACTACATCCACACTATAGAGTGATGGAATGAGAAGCGCCTTTTGTCCAGAACATTTATTCCATCTATAGGAAAAAAAAAGTACTCACAATAGTCAAAATCAAATTTGTCAAAAGTATAAAAATTACAAAAGAAAAAATTAAAAAAGAGATTTCAGATTTAAGTCAAAAAAATAAGGAAATATTCTCTAAAAACACTAAAACTAGTAAAATATTTCCTAAATATGCCAAAACATGCGACATCAAATAGGTGTCATTTTACTGGAAATTTCACAATTTGCAAAGAAAACTTTGATACCTATGCCACAATTGCTCTGCTACAAAAAAAATATGCTAAAACATAAAATTTGCAGCCCTATAAATATTGTTGAAGAGAGATGAGATCTTTTGAAAATGAACACTGTGAAAAACAGAATGTCAACTCAGATTATTTATTCAAGACATTGTAACAACGATTGACAAATGGAGAGCAATCTCTGTTGATCAGAGATGTAAAAATTATAAGGTGGCAACCAGTGTCGCCACATGTAAAACACAAATATGTTACGTATACATTATTTACAGGTTAGGTATAAGTTTACACCATTATATTCTCGAAAGAGTGAGGGAATCGTATCCCAACATATATTCTTGAAGGTATCAACAAATATAAAACAGGCTGTAGTCAGAGGTAGTCCTAACAAAAATATCGATATGTATCGATATTTTTAACAAACACAATTTCCTGTCCAGAGTACTCTTTGACTATATATGTGAGAATAATAGCAAATTATTTTATACGTTAACTTATTATTCTCACACATCACATGTTGTGGCAACACTGTTTTTGTTGTTATTATTAATCTGTGATATTTGTGTTTGTAACTCAACTGTGATTATATGTTTTGTATGCCTTCTCGTCGCTCATCAACCTTCGTAACATCAACATGTCCGCTACTATTATGTGGAATAAAATTCGTGAAATAGTGAATATTTAGTCTTTTTATTTATGTGTTCGTAATGTGTGTTTCTAGTCGTCGTTCAATCTTTTCATCAGTGTAGGTTTTGTCGATGCTTTTCGTGTAGTTCGATCCGTTGGCAGTTCGTATTTTCTCACAGGTTATGGGCCCAGTTACCTGGATGTCAACGTGGTCGCCATTGTTTTGAGTCTTCAAAGTTGTGCTGTCGAATTCTGCTCGCCACTCCCAAGTAGTACCATGCTTCTTAATTCATTTTTTATTGTTTGATATGTTCGCTTCTCGATGTTCCTGTGATCTCGTTCGTGTTGAATCGTTGGTCGGCGTATCTGATAGTTGCTGAAATTGCTGTTTTGCGGTGCAACTGATCGTCGTAACCTGTAAACGAGATGGACGCGAGAAAGAAGAATTCGATTGAGCCGTTCAATGGGCAGAATGGTCGAACGTGGAAGTTTAGAATGGAGCTGCTGCTGGCAAAGGAGTCACTAAGTAATATAATTGTTGATTCTTTGCCTACTGTTCATAATAGGGGAGATGCCTGGTCCAAGGAGAACGCGAAGGCGATGTTCCTGATAGCCAACAACGTGACAGATGAATATTTGGAGATGCTTCAGACGTACACTACGGCGAAGGAGATGTTCAACGTGCTCACGAACCTGATTGACAACGGAAACGACCAAACACTCATGGATTTACGAGGTGAATTGTACACAAAACGGTATGTTTCTGGTTCTGATTTGCAGAAGTATCTGCTTGATTATCGTGCCCGTTGTAGACGATTAACCGAATTGGGAGACCTGACAACCACAAGGCAATTTGTATTGGTATTGCTGCGATCGCTGCCTGCAGAGTTTCGTCCGATCAAAGTGGTGATAGAGGATGCAGAAGTCGTCACCTGGGATGCTGTGTTTATGAAGCTAAACAACTTCCAGCGTGAGCTATCATCTGATAGTAAGTCGACAGTGAGAGGTAACTCTCTGAATTCTGCATCCCAAAAACCTTCATCAGTGGCTGTCACTGGTGAGGAGAATGTGTTTTTCGGTAATCATTACAGTATCGGACGAAATTCAGGTAATAATAATAATAATAATAACAATAGTAATCGTTTTAATCGTGGTAGGTCCCAAAATCGAAATAATAATCGTGGTTTCAATCGAGGTAGAAATAATAATCATAATAATAATAATTTTTATAACTCATCTTCTAATAATGAAGGTCGAAACAGTAATAATAATCACAATTTTAACTCACAAAGCAATAATAATAATAGTTTTAATGGAAATGGTCGTAGTTCTGGTGTTGACAATGGACATTCAAATAGTAAATGTCATTTTTGTAATAAGATTGGACATATAGCACGAAATTGCTATGCTAAAAATCGAAATAATAATAATAATGACGCTTGTAATAGTAATAATAATAACGGAAATCGTTCTAATGACCATGTTTCCAATAATAATAATAATAATAGAAGTTCTGCACAGATGTGCAATGAAAATTTTAATGGTAATGACGATTGCTCAAATGTGGGTTATAGTTTCACATTGAATAATAGTAATAATAATAAAATTGATGAGTTCTGTAATGCAAAGGGAGATGTAAATTTGATGCCTCGAACCACATTCGTAGTAGACAGTGGATGCACAATTCACATAATTAACGATATAGACTTATTCAGTGACTACATTGATTTAATTAAACCACATAGTATCTGTGTTGCGAAGAAAGGAGTTTCCTTGTCCGTTACATCTGTTGGTACAGTAAAATTGAAATTAGTAAATGGAATAGTAATTGAATTAAAAAATGTTAGATATGCTCGGGAGCTGCCGCAGAATCTGCTATCGGTGAAACGGATGAGCAGGTCGGGTTTTGATACCCTGTTCAAAGAGGAATCTGTCGATATCATCCAACGCTGCAGTGGAAAAATAGTGACCACTGGTGTTAGCGTAAATTCAGATCTTTACAACATTGATTTTTTTAAAATAACTAGTCAATCGTGTAATCTGACATTGGAGGATGAGTCGAGCCCACTGACTGTGTGGCATAGGCGACTTGCTCATCTGAACGTGAACGATGTTAAGTTGTTGTCAAACAGAGGTTTAATACCGAACGTTGACTCCAACCGCAGATTGCTGTGTGAGCCCTGCGTGATGGGGAAACAGAGTCGAAAACCATTCTTGAGGCATGAACGAAAAACTAGTAAGCCTCTGGAATTGGTACATACTGATCTCTGTGGTCCTATAAATCCTCCTGCATATAAAGGAGCGAAATATTTTATGACGTTTATAGATGACTATTCAAATTTTTGTTGTGTGTACCTGCTGACAAGTAAGACGGAAGCCTTTTTAAAATTTAAAGAATATCACGAGATGGTCTCGAATAAATTTGGTTATAACGTAAAGAGGCTTCGTTGTGATCGCGGCACAGAATACTTGAACACTACCTTCCAGTCATATTGTACTGAGAAAGGAATTGTGGTTGAACCTACGGTTGGTGGCTGTCCACAGCAAAATGGAAAAGCTGAAAGGATGAACAGGACGCTATGTGAAAGAGCAAGGACACTGTTATTCGAGAGTGGTCTTGATAAGATATTTTGGTCGGAAGCCATATTGTGCTCCGCCTATATCGTGAACAGATGCCCCACAAACAAGGATTTTGTTCCGTATGAAAGGTGGTTTAACGAAAAATTTGACTATAAAAAATTAAAAACGTTTGGATGCAACGCATATATGTTGTCATTCAAACATGACTCTAATAAGTTTAAAAATAAAAGTGAAAAATTGATAATGGTAGGATATTCTCCATGTGGTTATAGATTGTTGGATATACATGCTAGGGAGATACGTCTGTCGCGGGATGTTGAGTTCTTCGAAAATAAAATAGATAATAATAATATAAATAAATATACTAAAGATGATGATATTTTCACAGAAGTCACAGAATCAAACTTAGAAAATATTGAAGTTGATGGTGACTTGAATTTAGATTGTCTTCCACAGGAAACGACTGAATGTGATGAAGTAGCGAGCAATATATATCTTGCTGAGGATGGCGTCCCTTTGACGTTTGAGGAGGCGAATGCTGCACCGGACAGTCTGATGTGGAAGGATGCTATTTCTTCGGAAATAAGTGCCCTGAATTCCAATCAGACTTGGCGGGTGACCAAACGTCCAAAGGAAGCCCCCACCATCACGTGTGGGTGGATTTTTAATAAAAAATATGATATTAATAATGATGTGTTATATAAGGCTAGATTAGTTGCCAGAGGATGCCAACAGAAGAAGGGCTTCAATTTTAATGAAGTGTATGCGCCAGTGGCGAAACTTTCGACTGTCAGGACCCTCTTGGCTGTTAGCAATAAATTAAAATTTCACATAGAACAGATTGATATATGTAGTGCCTTCCTGAATGGAATTCTTTCGGAAGATGTGTATCTTGAGATACCTGAAGGGATAGAAACTAAAATTGATAGGCATAATAATGTTTTGAAATTGAATAGATCTATCTATGGTCTAAAGCAGTCGCCCAAGGTATGGAACAAATTGTTTAACGAGTTCCTTGTTGCTCTTGGCTTTGTGCAGAGTACGGCGGATGACTGCTTATATATATATAAAAATAAAAGTGATGGGACTGTAGTCTTTTTACTCACATATGTTGACGATGTCCTGATTAGCTCAAATAACAAAACACAAATCACATTTTTTAAAAATGAAATAAATAAAAGGTTTAAGTGTAAGGATCTGGGAAAGGTCAAGAAATATTTAGGTTTGAATATCAATCATAGTCGTGAAGATGGCGTACTGGAAATTGAGCAGAGGGGTCTCATTGAGTCTGTTGCTAGGCGTTTTGGCGTTGATAACTGCGCACCGACCTACACACCCATTGACCCCAAACTCCAATTGGACAGGGATCTCAATGCGTGTGATAGCGTACTCAACAATAACTATCAACAGCTCGTGGGATGCCTGATGTATCTGATGCTAGGATCACGGCCCGATATCTGCTTTGCAATATCGTATTTTAGCCAATTCTCCAGTTATGCCACTGACGAACATTATAAATACTTATTGAGAGTACTTAAATATTTAGTTACCACAAAAGATAAAAAATTAATTTTTTCTAATGAACATGATAATAACGGCAATATTTTAGAAACTTTTTCTGATGTTGATTGGGGTAACTGTATCACCACAAGACGGTCTGTCTCCGGTTACTGTGTCTTTGTTTATGGGTCACTGGTGTCCTGGTCTAGCAAAAAGCAACCAACTGTAGCACTATCTAGCACTGAGAGTGAGTTGATTGCAATATGCGATGCTACCACTGAGTCAATCTGGTTGAAGTATCTGTTAAGTGACTTTTGCATTCAGATTAATAACAGAGCTGTGATTTATGAAGATAACCAGAGTTGTCTGGCTCTTCTGCACTCTGGAAAGTGGAATACTCGCAGATCCAAACATATAGACGTAAAGTACCGTTTTGTGTGCAATCACGTAGATATAGATTTTAAGTATTCGTACGTACCGACTTCGCGACAGTTGGGGGACGTTTTCACGAAGGGCTGCCCAAAGCCCAAATTTGATATGTTTTGTAAACTGTTAAAATTAATGTAACTTTTTGTATATGTTTACCATTTGTGTTGATATTTTTGTCTGTTGTAAATTTGTTGTGTTATTGTTGACCTTTGTCATTTTTTGTTTTAATGACTTTATAAATTTAGAAAATTTGTTTAATAGTATTTTTGACTTTATCGTATAAATATAATTTGAGGAGGCGTGTGAGAATAATAGCAAATTATTTTATACGTTAACTTATTATTCTCGCACATCACATGTTGTGGCAACACTGTTTTTGTTGTTATTATTAATCTGTGATATTTGTGTTTGTAACTCAACTGTGATTATATGTTTTGTATGCCTTCTCGTCGCTCATCAACCTTCGTAACATCAACATGTCCGCTACTATTATGTGGAATAAAATTCGTGAAATAGTGAATATTTAGTCTTTTTATTTATGTGTTCGTAATGTGTGTTTCTAGTCGTCGTTCAATCTTTTCATCAGTGTAGGTTTTGTCGATGCTTTTCGTGTAGTTCGATCCGTTGGCAGTTCGTATTTTCTCACAATATAGCTTATGGACTGCTAGAACCTTTGACTATATAGCTTAATGGACTGCTAGAACTAATAAAATCTTGAAGCCAAAGAATGCAGGCGTTACTTTTCGAAAAAGGTACTTTGTGTGAAAACTGAATTTGTATTCAGTTATATTTTCGTGACTCCTAACAATATAAGCAGTGAGAGACCGATATTCTTTTAAGTTTCACTAGTGTTTGTACTTTCACTTATCACCAAAGATCGTTTTTCGTAAAAAAGAACGCCTGTTAACAGTGGCTTCAGCGATGTTCCATTTAACCCTATGTATTTCTTATCAGTTCTAGCAGTCCATTAAGCTATATAGTCAAAGGCTGGAACTGATAAAATCTTGAAGCCGAACACTGCAAGCGTTACTTTTCAAAAAAAGTACTTTGTGTGAAAATTGAATTTGTATCAGGTAGAATATCGTGTATTTTATATTTAGACCTAATTGTTTCGTTCCGTAATTCTTACTTTTTTTTTTATACAGAACGTTTTAATGCAAATGGGATTAAATGTTATTACTGTCGATGGAAAACTAATCAAAGAATTACGTACTTATATACAGGTAGAATAAGGAAAATATTAATAATTTCCTTATTCTTATCTTAATACTATACTATACAGTTAACTATATAATAGTTTATGAGGATGCACCAATTACACCTACAAAATCCAATTTATTACAAGCTTTTTCAAAATCATTAAGAGATTGCAACAAATCTGTCGGTAAGCTATTGCCATTAGATGCTTCTAGACCATTAGATAGTGGATATATACTCATCTCTTCTGTTAAGTCAAGTTTTGATGAACTTAAAGTATCAGTGGAATGAAGTTCTAGTAAAGTATTACATATTTATGTCATTAATTATTCTATAAACTTACAAATAATGCCATTTTATCATGTGTCAATGGCAAAGTAGAATAATAATAAAATTAATTAACTACAAATATAATTTTAATTACTAAATTAACGAAATATAAAAATTAATTTTTTTCTAGCCAAAATTGGAAATTTGGAATCACTATCACTTATCACCAAAGGTCGTTTTTTGTAAAAAGAACGCTTGTTAACAGTGGCTTTAGCGGTCTTCCATTTAACCCTATGTATTTCTTATCAATTCTAGCAGTCCATAAGCTATATAGTCAAAGGGAGTACTTGCGTGGAGTTTAGGAAGACTTTTAGCAATCAAATTGAATTTTAATTTTTATTAGTATCATTTTACATGTGATGATGCATGTTGACCAACATTTCTTTATGAAATTATGATTACTAATGATTTTTCTTTTGTCACATACCTTTATTTTCAGTATTGTTACAATTTACGTAGTTTATCCTTATTATCGAACATTTCCATGTTACAATATAGTTTCATTGTAGAAAACGTGATATAGAGAATCTACATTCATTCCACTTAGTTTTTCATTATCTATTTATGTATACTATACCTAATGGTTTTCAGTCGTGATCTATTAGTTAAGCTATGAAAATTATGGCTACAAAATTTGGGTACAAACGAGATGCTGTAAGAGTCAAGGCAATGGTATGTAGTATTAGATTTTCCTGTAACCTACAATTACGTCAGTTTATTCCAAAGTGTAAAATCAAACTAACATGAATTAACGTGTGTATTTTTTCAGAAAGTCGATGGGAAGTGTTTACCTGATACAAGAAAATTTAGCATTGATCCACAAATTACTACGCATGAAGTTTTAAGAAGTATTTTATCTAAAGCATTCGAATTGAAGCAGTTAGTAAATTTACATTTTCTGTTTATTAACATCTTGTAGTCCTCTGTTTATTTGGATTTTAAATTCGCAGGGAATTCACAATTTTTTATCGTGTGCTTGATGACTACAATCAAGAAACATACCTACCTTTGCTCTCTGACTGGGATTTAGATGCGGCGTTCGTTAGGTTTGTAATCTCCACATCCTATTGTAACAATCATATTCCTCGCAAAATTTCATCTTGATTTGTTTTTTAGTGCCGCGGAACCCTGTTTGTGCCTCAGAATTGAATTGAAACTTTTTGATGAAGTAGGTGAAGAATGGGATACTGGATCTAATTCATTTTCATGGATTACGGAGAGAAAAATTCCGTTGCGATTGCAGGGTTTAATTATGAACCACGTAAACTGAAATTTTTTTTTTCTCGTTTTTTTAAAACTGAATCATGTTTCTGACGTATTCTGATTTTGGTTCAGGTTGAGAAAACTGTGAACATGGTTCGCGGGGCTCTTAATTTCATTGAAGATACGCAACCAACCCAAGAAGTCACTTGCCTGCCTCCTAGAGAACCTTTAACGGATAGTGAATTTCGTTTTTATTTGGATCCTATCGGGCAGTTGATTAGACCAGAAGAATTTAAACATGCTATCTACCTAGGAGGGGTAGAGCCAAGCCTCAGGTAGATGGCTTACAAACGATGCTGCTGTAATTTTTGCTTGGATAAGCCTGTAATTTTTTTTTGCGTCAGCCCGTCAGAGGTAAATGCACTGCTTTGTGTTTGCATTTGCTTGTTTCACTATTCCATCTACCTCAAATATCTTATTAGAATTAGGCGCCGATTCGAATTTATGAGATGTTATTTTATTTTATTTTTATTCATCTAAAAAGTAGGTATTGTATTTTGAAGTAGTAATTTCCCTGTTTTTTTTTTCAATCTTCCTGGGTGCCCAAAACATTAAGTCTTAATTTTGGCTATGTTAATTCCGTGTATTTTATGCTTTCATCTGTAGAGAATATATATTGTAGTGATTTTCAGCTGCAATTGAACAAATACTAGACCCCAAAATTTTTTTTTATGATTTCAGGAAAGTTGTATGGAAACACTTGCTAAATGTTTATCCAGCCGCTTTATCGGGAAAACAAAGAATTGAATACATGAAACGAAAATCTTATGAATATGAAATTCTCAAAAATTCCTGGAAAAACGTTAAGAACGATGAACAGGTATTGTGTTCAATTTTCTTGTTGCGTGGTAAAAGTAAACGTGAAATAAGTCTATTCATTCTTTTAATGATAGTTAAAAGAGGATCTTGTCTATGTCACTGGTATGGTGAAAAAAGATGTTTTGCGAACCGACCGTCAGCACCATTTTTATGCTGGAAGTGATGACAACCAAAATATCGTTTCGCTCTTTAATATTCTTACTACGTAAGTTTCCTTACTAGCTCGAAAAAATTTTTAAACAGATGACTTCTAATGATTGTTATACTTTTAGATATGCGTTAAATCATCCATCTGTCAGCTATTGTCAAGGTATGAGTGATTTAGCTTCTCCGCTACTGGTCACTATGGGCAATGAAGCACACGCCTACATTTGTTTCTGTTCATTAATGCGTCGTTTATCTTCTAATTTTCTTATCGATGGTATCATGATGACTCAAAGATTCCAACATCTTTCCGATGGATTGCTTTATTATGATCCAACATTTTATGCTTATCTAAAAGCTCATCAGGTATTGTACTCAACTGCAACTTCCTGGAAGAGTGTATATTAATTTTTATGAAAGCTACATTTGTTTCAAGAAACTAATATAAATCATCTGATGACCAAAAAATAGCATTCAGTTCTCCATTTTAAAAATTATTGAGGTTTAAATTTTTTTTTCAAGATATTCGTACCAAATTTATCCCATTTAATTAGATCAAATTCTCATTCCTTGTAATAAACCAAGATTCAACAATGAAATAAACGGTTTTCCCTCATCACTAAACCGGTATAAAATGGTTTTTATACGCTTTTATTGTACTCACTCAATTTGTTGAAGTACACCGGATGACCAACTTCAGCGCTGCTTTCACGTGTTTCGACACACATTCTCTTATATTTGTTTTTATCAGTCGTTTTTTCAATTTTTGTTTGTTTCTGTCTCGGAAAAAAAAAGTGAGAAATTTTATTTTCTCTTTCGCCGTTATTTTCTTCTTCAAGTTATAAAAGCGTATTTTTTAAAAACTCGTTTTTAACCTAACTTATTATGATTTTATTTATTTCTCATTTTTGCATAACTTTCTTAGAGTTCATGAAAGTGAAAAATAAATGTGAACAATTTATATGCGCTTGAAAACATTAATGCAGCTTAGGTTATTTTTTGAAACTGATTCGTGAAGACAATTAATATGATAGATTGATAAAAAAATTAACTTAAACATGATCTAAGTAAAATATTTTTTTATCTGAATTACAAGCTCATCCTTGATAGGTATTCCATGAAAGATTCCAACTATGTTTCAAGTTCAGTTGCGATAGTTTAAAAAGCAGTCTCCACAAATTCCCAAAATGAGTAAAAAGTTCAAGTATATAATACTTAAATATGTAGGTACATATATCTATATATGAGCACTGAGGTGCCACTTCGCCGCACTTTAGCTTGTGCCAACCCTGGATGTTTGCTGGCCTATAGGTAACACTATAGAATTTGTTATTTCGGTGGAAGCAGAAAACATTTTTTTTTCATGTCTGTGTGTGGCTGTGTGAGTAGTGGTGCATGCACATTGAATATAAGGAAAAATATTGATGAAATAATTTTGATGAACGAATTATATTTGGCCGGCCTGTACGTTTATTATGATGATATAGATATTTTTTTAAACAGAGTGGTTCAGCTGTGTAACATGTATACATATGGAACCAAGGGAAAAACAAAGTATTTCTGTGTGGAACTGTTGTGATTGTGTTACAAGGATCTGTGGCAGGGAACTGAAATATTAACAATTTTGAACCAGCTGGGAACTGTCATTTGCATGAGTTAACTTTTTTGTCCTGAGTGGAACTGTTGTAACCCTAATTTTAAATTCGAAGGAATTATATTTTTGCTGCTATAAATGCAATATAAAAACTTGCAAATCGCTCCTAGTAATATTTCCTCCAATATTTTCTTGCATGAGTCTCCTGAGATATAATCAAGAGATATCAATCAGTTTTGGAGTGAAAATGATGAATAGTTGTTAGATAGGTCTTATCACAACTTAAATATTTGATTGCTTTTTCATTAAGAATTGACCCTATTATGAGACTTTTTTTATGAGCTTTTATTGCACTCACTACTGCTAGTTCATATATGTTCACCACCAACTACGCCACTTGTCATTATTACTTTTTATAATCATTTTCCCAGTACGTCAGTACCGCGACTGTTTTACAGTATTGCCAATACCAGCAAAGAATAAAAGCTTATCTTTTAAAAAGTTCCTTTTCAATTGTTACTTGTTTCGTAAACCCTCCCATTAATTAAGAAGTGTCTTCCACCAGCTTGCTGATATTGTCATTATAAGGTTATTACTAATTGTAATGTCGTTTTTTGTCAGTATAGCATTGTAATTGAAGTCATTTTATCAAACTGCCACAGCGCTATGGTAGAATCGTAACTTGCCACTTGTATAGTGCGGAGTTCAAATCCCAGCAGGATAATAATTTTGAAAAAAAAATTTCTTTTTAATTTCAATTTGTATAATGGTTTGTTAAGTTCCTCAATTTTTGTAAATGTTTTTAAAAATAATTATTTCTGGATTAGACAAGTGTTTTAGTTACAATGAGTTCAGATACTATATTCAATCAAGTACTTGGTTCATTCTTTTCATAGGAGATTGGATCTTTCGGGCAGATGCGGAGGAGGTCCATAGTATGCTACTTTGAAGGCAACACCGTCAGAGGGTCAAAGTTGTTGTGGCGAAGCCCCACCCCCTAGAGTCCACCCTGCCATTGCCGACATACTAAGTGACATGCTTTAGCTAAGGTCCCCCACATTGTCTGAAAGATCCCTCCGCCAGTACTGTGCTGGCATCTACTATGCTCACTATCTTACATGAGAAACAGTAAAAAAATTTTTGAAAATGACATTTGATCAAGCTGGCTCCGGGCGCTTGTATTAATTATACTTTTTTTACTTGTTATCATTCTGTTGAAGTTCGTGCTGAGAAAGATCGTAGAGGGACTTTAAAAGTTATAAATTTGAAAACAACAAATAATGACAGCATAGAAATAATTAGTTCTGGGAGATATTCAGCGAATTGTAATTTTTTTCTCCTGCAGTGACTTACATCACGTTGTATCCTTGAAAATTCATTTCATTTATTTAAAAGATACAAAGTCTAATTATTTTCACATTAATGTGTTTAATTTCAATTCGAATTAGTAAATTTGGAGAACTAAGATTATAATTCATCGAAACTTTTTTTAATTAACTGAAAAAAATTAATATGCACTTTTTTCACATGTCTATACAATTCATGCTAAGAAGTAAAAACTAATGAAACATGTCGAACTAGGCAGATTATGTGCGAAGTGGGAGAGGGAAATGTTATCTATTAATTTTATGTGTCATTTGTTTCTTATGATTGTGCCCAAAATAATTTTACATTCTCTGTTTTACAGGCCGATGATTTATTATTTTGTTATCGTTGGCTCCTTCTGGAAATGAAACGTGAATTCGCTTTTGAAGATGCATTACGTATGCTGGAGGTTATGTGGAGTTCGCTACCACCTACGAATCCACCTGATGATCTGCCCCTGTACGAAGTACGTTTTTGCTCTAATTCTCAGTTCCTTCCTCCACCGAGTCCATCTCCACGCGAAACCCCTTATACCAAAGTTTGCGCCTTACGAAGGCAAACATCTTCGGGTAAGGTTTTAATGGTCAACCGTAGTCTAGATGAATCGGTCATTGCCAGACGCAGATTATTGTCCGGTTTTTCAGGGAAACCAAAAAAATTTTGCAGTCTGGACGAAAGCAGTTTCCTAAAAGAACGTTATAATAGTTTAAAAAATATTCCGGGCGAAACTAGTGAACCAACCACTAGTTCAACGACATCCGTTTACAGTTCTAGTTCCTCCACCGACTCTGATTCCTCAAAATCATTTTCGACATTAGAACAAAACGATCGCCCTTTTGAGATGAAGGCTAACGCAAAAAAAGAATGTGAATCGCGTTTGCTTGAAGTTTCACCTTCATCGAATAGAATTGTAAAAAATTTGAATGAATTTCTTACACTCGATCGAAAATTTTCATTGCGAAGAAAAGAGCTTAATGAAATGCCTTTTCGTACATTCGAAAACGAAGAAAACAATGACGGCGATGAAAATAGCAATTCGTCTCCCGATGACTCAAGTGAATACCATCCAATGACTACTTCTATGACGCGAAAATTGAGAGAAGATTTGGAAAATTTAGAAAAGCAAGCTTTTGATAATCATCCGGATGATGATGTATCGAAAAATAATGGAGAAGATGTATTTATTTGGGAAAATCCATTGCAGGAGGAATCAGTTTCGGAGCTCGCTGCTGAAATTAAAAAATCGTCAATAAATCATGATGAATCAGTCTGTAGATCACTAAATGGTAGTGTGTCGAACAACGAAAAATTTCAATGCAATATGATTAAAAATCGCGATAGTGTTACATTACCCGGTCCAAAAGACTTCGGCGGAGGAAATCCGTTTCTCATGTTTTTATGCATCTCAGTACTATGTCAACACAGAGACCCCATAATGAAATCTGGTATGGATTATAACGAAATAGCAATGCATTTTGATAAAATGGTTCGCAAACATAATGTCACTCGCGTTTTAAATCAAGCTAGAATTATGTATGCATCGTATTTAAAACAGCACAAAGAAAATTTCCTCAATGTATGAATTCGCTTTTATATAATAACATTTTTAATCCCTGATCATGTTTTTTAAATTAGCATGAAATGTTATATCTCTTTTTTAATAATGTTTATTCTCTTCTTGTCGTTCCATTAAATTTGTTAGTCAGCATAAATGATTTTTATTCTTTTCTTTTCAAGGTAACACCTTTATTGTTAACTTTTCAATTTTATAATTATATTTTCCGGTTAGCATGTTATTTTAGCATTGTTCGTTACTATTGCTCATTCATGAAATGAATTGGTTTTAAATGTGATTTATTTAGCGCCTCATGATGGAATTATATCCCAAAATAAATGGAAATATTTTTGTGAATTAATTTGTTAAGATGGAACTTCAGACCCTCTGAAAAATAGAGTGGGTGTTTTTGAAATTATTAGCATTATGTTAATATGTTACGGAAACTTTGCACGATTCTGGGTACTGTTCTGGATAATCGATTTTCTTCATTTTGGTAGAAAGGTTCAGTTTGGTGAGTTGATTGAGTATGCTAAATTTTTAAGAAATTGATGAATCGAAACCGTACCGAGAATCATGCAAAGTTTTCATAATATGTTAACGTAATACTAAAAATCTCAAGAACACTTACCCTTTGAAATTTCTTATAAAAAGTTCAGTTATGCCATCTGTTAGGAATTTTCAAGATGCTATGAATTGGTGTTCTTAAAATTTTCTTTAACACCCTGTTAAGCCTCGGGTACACTGATCACTATGATAGTCTATCAAGATAGTTGATATCATTTTAATAGGTAAATTATCAGGTTATGTACTCCACCTATCACACAGACATGACAGCTAGCCACACTATTGTGCTAGTACCATCATAGTGTATATGATATTTCAGGAATGTCATGTTTGACTATATTACAAACAACTAAGAGGTCAAACCATTAACATTTATCAAGAACCTAGTTGTCTATTTTTGAAAAAAATTCAAGGATGTCACTTCAATGGAGCATAACATTGTAGCTTTGAAACAAATCTCTCTTATTTCACTTCATAATTCTTCAGCCTCTGTTTGCTAGAAAGCTGAGGTTAGTGTTGCTGGAATGAGGGTAAAATTTACAAAGTTTCCATATAATTTTTTAATTATCTTCACCTGTTTGAAAATAAACGAATGACAAAAGTGCTAATTAATGTAAAATTGGCCAGTTTTTGGAATCTAGAAACCATTCTTCATTCACACAATTGGAAAGAGGAGGGAAAAGATACGTACTCTGGTGATGATGATAGTAATCAATCAAAAACTGGATAATGGATGAAAATAGGTATAAATGTATTGATTTTGTAATGCGAAAATAAAATGAGTTTTCATCATTATATTTGGGTAGGATTTAGAGATTATGCTCTAACGATTAGTAATCATCCATATTAAAGTCTTTCCCGTTTTCAGAAAATCAGTTTAAACTCTTTCCTTTTCTTATGGAAAAATACATAGAAAAAATACATCGTCTTGTTTTGAGTGTGTGATAATATGAGGCCAGTTTAGCACTCCTTGTGGAGTCTCCACTTCCCAATGATTCTTCAGTCAATATTTAAACTAGAGAGCTGGAGTTGGCATTTCTGAAAAGAAGAGAAAATTTTCTTGAATTTACTTTTTATGTGATTTTTTAATCATCTTAAGCTGTATGAAAATAAATGAATAAAAAAACGAAAATTAATTGAAAGTTTGCCATTTTTGGAAGCTAGAAACCTCTTCTCTTTCAATCAATAATTACTCGGCCACTATTTAAACTAGAAAGCTGGAGTTAGCACTGTTGTAAGAAGAGAAAATTTACTTAAATTTGCATTCCATCAAAAGTCTTATTCATTCTTAGCTACTCGAAAGTAAACAAATGAAAAAACGCAAACTAACGGAAAATTTGCTGTTTTTGTACTGTTTAAATTAATTTTCAATACAAATTTTTCTTGGTAAAATTTTTTTTTGTAGGTGGGTTGTTGCAAAAAATGATATGTGACAATTGTGTAAAGTAGGTGATTGCTACACATGTGATTTGCATCACTAGTTCATGCTGCAAAGATCACACTCTCACACTCATATCAAAATCACCTACTGTGCGCACTTATATATCACGAATAATTATTGAGCTTAAGATATGTATGTTATGGAGGATCAGTTTTAAAGGCTATATTCACAAAATGTGGTAACTCTGTATTTTCTTATGGAATTTCTCACCTAAAAATACAATGTTTCCATATTTATCAATACAAAATTGCATAGTAAGTTGTTTTAAAGTGAGGTTTAAGTAAAGGGAGGTTAAAGTGACATTTGTGAATATGGGTGTAAGTCCTTATAGAAATACAAGTCAAACCACGTAAAGTCTTATCAGATAATATTTAAAACTCTTGAATTAGTCACAAATTTTGCTACTTCAGAGGCTTTGAATTGAAAAAATTTAAATCCAATGAGAAAAAGGCTGAAATTTTAGAAAGTACGTTGGAATTGAAAAAACAAAAAACATAATTGAAAATTAAGGATGGATGTATTCTCTATGATCTAATATGTAAATAGTTTATTAAGGGAAACACTGTTTTCGGTTTATACAGTTTCTCTTAATCTATTCTCTAAAAATTAAAATTTCCCAACTTTACAGAATACAGATTAGATAATTGAGAAGTGAGTCTAAACCGCCCTTTAATCAAAAGTTGACACAAAATTTCTAAAACTTTTGAACTTTAAGAGATGAAAAATTAAGGGAAAACGGTCTGCTTATAATTTAAAAATAGATTAATATTTGTTGTAAAAACTTCGTTGACTTTTTTATTATTGGGAATGGTGGAAAAGTTTAAGAAATTATGAAATGAAACGGGGAAAGTAAAGTACGCTAGAACTAATAGACAATAAATCGTCAATTTCGAAAAAACAAATTATCTAGCACATACCTCGATAAGAAAAATAAAAGTTTATCAAAAGATAGTTGTATATACGCACGGTTAAGATGAAGGTATATACTTTGAATTTTCTTCGATTACGAGAAAATAGACCAAAAGAAATTTCAATGAACAAAGTTTCTAGCTTAGAACAGGGCTTGGCGAACTAGAGCATAGATTAGAGTTTAATTGTGAACAGCGGATCCGTATAATTTAATTATTTGATTAATGGTTTCTCAACTTGCATCACTTTTTCGTCATTATTAGAAAAAATACGAAATGTGAGAACAAAATAAAGCATTATTTATTTTAATCAAATGAAAAATAATGGTACTCATACAGTTCACAAATAAAGACAATGCATTAAAATACACCTTATTTAGAAAGCCATAAACGAGTGAAACATTTCGATTAACTTTCCTACAAAATATTTTATAAGAGACAACTTATAAAATAAAGTTTTTCGTTAACGCTTATTTGAACTCGGGTCAAATTCATCACAAACAAATTTTAATTACAAGGAAAAAATGTAGAAATAAAATAAATAAATAATCGAATAAGAATTCACCCAATTAACAAATTCATAAACTCACGTTCCTAACAACTGTCGCAAAATATTTTTTTTTAAATGTACAAATACAAGAAACTTGTTTTGGAGAAATGAAATTGTGTATAATTATAACTAAAATGCAAGTTGACCACATCAGTAAGTACTTGAAATAATTGCAACCACAAAGAAATAGTCTCTCAACAGTTCTTGGATGCTTTCAAGTTAGCTGGAGTGGGATTTGCAATATAAGGCACTTTCTTTTTAAAAAAAATTAACATATATGACGTATATATTTATATGTATATATATATATTTTTTAATCTAAATTAAACAAAAAAGAAATCAAAAAAATTAACAAGAAAATCATAATTATTGTTGTTTATTATTTCCATTATTAAAACAAGAATCAATTGTAAAAATATGAAATCGAAATCAAAAAGACCTGGAAGCAGTTTTTCTGACTTTTTTTTTGCTGGTTTGATTTTCTTTTAAAACGATTTTACAACGAATATTGGTTACAAACGAATTTAATAACTTGATCCCAACAATTGATAAACAGGATTTTGCTTTATTCAATAATTTTCAACACTTTCCCTATGCCAACTGTTCGACCTGTAAAAAAAAAAACAAAAAAAAAATGAATGGGCATACAGAATATAAATCGGCGAGAGACTAATGACAAAATTCGAAATAATTCATCTAAACGGAAATTCACCTTCATCGCGAATAATGAATCTACCAATTTGAGGAAACGCTTTAAACGGTTCCATACAGATAATACCAGCACATTCCAACCTCATGATGACAGCTTGATCTTGTTTCACAAAGCGAGGGCGTGTCTTTGACATGTCACCACTTTTTTTATCAATTAGGCATCTGAGTTCCTGTAAATCGAGCAAATACTAGACAATGTTGATCACGTGACACAAAAACAGAGATCTTGGTGGCAAAAACAACTCATATCAATACAAATTAAATGGCAAGGTAATAAAAATCATTAATTAATAAAACTGAACGAAGAGAATAAACATTTTTTTTATTTTAGATTTTTAATTTTTTCTCTTATCATGGTTGGCGAGAGAAAATACGCGCTCGTCGACAATACCGAAACACTACCAAAGGTATCCAGTCACGAATAATAACGAATGGACATAACGATCATTAGTACCAATTACAAACGAAGAAATTTGTGGTTTAAAAATTGCTTTCCCTTGCCGCTTTCCTTAAATGAAGAAATGCCGATGACACGTCAGTCGGAAAGGTACATATCATCTAGAATAAACAGAATTTCAAATCATGTAAGATGGACAAAATCTGTTCAATGTTTCTCAATGGCAGGTATTAGACCGCGAGCAAGACATGAGCATACAAAATTTCTGGTAATGAGCATAAGCATTAACGCTCAAAGTTGTGTCCACAGACTTAGTGTATGCTCCAAAGAAAATACAACTACTGCATTCAGTACAATGGCGGGAATAGCGAAAAAGTGCCAATCCTGAGTCGTAAATCACTAATGTATAAATCACTAAAACTCTTCTATGCTTATTATTACATGTATGTGCATAGAAAATAACAGTTAGAGCGGCGGACTTTTTTTTCATTCAGCTATGTCACAGTGAGAGTATATCTTACTCCTTTTTTTCCTAACGTTGATATTAGTTTGGAAAATACATCTATTGCATTCAATGCAATAGGACCCATGGAAAAGCACCGATCCTGGATCGTAGATCACAAATATATAGATCACTCAAATTCTTCTGTACATAGTATATATATATATTTCCATTTTTTTCTCATTTTGGCACTTTTTGGGAGTCTGTAGAACCTCCGCTGTTCGACCTATGACAGTGAAATTTGGGATAGGGTTAGAAGCTATCATGGGTAACACATAAGTGTTAAATTTTTGAAATTCACACACTAGTTTCAGAGGGAAGGGCTCTAAAGGTTTTGCAAATCCACCATGTTGTCATCACAATAACTCTCATAAATTGGAAGATTTTGGCTTGAAATTTTTATGGCAGTTGGAAACTATTAGGGACTGGTTTAATATTGAATTTGAGCGAAATTGGTCAACTGGTTATCGAATGACAGCCATTAAAAAATTTGACACTTTTGGAAAATAAACAATTAACATCATGATTGATGCATTGAAGAGATATTTTCAACATTCTTATGTATACTACTTGCTTTTTTTGTTTTTTAGGTAGGTTTTATAGAATCTACCTATTGTGGTGAGTATGATATCGATTAAATTTTCACAGAATTCCAAGCTAACATGTGGCAATGTTTGTAAAATTTCAGCTTTTTAAAAGCAACGGTTCTTTTGTAATTGTTTTAAAAATTTCAGTTGCAATGTAATTAGTATGAAGTTAATCTGTAAACCCAAATGAAACCCAATGAAAAAAAAAATGAAACCATGAGAAAGAGAGAATCATATACACCTTAGCAACCAGTAGTTGTTGGACAATGAAAAAAGAGAGTAGACAAAATATTTTCAATTCTCCTTCTCATTTTGTTTAAAAAAATAATGTTCTGTCCAAATGTTTTGTCCATTTTCTGTATTCACAGATAGTAAAAATTAGTAACTTTATTCCCTAAGGGGCTATAGACTTCCTTAATAGCAAAAAACCTTCTTTGTTCTCTATTGGGATATGTCTGCTACTGGGATGTATCTATAATTATAAAGAAAAATGTAAAATGACAAAAAAAAAAAAAATAGAAAAATGAAGCAATTGAATGTATTTAATTTTATCAAAGGGTACATAGTGAAGTATGAGTATAGCAGTTACTTTTTACAAAAAAAAAAAAAAAAAAATAGAATGAACTTCAAAAAAAATAAAATTAAATAAAAAATGCACCAAAAACAGAAAAATAATTCTTTTAAAATTTCTCTAGCAATATCTAGGTCTAGTGACTGGAATTACTGAAGTCGACGCTAATTAAAAAGTTTTGTCATAAAATTGGAAGGAATTGACATACTTAGGTATAAAGTCCACATGGTAAAGTAGAAGAGCGTCGACTTCAATAATTCCAGTCCCTAGATCCAGATGTTGCTGGAAAAATTCTAAAAGAATTTTTTTCTCTTTTTAGTGCAATTTTTTTTTTTTTGAAATTGGTTCTATTTTTTGAAAAACATGATTTTTTGTTTCTAGCATTAGCGGCAGTATTACTTTAAAACTAGTAGTTTTTATTTAAAGATAACTTCAAAACTACTTCAACGATTCTGTTCTGAAAAAATATTAATGGGATTATCCTACATCATTTAAAAAAAATTCATCAAAATCAGTGCCCAGTTTGAAATATTATGCTGGAACATAATAAAAACTCTAGCGCAACAACCCTCGCTGGAAAAAGTAGGTTTTCGAGAGAAAGAATTATGAATTTTGATGGTCGCAAATTAATTGTCTGTAAGTTTATATGCGTTAATGGTATGTTATGATTGTATGAAATGTGTTAGCTGCTGACCAAATATTAGACAATGCGGAATATAAAAGCATTTTTTTTTTTTTTATAAAATGAAAAAGAAATTAAGATGATAAAGTATGTTACATCATTACATAATTTAAAATAAAACCAATGAAATATAATAAAGTTAAGAAATAAAAAAAAAAGAAAACATGAGTATGTGGTCAATTTCTGTAAAAAGGAAAATTCGTGAAAATTAAAAAAAAAGGGAAAAAAGCTATACCGAAAGTACCGTCTAGTCGATCCACGCCAAAATGGATAGCGTACTACAATAAATATTATGATAATGTTTCCCAATTTCGGGGCTATTGATGCGAAATTGAGAATTTTATAGTCAAAATAAAAACAAAAATGGTGGTACCGAAAGAACCGTATCAATAGGTCTGGTCTTTGGCTTGGTATAAATGTACGTACCAAATTTCGTGATTATCTGATACAAATTGGGACTTGTACCGTGGGAAAAAGAAATGGACTGATATATATATATATATATAATATGAGTTATTGGTGCCAAAATATTCCTGAAATCATGAAACGAAAAACATAACCACCCCAAACCCTGGGAGCTAATACTGCACAAAAGTAATAAGTAATTTTTTAAAGAAAACCTGCTTAAAAAAAATATATATATACCGATTGAATAGATAACCTCCTTTTTTTTTAAGTTAAAAAAATTGGGTAATTCATAGCTGCTTTTGGGATTTAATAATAGTTATTTGTATTTTGTATGTAATATTTGACATAAGTCAACACTTTCAAGGAAATTAATATTTCAATATAATCTTAACTATCTGCTATTCAGAGTGAAAACTGGCTCATGGGACCATTTTACCCCGTCCATTTTCCCTTTGGGAAGGGTCAGCTATTAGGAGATATCTAATGCCATTATTAACACATGTTTTTACTAGGACCAAACATATTTTGTCCTCGAGGGTAGGTATCTGTTAATGAGAGGTGCCTGTTAAACGAGGTTTCACTATATTCCATTTACAAGCAATCTAGGTAAAAATAGTTTGAGACAATTGAATATTCTCTCGACATGTTCTTTATTGGGATATATTTTCAAGATTGGCAAGTTGTATTTTTTTATTTTGTGTCATCAGTTACCAAAATATGAATAAAATGTCAAATAATGTACGGATTAATGAAATGTAGATATGAATGATAACAAATTAGAAACGATTCCACTTATTTCTTTTACTTTTACAATATCCCGTGAACTAATTTCAATTATGTCATTTGAATCACAAGATCCAAATAGAATTTCAGTGGTATCTTTATTACCGTACAATTTTCATAAAACGTGGATGTTTTAGAAAAATTTCAGCATAATCATATACTTGCTTCTTGAAATATCGCTGAAATTCTGTTCAAAATGAGTGATTCAAATGGTGTAAATTCAGTCTTGTTGAAGAATTTCATCGATATCTCAAGATTTAAAGGTTTGATTACAATCGAATTGTCTCAGAATCTTTAGCTAATGTATGTTGGTGTCTCAGCCAAATTTCAAATTTTTACAACCGATGGTTCTCTCACAATTGCTCTTTTTAACTTTTATTGTGTGCGAGTTCAATGGAAGCAACTGGGAAAAATTATAGGAATGGGTAGCCAAAAACAGCTCTGTGTGGAGTCATTCATTCCTACGAATAATACTAAAGTTCACCTTTTCTTTCAAAGTTGTTCAACTTATATTTTCTGGAATCTGAATACAAATCAATGTAAGTTAGTATTAACTAGCTGTCCACTACTTACCTACTAACAAATTTGACGGATAAAAATTGATAACACATTCCTATTCACAAAAACCTTTCAAACCTATAGAATGTTATTTGGTCGACTATATGAGAATTTGTGAATCTACAGAAAAAAAAATAGCTACAACCCATTACAGATTTTTCTATAAGTCTGTAGTTAGTTTGGCAGCCCAAACAGACTTATCAGCACTTTCAGTGTAAACACGGCACAAAATTTGATGCATGTTTAAATGATTTACTCTATGGATACTCATAAAGAAAATATTTCTCTTGGGTGAGAATCTATGGTGTCAAAGTCCCTTCAAAAAATATAATGGAATATATAGTGTACACATAATGATCAAGGTGAGTGTTGTCTTCGGTAAGTTCCATAAAAAAAGTGTTTGTTTGTATATACCTACCAAGTGTCAATATAAAGCCTGTGCAAAAATATCAAAATAAGCTCGCAACTACAACCTGAGGGGAAAAATTTTATATACACCACAATTTTTACAAAGCAGGCTTTCTAGGGATTTTTGGGCTTGGCAATAATGCCTAAAATGTACTTTTAAGCTTCTTAATGCCTACGTATACATCTACAATTATATGTATAAATGAGATATAACAAAAATTGTCATCAAACTGGAGGACGTATTTCTTCATGGATTGGAATAAAATTTAACACGTAAAAGCTTTGAATTCATATCTGGGCCAAGATTGAAGATGGGTGAAATCTGTTCATTAGTTTCAAGGATGGGGCCGTCTGAATTTGCAATTTACAAGCAATAGAGGCAGGGTGCAATTTTCTTACAGACTGGCATAAAATTTGTCACGTGCATACTTTTGGTGTACATCTCAAATTCGAAGATAAACCACACTTGGTAAGTAGTTTCCAAATTTCAGCTTCTTGAATTTTACATTATCGGTGTTTTCACTAGGCTTTTTCACAAACTACAATCCAGCTTCTAAAAAATCAAGATTCTTCAATCTAGAAGTTAAATCATCTTAAACTTTTAGGTTGTAAACATCTCAATTGTAAACAAGCTACTTTTTTGTTTGTTTAAATTACATGCAGCTTCTAAAAAATCAATATTTTGGTCAGGGACGTACCAGACTTTTTTTTTTCTAGAGGGAGGGGGAGAAAATCAAAAATTCCCAACTGAAAATGTTGAAATTCGCTACTGAAAATGTTAAAAGGGTTTCATATAAATTTACAAATAACACTTTGGCTCACTGGCTGTCACACTTTTGTCCTGTGACTAGGGAGCATTTAATCAATATAGACGCCATATAATTTGGTATTTGCAAAATGAATAAGATCTAAAATAAATTATACTGCAATCTCAGCCTAAAATATTTTGTAATAATAACAAAAAATACGTAAGCAATTTTCATCTAGCAAATCATGCTTTCAGTCAGTTCCAGCAGTGATAAGTGAAGAAGGCCTGGTCCACCTTGTCGTTATTATTTGGAACAGAATAAGTACAAAATTCTTAAAACCTTTAATAAATGTAATCCATAACATACATATTTTAAAATTCTGTCTATTCTAGGCGAAAGGTGAAATCTACCTTTTTCATGCTGCCAGCCAAAAAAGTAGATTACGCTTAGAGTATGTAAAATTTCAAAATATGTGTATTGCGGGTTGCATTCATCACAGTTTTTAAGAACTTTATATTTTAATTAAAAACGGATTTGACCACTTTTAAACTTGACCAAGACATAGATTCAGAATATGCACAAGCTGAAATTATTGTCCACAAATTTGAAATTCATATAGCCATCACTTATAAACTAGAGAGCGGATTTGGCTCATCTTATTTATAATTTGAAATTCCGTCAATTCCAGATTACATCTACTCTTCCAACTGGCATGTCATCGGCATTTTTCATATTTGTTTTTAGGGTGTTTTCAAATCTGACATAAATTGTTTCATTAGACCACTGTTTAGCCCCTGATGACTCAAAATAGGTAGATTGAGAAAACCTTTAAGACTAAGCAAAAACTGTATAATCACACTCGAGATCATGAACATTGGTTTTCATTTACTTCTTAAATAACTGATGCATCAAACAAGTGAGCAGCTAATAACACTTCAATATGGTACCAATTAGTCCAATTCTATGCATTACGAAATTAGGATTTTCTTACTACATCTCCTTTCGATTTTTCTTAATTCTCTATTCATACTTCATAGTTTTAACACTAACTTAGTTACGAAACTAAAATTTTCCCAAATAAGAATTATATGAAAACAACATTACGCTCCTATTTTGTTAATCGAATAAAATTGTTTGAAAAGTTTTCGTGGTAAGCCGATTTCAATTTTGAAGAAACGAACATATTACAATCTTCAAACTATGATTAATGAATAATTTAAATTTTACAACGCAGGCGCAGGATTTTATTGAATTTAAATTGCTAGTCATTATAAAAAGCCAACTTTCAAGACTCCAAATACCAAATAATATGAATAAATTTGTTAATATTTACATTTAATTCAATTATCTTGATTAGTTCTATGCTTCTGTTTTTTAAAACCAATGTGAGCAATTCAATTCAAAATCTAAATTATTCATTTATTGATGGCTAACGATTCTATTACGTTTAGCGTTTCAAAAATAGAAAAACTGGTTCTTTAGAATTAGGTAAGATATTGTTTGTTTGTTTTTTTTTTTTTGTTTTTTTTTATCATTTGTTTCTTTTAATATGATAAGCTCTATATAATATTTACTCAATTTCAATAGTTTATAGGTAATACTTAAAATTAATCAAAAAAAAAAAAAACAACAAAAAAAACTACGTTTTCAGTTGTATTATTTTGATTAGTAATTTTTTTTCTTATTTTTCACTTATTTACTGCTTCATAGACGCATTCGATAAAAACAAAGGTTAGCCATGAAAAAAACTTTTGATTTAATAGTCATGATTGTTTTTAAGAAGAATCTTCAATTTTTTGCGATTAAAAAGTAAATTTTACCTTTACTTTGACCTCCTCAGCTGCACAATGGATATGCATGATAGCAGAATAGCCGGCACAAATGATACTTTTATGTTCTAAAATTACGACCTGAAAGTTAAAATAATTATTATTAATTAATCTCCATACGAGTGCCCAAAAAAAAAAAGCGGATAAGATGAAATCGCATTTTCCGTTCATTTTTGAATTAATTTCCTTAAAAACTAACTCAACACAGTATATTATATCTGTATAAATAGCGGTACCAACACAAACGTACACCAACTGTGGTAAAAACTTCAAGATTCTGAAGCGAGTAAAATTTTTCATCATCAACTGTCGATCCATACATGTTTCAATCTCATTCACATCACTTGAAACTTGTTAATTTTGTCATCCTTTCAATTTAATTTTCGGTCACTATCAATTGAATAATTGAATTGTTGCATAGTTGGTCTTTCAAATCACTGAAGAAAAGTCAATCTGCGAGAAAAATGTGTTTTAAAACCTACTTGCGCATCAAAAATTCGACCCACACTAACAGGGCTGTTGACATCGCATAAGACAAATCCAGGAGAAATATCCTCTTCTTCAATAGCTTTTAATTTAGCTCTGACATTTTCACCTGGATTAACAGAGTTCACTTCTACATCATCACAGAAAAACTGATCGACTACCACTTGGGTCTATAAAAAAAAACAAGTTTTTATTCACCAGATAATGAACACATCAGATAATCATTCATGACAGAAACTTACACGATTAGGCATTAGTAATAAAGTTTGGCCTTTTTTTGCTACACCAGCTTCAACTTTACCCATGACATAAGTACCCATATCTCTATATTTATCTATGATTGGCATAACAAATGGTGCGTCAATTCGTCTATAAAGCGCTGGCAACTGGTCAATAAATTGAATAAATGAAGGTCCACTGAAAGAAAAAGAAAGTTATTAAAGAAAAAATCTAACATTAATTAGCAAAAAACAAAAACTTACTTATGCCAAGGGCAAACAGAATCGTCTAAAGGATCTTTTAAACCCAATCCGGTTTGTCCAGAAACAGGCATGAAGGTTAAATCTTTTTGAGGACTGAAACCTAATTTCTTTAAAAATGGTAATATTTTATCGCGACACTCTTCAAAACGTTCTTTAGACCATTCAACTGTGGGATCGTCCATTTTATTAATTAGAACTATTAAATGATGTACGCCAGCAGTTTTTGCTAACATAGCATGTTCTCGTGTCTGCCCTCCTCTATCAAAACCAGTCTCAAATTCTCCTTTTCTGGCTGATATTACCTACACATATACATCGCATGATTAAGCACAAAAGTTTCTCGAATGAAACTGAAAGAAAATAATACTAACTAAAACTGCTAGATCAGCTTGAGCCGCTCCGCCAATCATATTTGGGACGAAACTTTTATGACCTGGAGCATCTAATATAGTGAAATGTTTTTTTTCAGTTTCAAAATAAGCTCTACCAACTTCAACTGTTTTTCCTTTTTCTCTTTCTATAAAACATAAAAATAAGTAAACGAGAATTAATTGTATTCTAGCTTTCGTACAAACTGAATGACAAACAATTACCTTCTTGATTAGTATCCAGAGCCCAGGATAAATACCACGACTCCCTACTTCTTTCTTTAGCTTCTCTTTCATATTTCTCCAAAGTTCTTTTATCAACCATTCCAGTCAAAGCCATGATTTGTCCACCAATAGTAGATTTCCCGGCGTCTAGAAATTCATTAAAACAATAATGAATCAAGACAATTATCCAAAATATCAACAAACGAATCAGTTTACAAGGTGAACTTACCCACGTGACCAATTATGACCAAATTTACGGGTTCTTTCTTAACTTTATTGACAGGTTCCACATTTTTTTTCGATCTTTTACTCTTTTCAAGTTCTGGTACGGCATCTTCTTGCTCCTCATCTTCATCATCGTCTCTTTCATTCACTACATTTTTATCCACTGTTGTTTTAAATGGTGATGTTTTACCTACATCCACAGCATCCTCCCAATTATCCGGAAGAGCTGAACTCGGCGAATTATCTTTTACGGAACTACATGAAATGTCTTTACTTGACTCAGGCGGAGAATCTGCAATTATTTTAATCATTAACTGTGACACTAATGCATCAGATGGATCTCCAGAATTAAGAGATTCGGTTTATATCGAGGCACAAAGAACATTTTCCAAGAAAATCTTACTACCTTTGGAAGTTGCTATGTCTCCATTCTTTAAATCTACGCCATCTGAAATGAAATATTCATTGTTCATCAATAATCACACATAAATGACTCAATAGCTCTGCTCACACTTACATGAAAACAATACAACACCGTAATAGTGAAATAGGAAAAACTTTACCTGTAACATCATCCGATTTTTCAGATTTTTGGCCAAAAGAACCGAAATTAGGAACAAATTCAGCGGCGTTGACGTTCAACGTAGAAATTTTTTTGGATAAATCATTCGCCAGAGTAGCACTCTGATCCCAGGAGTCCGGAGTACCATTACCATCGGACATTTTCTCCTATGTAATTACATTAACTAGTATTTTTAAAATTAAGACTAACAATTCACTGTTGGAAAAAATATAAAAAATGAATTACACTGAAGGAGAACGCGAATAATATTGTGTTCCAAATATAAATTGAATAATGAACACAGGACTTGACAAGCACAAGAACTCATATTTCATTCACATCATCAAATCCAAATAAAATATATTTTTAATGGGAATTGTGTGTTTGCATTTAAAACAATTTATTCTGATTTTAGCGGACTCTGTTGTAGAAATTATCGCATCCGAAAAACTGTATAATATATAACAACAATATCACACAAATATTCTGAGGAACACAAATTTTGACAAGCAATGTGATGTGAGGCGGTAATGACGAGGAACGAAAAAAGAGTAAGAGAGAAGTATTCACGACAGAATTTATTAGCAGACTAAAAATACATTTGGAAATAAAATATGAATTAATATGAAATGGCGAAGCAACAGCGTTATTGGTTGGAGAGTAGTAGGGGAAGCACTTCGTGACGAGAGTGTACGTATGACATATATATATAAAGTATGTTCGTGATGATAATGAAGAAAGAGAGCAGGTGGGATTTCGTATCAACACCCCCCTGAAATTTTACTGATCGAGTTCTTCATCATGTACGCTGAAAGTGAACGGGAAAAAATATTAAGTACAAAATGATATATGCATAATAAAAAATTTCAAAAAAAAATATCCACATCGTATTATTTAAATATTATTACGGTAACTTTGGTTTCAAGAAAAATATTTTGTTTGCTGGGCTTCGAATAAAATAATTGATTAAAATAAATAAATAAATAGGTAAGTACATTAATCTGGTAACATGCAAAGAGTATAGAATAGTATATGATATATGCAATATGAAAAAAATAAAAATATAAAAATTGGTAACATGCAAAAAAAATTTTTGTATACATAAATGACTAATAAGTGATTCATTAAGAAGTGTGCTCGAAAATATTCTCGAACATTTTCGAGTATGTAATAGAAGAAATAAAAATAAAAAAAAATCACAAAGGAATAAAATTAACAAAAGATTTTAAAAGGTATACGATCGTTTATCGGAAACGTTACGTTTAAGAATTTTATCAATACATTGGCATGCAATAATATGAAGCGATAATATATGATGTCCGTTAGCTTTATCTTTTACGTTTCTCTTTTGTGTTTGAGGTGGCGTTTGACATGTTTATTTTTGGATAAGGCAAGCTATTAGGTTTATCTTTATTGAGGTCATGTAATGAGTTTTTATCTCTCGTATAGTGTTCAGATTTTCCTTTCATACTTTTGTGTGGGAATTTGTCGTGTATTTTTCTCACACTTGTTCAGAGTTGTATGCTGTTTCTATTATTAGCGTTTGTAGGGTTTAAGCTTGCTCGAATTTAATTCTGTTTTCATTGTTGGGTTTGCAGCAAAATTGTGTATTTTTCTCTGACAAGTATTTTCGAGTGTATTTTTCTTATTATGAGTTTTTATTTATGAATAATGTAAGAGTATTTTTTCTTGTACAATATGTTTCAAGTTTGGACTTTGGTATTTGACTTGGCACGACTTGACTTTTTTTGGACGGGTATTTTCTTTTTCAAATAAATGTATATAATATTATGTGAACAGATTCGTATTTTCTAACACTTTTACAATTAAATTTTCCAATTTTGTTCTGTCTAAAGATTTTGTAAGTAAATCTGCAAGCAGATTTTCAGAATTAACAGATCTGAAATGGATTATTTTTTCTTCCATGGCCTCTAAAATCGAGTAACATTTTATCATGAGGGCTCGCTATTTCTTTTTCTTCCACCAGAGCAAATTTTTTGGGTTGATATATTATCTTCCATTACATCTACGATTATTTTTTCCCCAAAAATTTCAAAATTCATGTGTTGGATTACCTTTATTATATCGAGAGTGTCAAAAACTGCTATAATTTCTGCAGCGGTACTGGATGAAGCGTGGATTGTTTGTTTTGAACAATTCCACTCTATCAAATCCCCATTTGCAAAAATCATAAAACCAGTAATTGATTTACCTTTCTTTAAATTATTTGGATCAATGTTGTTGTCGTCTACTTGGGGAGCATATGAAGCATCAATATATGCTTGTATTCCATCTCCTTCGGATCTATACGTTATATTATAATTTTTTGTAGAACTGACATATCTAAATATTCTCCTTACATAATTTTTAGTGTATCGTTTGAATTATTTTGGAAATGTGAGAAGAAGTTTACAGGAAATAATATATCAGGTCTGGTTAGTCTGGCTAGGTACAATAATCCACCAATCATTGATCTATATTCTGTGTCGTCCCTTCCATTTTCAATTTTTTCTATTTTAAGGGCAGTTTCCATTGGGGTGTTTGTCTTTTTTGTTTACGAAATACCAAACTTTTTAATCATTTTTTCTATATGTTTATTTTGGGATAGTACTATTGTTCCATTTTCTATATTTCTTTCTATTTCCAACCCCACGAAAAATTTTGGATTATTTATGATTGTGATGGTAAAAGTTTTTTCTAGCTGTTCATTAATTTTTGTGATTGCTATTTGTGAATTTGAAGCTATCAGAATATCATCTACATAGCTTAAAAAGTATGTTTTTTCATTGTCTTTATTCATTTGATATAGACATCTATCTGCTTTTGTTCTTTCAAAACCCATTTCCTTAATTTTATAGTCAAGTAGATCGTACCAAGATTTACTTGATGTTTTTAGTCCGTATATTGATTTTTTTAATTCGAGAACTTGATTCGAATTAATATTTATCCCTTCTGTTTTTTTTTTACATAAATAGGTTTTATAATGGGGGAGTTTAAGTATGCCGTTTTGACGTCATATTGTACAAGAATCAATTTTAATTTATTAACCATAGAGAGCAACCATCTAATTGTACTTATTGATGCAACAGGACCATGTGTTTCTGTAATACTGTACTCAGTTCGATCTTTGAATCCTCTCGCCACTAATCTGGCTTTGGGTTTTGGGTTTCCGTATTCATCGTATTTTATTGTAAATATCCACCTAGTATCTATTAATTTTTGCCTGTCATAATCCACAATTTCCCAGACATTCATATCATTTAATGAATTATATTCGTCATTTATTGCATTTACCTATTCTCTTCTAAAAGGATTATTATTAATTTCATTAAAATTCTTTGGGACACAATCTTCTATATATGTTTTGCTGTAGTTGACATTAATATTCATTATTATTGGGTTTATTATTCCTAAATCTTGTTCGTAATTTGCTGGTTGAATTATTAACTTTCTGTTGGATGTTTCCAAAGATTTGATATTTTGAGACTCATCAACCCGTACGTCACATGCAATATACGAGTTTGTTTCAAAAGGGTCTCTCAGACAATATCCCGTATTTGTGTATCCCATCATTATGCTTTTTTCTGCTCTTGGGGCCAATTTTGGATCTATTTTGTTTTTTGATTTTGCCTTTGCTTTAGTTGCATTTTGTTTTCTTACTTCAAAAGGGATGTGACGATATGTTAAAGAGCCAAATACTTTTAAATTTTTTAAATTTGGTTTTGTACCATAAAATAATTCATATAGGGTTTTAAAATCTACGTTGGCTTTTGTTGGTGAGCGATTTAATAAATATGCTGATGTAACAATTGCATATGACCAATATTTAATGTCAAGATTGGCGTCAATGAGCATAGCTCTTACTCTCCTCGTGAGTGTCTGGTTCTGCCTTTTGGCTACGTCATTCAACTCCGGGGAATAAGGAACTACGTAATCCATTGTTATACCATTTTCTTGACAATAATTTATTATTTTTACATCAGTGTATTCCTTTGCGTTGTCACATCTAATAGTTCCTATGGGAAAATTTGAGAATTTATTTTTCATAGACATTATCATATTTTTAAATTCTGTTGCCACTTGATTTTTTGTTGTAATGGGCATCACAAATGTATATTTTGAATAATGATCGATAAAAGTTAAAATATATTTTTGGTTTGCGATCGATGGTGTAAATGGACCCATTATGTCTGATGATGTTATTTCTAATTTCCTTGATGGTTTTGTTCTCATTCCATTATGCCCTAGTCTCGAATTATTTGCAATACAACAGATTTGGCAGTTTTTAAAATCATCGTCTCTAAAATTCTTATTTTCTGGAATGCCAACAGATAAGTTTTTTAATTTTTGGATATAGCGTGCATTTAAGTGACCCAGCCTTCTATGTATAATCATTTTTTTATTGAATATATTATTATTATTATTATTTGAAACAGAATATCATTCAATGATTGGAGCCCTGCTATATCTAGCTAGAATAACAAGACCAGATATTTTGTTTGCAGTGAACTTTTTCTCAAGATTCCAAACAAAATCAAATTCCAAATTAAAAAATCATGTGAGAAGAATATTTAAATATGTAAATACCACAAAAGATTTCTCAATTAAATTCACATCAGATAGTAAAGGCATACATTCTTTCGTTGATGCATCTTATGCCCCAGATGTAAAAGATCATGAAATAAAAATATCAAATTTAAATCTAGGAAAATCGATATCAGGATTTTCAATATATTTAAATGGGGATCTAATTAATTGGAATGTAAGAAGACAAACAATCGTAGCTACAAGCTCAACTGCTGCTGAAATTATTGCGGTATTTGATGTCTTGGACGATATACAAGTCACATTCCTTCTACAAAAAGAAATATTCCAAGAAAATGACCCAGTAAGAATTTTCGAAGATAATATTTCAGCCCTCAGAATAATGTCGGGAGGAGCTCAAAAACGAGCAAGAGCCTTAATGATAAAATGTTATGCCATTACACAATCATTAGAAGATAAAGAAATTGAATTCAAAACTGTAGGTACAAATTCGCAATTAGCAGATATGCTAACAAAAAGTCTCGAAAAACCAAAATTTTGAAATCTAGTCGATGAAATATTAACAACATCAAACCTCTCACAATAAAATTCATTAAATTCACAATAATCATATGGAAAATCGTTTATTTTAAAAGGTGAAGAAACATAGAAACTCAAGTCAATTATATGTCAAGTCAAAAATCACTGAATACAATAATCTCGCCTTTTGTAATATAGTACATGAAAAATATAATGTTCGAGAAAAAGAAAATCACATGTTCAAACAAAATTAATAATATAATATACTTTTAGGCCAAATAATACTTGTTAAAACAAAATTTATTTTCGTGTAGGTATTCATTGTCATCTCTGCAAATTCAGGTTTTGAATGAACAGAGATCTGAATACAAATCATAGACATGATTTCACACGTTTAGTTGATATTAGTTTATCACATTTTGGAACACCCTTATTCAACAAGTACTAAACAAAATTGAACAAAATTTTTCTCGAACAACATGAAAGATCGAAAAATATCCGAATTGAAATCCGTTAGCGTAATATAATATGTCGATAAATAATTTCGAAGATACATCGAAATATATGTTGTAATCTAGTCATTGTTCATTATTAATTTAATTTTATGTAATTTGTTTTATTTATTTTTGTTTGGGAAATGAATATAAAAGTGTAATAATATTATAATTCAAATTTTCGTTCTCGCGATAAATCATGTTTGCTCGTTTCGTTAGACTGTGGGGGGGTGTTGTTCTACACTCCACCTATACTCGCTCACCAACTGTTAGCGCTACTACTTTGAACAACGTAAACTAACACTTTCAGGTTGTGCGAACAAACACGACTTTTTTCGTCCGTTCACCCGAGAACGCTGAAACTCGTTTCCCACTCAAACTGTAATCTCGTAATGGAGGGAGATCGTTCATCTTCCTCAAACTTATAATTTATATCTTCGATCATTGCATTAAAGTATCTCTAACTAACTTATTCCTTTCCTTGGATTTCAACCTCACTTCACAATGTAGGGCTTGTAACCACAACCATGAACAATAACTTACTGTTGTAACGGAAATCCCACCCCATCTTCTTCTTCATCTTCATCATCATCATCATCATCATCATCATCATCACTACACCATATCTGTATATATGTCACACATTCTACCTCTCTCATAAATCACTTCCCCTACTTTCAATCACTGATAACTAGGTGCTTCACCATTTCGTACTAAATCATATTTTACTTACAAATGTAATTTTAGTCTGCGAATAAATTTAATAGTGAATAAAAGTCTCACATTCTTTTTCAGTCCTCGCTTACTCTACCTAACATCATGGTAGCCATCGGTACAGTAGAACATTAAATGAGACTTAGAAAATTTTTCATGCAAAAGCAGATTTGACTGAATTTTTTGTATTGAGTTATTGTTGTGCGAAAATTTTTGTTGATTTTTTTTTTATGTGAATATACACGAAAAGTATCGTGTTATCGAGAATAATAAATTTCATTTTATAAAAATAATTTCGTGAATTTTTCAAAAGTCGAAAAATGAAATAAAATAGTAATCTGTTCCTGATTCACTAATGGCCAACCCTGGAAGTCATCGAACAATAATCCAGAAAGAACCGCCAAAGGATCCAGTAAACCACCAAAGGAAATCTGCTCCTGTCATCGAAGATTCTACAGCAATCTACAACATCAAAGATCCCAACTTTTGACCAACTTTCGTCAAAATTAAGCAGAAACTACAACGGTGAACTAGGTGATCTACAAGCAGAAAAGTTTTGCACAGCATAAATCGATGAGAAAAATTGTAAAAGGTAATATATGCTATATTTGATTATTTTTTGTGTCCAGTAATATTGTGTTTGAAGTCGATAAAAATTAATTTTATAGTGCACAAAAATATATATGTCCCAAATAATTGATATATTGGAAAGTAAAATAGGAGAATATAAAATAGAGAGTGAAGAGTTGAAAGATTTAATAAAAAAGTTTGAAGGAGAAAAAGTCATAGACTTGAAATTATAAACGTATAATGTACCGTTTTATAAATATTTTACAGGAGAAATTATATTAGATTCTTTCACCCTTGATATTTCGGGGAGAATAGAAGAAATTAGTTGTAATAAATATATTAAAATATTAGAATCATCCCCAAATTATTTTTTGTCAAGAATCTATAGTTCATTGGAATCAGAGAAAAAATTTTTTGATAGATTTTTTAATAATAAATAACTAATTAAAAATTAAAAACTGGATAAAATAAAAAAAATTGAAAAATGCAATTACGAAAAAGAATTAGAAAAAACAAACAAAAAAGAAAAGGAATTAATAAACAAAATTAAAAAAGGATTATTAGAAAACAAGAAATATATAATAGTGTGTTAGGTTTTCAAAAAATAAAAGAAAAAATAATGACATATCCCAATGATATTAAACCCATCCAGGCACCTCTGGGAAAGGTTTTCAATGGAAAATACTACTTAGACTGTAGGAGAATGATCGTCTCTGAAATAAGGGGAGCCGGGTATTATGATATATTTGGGGAGCACAAATATTTAGGATCCTATATCACACATATAGATGATTTGAATTTTAGACTCGATAGCGAAATGCTCAATTACTGTAAAATGCAGGATAACGCTAAAGCATTTATATTTTCTTATCAGTTCTGGTAGTTCATTAAGTTATATAGTCAAAGGTATACGCAGTCCATTATGTATATGGTCGAATACTGAACATATGAATGTAACATTCAGCAAAACCAAGTGAGAAATGTTACGATCAGTGTAATCAATGTTGCCAATAGGGTGACACGAAATAACGTATGTTTATTGTACAGGTTATGTAGATATCCAAATGATTATATTACCTGTGTGAGGTATTTTTTCGCATGAATAGACAGCTGCACTGAATTCAGGGGGTAACTAGGCAAAAGTGTATTTGGAGAGAAAAAGTGAATACTCTATTATGTCCTTTGACTATATAGCTTAATGGACTGCTAGAACTGATAAGAAATAAATAGGGTTAAATGAAACACCACTAAAGCCACTGTTAACAGGCGTTCTTTTTACAAAAAATGACCTTTGGTGATTTTCAAGATTTTATCAGTTCTAGAAACAACAAAAAATCAGAAACAGCATACTTACTACATATGAAATCGATACCTATTTCATTTATCATGTGGTAAACAAGTCAGAAATATGAAAAACTTGTACTTGTGGCAGCACTAGATCTTTAATTCAGATTCCGAATACACTGGGACATTTTATTTTGGTATTCTCTGCAATTGGAAATTAGAGATGTGTCGGTTGACCAAGAACTAATTCATTTGAACTAATCTTTTGAAAGACCTAAATGAACGAGACCGAAAGATGAGGATGAACTAGTTCATTTTGAACTAAAATATATTATCAAATCAAAGTTATATTGTATAGACCTACAAGCTAGTTTACTCTTATATGTCACAGCATTGTTGTTAATCACTGGATGAGTGGGTGTGTGGGAACCGGGCAAGTTACCACACATAAGAAGGATAAGTCCGTGTCCCGATAAGTCTACGCCATCCAGTGTATAGGCAGCCAACCTACGTAGCGTACAGTGCCGGAAAAGAGCGGGAACTGTAGGGCAAACGTAGCTTGTATGGCGCGGGTATATACGAGCCGCGCCAAGCTACGTATAAGCGAGTGGCTACGTATATATTTACGTAGCCCGCTTCGTATGCGACCGCACATCGTCTATGTAGACGATGTGCGAGTTCGTAATTTAATTATTGATACGTCGATCGTAAGATCGACGTATCGCCTGTCGGCGGAGGCCGAGCCTCACAGCGGGACGAATCCCCACAGCATTCCCCCCCAATTTTTGCGCCGCAAAAATGACATCATGCGCAGCAATTGGGGGAATTCTAACGCTGTGTGCCTAACTATGGTCCCTATCTCCTACTGTCTCGTCGTTCCATCTCCCAACTGTGGATGGTGGAGGCTAATGCCGCGCCCAAACTTCTATATTGGTTGGTGCGGGCGGCTTGTCAGGCTTTGAATGATTGCTGACTGTTTCTGCCCCTATGGCAGGGAGCACCACATCCACAATCAGAGTTGCCTCGGGAGTAGGGGGTGAAACGAGCAGACGAGTTATTTGGTTCTCGTATGGGAGGTATATAAGGAGGGGGTGGTACCATAGCCACAGGAACAGGAATTGGTCTAGGTTCTGGTATGTGAAATACTGGAACTTTGACCACCTATGGAGGAGGGGGAATGATGGGTTCCACGGCCTCTACCAAGGGGACAACCTCCATTGGGATTGCCAATGGCTGTTGTTCCAGCGGTACGTAGTCCGGGATAGGGTCTAAGCGAGGGGTGTCTCAACCCATTTCTCGCAATATACCGCGGACAGTGCTCGGAGGGGGAGAGTAGCCAATTAGGGCATCTTCCTCAGCCTCTTGGAGTTGAGCTAATTCTTGAGTATGATCGACATTGCAGCGTCGTCGCATTTCATCGGACAAACGCTCTTCAGGCGATTCAACATACCCAAGGTTTGAAGAATTATCGGACATTTTTCGAGAATTCAGGTTGAAATAAATTCGAAACAAGGGAGACAGGATAGTACAATAAGTACAAGGCTTAAAGATCGCAACACCAAATATAGTGTAAGCAAGAAATAAAATACGAAAATTTTAGAGAGCAAATAAGACGTTGTCAATCAGAATGCAAAGAAACGAGTGAAGCTTTACAAAATATATTTGATTGACTATGGTCGTTTTTTCTCTCGCCTTATCTGTCCATTTAGCATCCACAAAGATGAGCGTCTTGTCAAGACTAGTAAAATGATACCAAACTCGATGTATTTCGGTATTGTAGTTTTGGCAGAATCATCAAGTACAGATTTGCAATAATTTGAATAGAATTCATATTATTTTTATTATGTGCGTGGGATTACGCAAACAGGTAAAAACAGTATTTCGTTTTTTTTTTTTTTTTTGTTTCGTCGTGGCAACGAACTTTGTTTACGCACACAAACATATGAGTGTGTTAACATGTATAGTAGTGTGTTTTTGCAAATTCCTTTTTGCACTTTGCTTCGTAGGAATTTCGTCTAAGTTCGTTTGTTTCTGTATTTTGTTATTTACCAGCGATTTTTCATGCGCTGATTTTGTTCGGAAACTTGCGAGACGGGTTCAAACCCAGAGTCAGGCGGAAGTCAATTTTTATTTTTCCACGAATTTATTTGTTTTTGTTGGTACATGGGTAATTATTTTAATTTACCTCTAGTTGTTTTTAGAGTGTTTTTACCAATTTCTACCATAGTTTTTTTTTTTTATTATTTCTTTGTGCGATATGGGCAGACTTGCGAGTAGGAAGCATGTTTTTAATTTTGTATGAACCTTTAGGCCTACTTTTTTTTCTAAGGATAATAGGCTTTGAAGGATCAAATTCAATTTCCAAAATGTTGTCATCAAATTTGACGGATTTTTTGTTTTTATTTAACTTCGGAGTAACTAATCCTAACTCTTGTGAATTAGACTCAGAATTTTGTTCCATTCTATTTTCGTATTGTGAATTATTTTTGATTTCACTTTTTGTCTGTCCACTATTTGTTTCAACTAACTCGTTATCAATTTGTTGTGAGTCAGTCTTATCAGGCAATGTAGGGTATGGGTCATTATTATGCTTGACCTCTAATTCCTTTTGTCTGATGGTTGCTGTCAGCCTTTCCTTGTCATTGGTAACCAGGAATGCAGGTTTTAGTCTGTCGATTGAGACTTTTTTATGTTCACCTGCTATCATTATCAACAAAAAACAAAACGAAATAGTAAGCATTTTTGGAGAATGAAAGCGCTTTCTATGTCTGAAAGTAACTAATACGAATCGCTCTCGATATAAAATAATACATACTCAAAGGTTTGATTCATGCAGCTCATTTTGTTCATTTTGAACTAGTTCACTGAACTAGTTTATTCAAATGACTGAGACCTGTTGAACTAAATCTGCCAAATGAACTAAAACGCACATCTGTATTGGAAATCCTACTGACTGTTAAATTTGCTGAAATTTTTCAACAAAATTGTAAGAAATCGTTTGTCAAAGCTGAAAAATCACTATGGAAAATCATCTACTTTGTTCTGATTCAAACAAAATGACTTGGAAAAATTATCAGAAACATATTTCAAAACGAAGAAATTTGCGATATTTCAACAGACACCATCAATTAATTTCTAATCACTTCAAACCTTTATAGGAAAAATAATGTACCTACTTGAATCTTTTACAATAACTACTTATTTCACGCATTTTAAAAACAAAAAATGGCAAAATAAAAGCCAAATTTTCATAAATGTCATCTAATTGTTTATTTTCATTAATGCTCATATCATCTGAAATTTATTCTAAATTTGAAAAACATTTTCTCTGATTAAATAAAATAAAATAAATTTTCACTCAAAAAACGTATTTTAGCTCATTTAGGACTTGTTCAAGTTCTTACAGTAGTTTAAGAAGTTTTTTTTGGATAACAAATCAACGAATGATGAAACTATTTACCTAACAGCCAAATTTTTCAGTTTAAGAAAACCTTAGCTCAAACTTTTCAAGAAAAAAGGAACTCTATCCAAAACTTTCATTTATTGAGGTGAGGTCTGATCACTTTACACAGAAAAGATAAGTACGGACTTCCATCTTAGAAAAAGTTTATTAAACGACGTTAGTACAACGACTGACGAACGGAGAACATTCTCCGTCGAGCAGTGACGGGAAGAATAATATATTGGCGATCAGTGTTGCCACATGTAAAAAGAATGAATGTAATATACATGTTACATACAGTGTTAGTCAGTGTGAAGTTATGTGTTTGTGAGGGAGTGAGGGAATCATATCCCAACACCCCCCTGTGATTCAAAACGGACGAACGTACATATAAGTAAAAAAAGTGTCACACATTGTATGTATTTAAAAAATATATATAAGAAAATAAAAAAAATAAGAATAAGCAATAGCAGTCAAAATTGTTACATTTAAGTGTCATATAAAGTTGCTATATATATAAAAATGGTAAAAAAATTTCAGGTATGTCGTTGACTAGTATGATGACGTATAATTAAAATGTGTGTGTATTTATATATCAATTTTTTTATCTTAAATATATTGTGTAATTATTAACATGAGGTACACATTTAACCTTCTGTTATTGTGTCACGTCTTATAAGTATTGTGTGATTTTAATTTACAAATAAATATATATAAAAAATGTCAGGTCGGAGAGATCAATATCTCCTCATCGTCAGCTGTGGAGAGATAATATTATTATATATATATGTCCTTATAATTAATCGTGTGGGGTTTTTATATAAATATGCTATTGTGGGAATCAATTGTATATATTGGGGAATGCTGATGCCAGTAAGAGAGGCAGAGCAGCGACGGGGAACCTATTGAATATTGTGATGTGAAGTGTGAAACAACATATGGACCGCTCGGTTTACAATAGGCGCTAAAAGACCAACGCCCATCCCCAGTCCAAAACCAAATATCAAAAATTTTGAGGGTTATGTCAATTAAGACTATTGGCCGAAAAGTTGACTTGTTTGGAGGATTCTCATAACGATATTTTGGAAGGTTCTCCAATCAAGTGCCTTAGTAAGTATATAAGCAACTTGATCAGGTGACCTAATATCATTAAAACTTATTAGTTTCTTTTGGAAAGCTTCCAATACTGCGTAACATTTGATTGCTAGGGACCTGAAGCATTTCTGGCCTCCCCCAGATGCAATACAAGACGCAGATATGTTGTCCTCGTAGACTTGCACTGGGTCAGTTACAGAGAAAACACTCTCCGTAAGTCTCTAGATCACGTATATATCGTCTAGTGCATCATTCAATGCAATTAGTTTGGCTGAAGTCGACAAGGTTGCAATCGTGTTTTGCCGGTGAATGGCCCAATTTAACAAGTCTCCATTAAAAAATATCATATAGCCGGTTGTGGAGCACCCTTTCTCCAGGTTATTAATATTAATGGGTGAGTCGTCTACGTCAGGTGCATACGACGCATCGACAAAAGCTTTGATATGAGTTTGGTCAGAGTAGAAGACCAGAGAGAAGTCCCTTGTGGTTTTAACATACCTAATAATACGGCAGACATAATTTTTAATTTCATTATTGGAGGATGCCTGAAAAGGTGACAAATAATTGACGGCGAAGGCAATATCCAGGCGGGTCAGTCTTGCCACATACAGCAGATTCCCAATCATAGCCCTATATTCGGTATCATCCAATCCATTTTTGGCTTATTTATCTTTAATCCCGTCTCCATAGGTGTGGAAGATGGATTACATTCCATCATTCCAAATTTCCAGAGAATCTTATCAATATATCTATTTTGTGTTAATATAATTTGTTTCCTAGGGATATCTCGACTTATTTCAAATCCTACAAAGAAAGTTGGATTATATTCTATTTTTAATGTGAAATTTTTGTTGAAAATATTTATTAAGTCTTGTGTCCACTCGTCGTGGTTACTAGCCAACAACATGTCATCCACATAGACTATTAAGAGCGCCATTGCACCACTATTATTGTTTTATATATAAACATCTATCTATTTTTGATTGAATGAATCCAGCTTGAATTATTGTTGAATTCAACAAGTTGTACCAGCTCTTCAAAGACGTTTTCAGTCCATATATTGACTTTATTAATCTTAGGCAGTTATTTTCACCTAGTTGGCATCCTTTGGGGTTTGATATAAATATAGGGTATTTTATTTGTGAATTAAGGAAAGCTGTTTTTATATCGAATTGTGTTATATTTAGACTATATTTGTTAGTAATAGATAATATCCATCTTATCAGCCAATATTGGATTACCGAGGCATATGTTTCAGTTAGAGAATAATGAGTAAGATCTTTAAAACCCCTTGCAACCAACCTGGCTTTCGGTATGTGAACACCTTGGTTGTCGGGTTTTGTGGTGAAACACCACTTCGTATCCACTAACCTCACATTTCTCTCCCTTGGGACGACTTCCCACACGCCCATATCAGATAATGACTTCAGCTCGTCAATAATGGCTTGTTGCCATTCTTCCTTAAAAGGGTTGTTTTTGACATCCTCCCATTTTTGAGGGATGTGGTCCTCAATATAATTTTTGTATCTTGATTTAAATTAATTTAAAATTACAGGGGTTTCTATTATATTATTATTGTCCTGTATTTTTTCATTATTATTATTTTTATTATCTATTTGTTTTATATTTCTCATTTCATCGAATCTTATGTCGCATGTAACGTGCGATTTGTCTATTAATGGGTCCCTTATACAGTACCCACTATTGGTATACCCTACGAAGATTCCTTTATCGGATCTTTGGGTTAATTTTGGGTGTTCACTATTTGCTTTTTTTCTTTTATTTTTTGTGGCCTGTTGCTGACGGACCTCTATGGGAATATGTCTATGAGCGAGAGACCCAAAAACTCTCATATTAGATAAGTCCGGCTTTATGCCGTAAAACATTTCGAAAGGGGTTTTATGGTCTTTATTGGCCCTAGTTGGGCTTCTGTTTATAACATAAACAGCTGTCAGAACAGCCAATGACCAGAAACTAAAATCCAGATCGGAGTCAAACAACATGTCCCTTGTCCTCGCCATGATCGTTTGATTCTGCCTTTTGGCCATCGCATTCAATTCTGGTGAATATGGAACGACAGGCTCAAGGTTTACGCCGTTGTCCTCACAAAATGTTTTCATGTTCGAGTCAAGATACTCCCTGGCATTGTCACATCTTAAAGTGGCTATTGGGTGATCCGGGAATTTCAATTTTAATTTCATGTATAGTTTCTTAAACTCCTCGAAAACCATTGATTTTTTTTCAATAGTGGAGATAAAAGTATATTTTGTGGCATGGTCCACAAATATCAAAACGTACTTTTCACCATATATGCCTGGTGAGAAGGGGCCCATTGTATCCGATGAAACGAGTTTTAGTTTTCTTTCCGGTCTAGTGCGAGTTCCACTGTGTCCTAATCTTTTAGAGTTTGCTTTCACACATATCTCACACAGGCTGAATTTGTCATCACAAAATGTAATTCCGTTCGGAATACCTCTTGAGACCTTTGTCGAGAATTTCAAATTTTTTCCTGATAAGTGTCCCAATCTCCTATGCCATATCATATTTTTATCTATTTTTAATTTTCCTATATTCTCGCTGATTTCTTGATCATCGTTTATTATATCATTATTGTCTGTTATATTATTATTATTATTATTTATACCTACATCCTCATTCATTTCGCTATCACCTTCATTTGTTTCATTATTTTGTGGGTCATTGCTATCATATTCATCATTAGCGTTTATTATAACATTATTATCTAAATTATTATTATTTGTGTTTTCTTGTGTATTATTATTGATATTCTCTCTATTCTTCTCATTTTCCTCCTGACTTTCCTCAATAATTTCCTCTTCTACTTCGTATTCCATCCATTCATCCTGGGAATTTATAATGGGCATACATGCCAATTTATTCAATTCATTATTATAGGGACATATTTTATTTAAATCATCTTCATTTTCTATAATATTGACCGTGGATTCCGGTACAATTTCATACTTCACCATGTATACCCCCTTATTTTTGGGGCCAAAAAAATTACCTCGTCCATTCCCCGGACGTATATGTGCGCCGCAGAGAAATTTTGATCTATGCCCAGCGCCTTATTTTCTGTTATCATAATCCCTGACATTAGGTCTACGTTCAGGGATAGTACGTAATGTACATTCTTTAATCTTATTACAGTTTGATTCCTCTCTGAATTTTACACCCTGATAAACATAGTTCCTATATGTGTGGCAATTAGTAATGTATCTTGGATGGCACATTCTAACTCAATAGGCTTTTCCAGCATTATGGGGTTAGACAATTTTGACAAATCAGATATAACGTGGGCAACAGCACCACCATCTAACATTATTCTCTTAGTAAGAGGGACATAATCTGGATCTGATTCATGCTTCGTGTCTCTAGGTGTTATTAAATTTATTAATTTATTATTATTTGTGTTTTCGTTTGGCTCATGGCCCTTGTACCTTATCATCATTGACCACTGAACATCATTTTCTTTTTTGTTTTTATTATTATTATTCTGATTATTTCGTCCGTATCTTGTATTTTGTGCAGGACCATCTAATTTATCTTGGGGTTTTGCACCCTCTTTATTTGACGGACATACTTTAGCTATGTGCCATTTGCAATGGCACTTAAAACATACTAAATTATTCAAATTTGGCAAATTATTTTGATTTTGATTATTATTATATTTTCTATTTTCGTAATTATTATTATTATTCCGAGATATTTCTGACTTTTGGTTATTATTATATGTCATTTTCCCCTGATCTACATTTTGACTATAGTTTTGATTTCTGTTTGTGTTATTATATCTATTATAATTCCCTCCATGTTGGAATCTCTGATTTTTATTATTATTATTGAAATTACAAAATTTATTATTATAATATCTTGACTTTTTCTCGTCATATAACCTATCCGATCTTTCGATTAACATGGCATGGAGTGTTTCGATCGTTTTTTGATCCTGGCTTAAGGTATTGAACTCCAGCCTTGTCATGTCATAGTCCATGTTCAATGATATTAGCAGTTGTTCTATCTCCTGTTTGTCTAAATTTTTTCCACAGTCCCTTATTTTTTGGGCTGATCTAGAGAACACGTCTAAGTAACTTCTCATATTTCCATCACTATTAAATTTCAATCTCTGAAAGGCCTGCTTCGCGTTAATATATGTAACCTGCGTGCTGCTTTTATACATTTCATCTAAGACTTTTAAAATTTGGTTTATTGTTTTTAAATCTTTTACCCTTTCAATTAATTCGTTGTTCAATCCCTGATAGATTAAAGCCTTTCCTTTTTCCTGATTGCCGAAATATGCCATCCTGTTAGCTGAACTAGCATTGCCAGATTCAGGGTTTAAAAAACTTTTCAATTCCAGTCCCAAAAATAGCACCACGGTCTCAACATCGTGCATAATCGGGTACATCCCTCTGCATATAGTGTTGAGACCATCGTGGTCCTCCAGGCATCATAATTCCTCCCATCGAATACCTTTTTTGTGTCAAATCGTGACATATTATTATTAGATTTTGGGTGTTCGGGAGTTTAGATCCTACCTCAGAAACACGAGAACTTAATTCTAGGGGGTAACACGGTCTCAACCACATGATAATGCACAACACGATCTCACCCTCTCGATCGGGAATGCAAATTAAATGTATTATATTATGATATTCAATAATTTGTCAATATTCTAAATTAAATCTTACAAAATATGTGTTCCCGACGATGAGGTGATCTCTCCACCATTGTTTCTGCTTCTTGAGCGATCAAATTACTGTGATTTTATCGTTGAAAATGTTCGAAATTAAATTAATAAAAGTCCCAAGTCTTGTTTCAGAGTACAGGTGATTCTATTAAACACGTTAAAATTCAAATTAATACACAGTGAAAAAATTATTTAACAAGTATGAAAAGGATTCCTGCTGAAAAGAAAATAATTTATCAGCTTTCATTAATTGAATCGATCTTTTATTGTATGTGAACGGGAAAAAATCTGTCACTAATGTCAATGTTCAAAAGTGTAGGTTTTCTATTGTTGGACTCGATGAATCTCATCCAACAAAGATTTCCTTTTTCTACAATTTTCAACCAACAAGATAAAGTTTGAAGGCTAAAAATATCACCTTTCAAGTTTCAACTTTACTTGGGATTTGGTTGAGAATTTACATGAAAATATATTGAAATTTATCTTTATTTTACTGAAATTTTGATTTTTTCTAATTAATTTTGAGCAAAATCACACGAATTATTTATTAATTAAATTAAACTTTTTACTTATCTTTAATTTTTCGATTCTGTTTTCGTATTTTTTCGATGTTTTTCTTCTGCTACCTTTCCCAAATGACACCAATCTCAGACGATTTTTACGCTGCAATTTCTGAATTTTCGATTTTCTTCCGTTGTTTCACTCCCTGGAACACAGTATGAACAATTGCCAACCGTTTTTGATTGTGTGCACTTGTCTACCAAACCATAAAATCCTCTCGTATCTGATTTGTTTTCTCCAGACTTTCGACTTTGACGTTTTCACAGGCGCCCAAGACTTTACCGTTGTTTTCATTAAATTTCACTTTTAATTTGTTGTTTTACTTTAATTAAACTTTTAACTTTTTCAGGATAGTTACTTTAATCACTGAATCGAAATTTTTTGTTCACGAATTTTAACTTTTCCTACCACTTTGCATGGAGGTATCACTCGGCACTAAGCCTTTCACTTTGCGTGAAACACGAACTTTTAATTTTAATTAATTACACGGTTATCACATATCACATTTTAATTACCGCACTTATTTCTCTGATCCACAGCTCTGCTAACATATTGAGGTGAGGTCTGATCACTTTACACAGAAAAGATAGGTACGGACTTCCATCTTAGAAAAATTTTATTAAACAACGTTAGTACAACGACTGACGAACGGAGAACATTCTCCGTCGAGCAGTGGCGGAAAGAATAATATATTGGCGATCAGTGTTGCCACATGTAAAACGAATGAATGTAATATACATGTTACATACAGTGTTAGTCAGTGTGAAGTTATGTGTTTGTGAGGGAGTGAGGGAATTGTATCCCAACAACATTTTCACATTCTAAAGAGTTCGTGGATTAATTTAAATCATTATTCGAACGTTTCACTCATTAATTTCAGACAATAAATTGGTATAGCGTTCTAATATTTCACTAGTATCTGCTTATATTGTTAGGAGTCATGAAAATATAACTCAATACAAATTCAGTTTTCACACAAAGTACCTTTTTCAAAAAGTAACGCCTGCATTGTTTGGCTTCAAGATTTTATTGGTTTAGCAGTCCATTAAGCTATATAGTCAAAGATTATGTCGCCTTCAGTCGTCTCCATCATATATTATTGGAGGATTCAATAAAACAGTAATTAATCACGAGAAGAATATATTTTGTATGTTCACCATACGAGATACAGAACAGAAGTGAACTCATCTTAACGTGAGTTCCTAACATACGGAGTTTACATGATTACGTGAGGTCACACAGAAATATTATAGTACGTATTATTAACTGTAGAGTGTATCAAGGTGGAGACGAGATAGGACCATCATATATAGCTGGAATTCTAACATATATATATATATCCTCGAAGCAACATCAACATCGTAAGCCTAAGCCGGAGACCCAACTCCCAAGTGAGACTTAGACGCTTCTATCAGCCCCAATCTGTCGCGCGCAATATTTTTCACAATTTATTTAACGAATTTTGTGACGCTTTTTAATTCTTCTCTCGTTTATGTTTGTATGTACTCTTCAATTATGTCTTTTGGTGAAGAATGTGAATTACATGATCTCGTGAAGCAAACTTTGGAAAAATCTGGCTCTATGTCCAAAATTCGAGTAAGAATTTTAATATTAATTTTTTCTAACAGTTAGTTATTCTGTGTTCTTATTTTGTCCTACATATTTTTGTTTCGCAGGCCGAGTTAAGGGCTAATGTTTTCTTAGCTTTAGAAGAAAATGGTTGTTTTGAGGTGAGTTTTAAAGATTTTACAATAGTGTCATTTGTTGACTGTAAATCAAAAATCAACCTTTCATTCTATTACAGAACCTCAAGACTAAGAATAACCACTTGCAAGAATTTGCGAAGAATTCCGATGGACTTCTTTTATTGTGTCTAATAAGAGAATTTTTAGATTATTATGGACTATCATTCACAGCTGCTGTATTTGACCCTGAGCTCGCTTCATATGGCATCGAATGTGACTGTAAAGACTACCTGAAATTAGGAAGTCAATTGAATATATCCGACTATTCTGATAGTAATAATTAATATTGTGATTTCCTTTCTAATTTATCGCACTGTCATTTATGTTATCATCTTGTAAGTGCGAATTGCAGGTAAGAAAGGACCTCTCCTTTGTGAAATGTTGCAGATAATTCGTAATTTTCAAAATAATTCCACTCAAAGGTCGACCAGTTTTCCTAACACTGCGGTAATTTCAGTTTTAATTGAAAATCGATACTTCATCCAATTGCCTTTAATATTTACTCTGGTTTTAGGAAAATTCGCAATTACCTTCCTCAAAATCAACTGATAGTTCCACCGAGTACTATCCATTACCCATACAACCAGTTCCTTCGCTGCAAGTAACCCGTATCGCTAAAAAACCGAAAGAGTCTGATTTCGAAGATGATAATGATTTTAATTCCAAAGTTAGTGCTTCGAAATTCAACAAGTACGTTTTCTTACTTGCATCGACATTGAAATTAATTAGATTTAGAAATTTCGTACGCAGAATAGACTTTTCGAATGTCGTAAATTTTCTCTGCTTTTTCGTTAGAGTTATATTATGCTTTTCTCGTTTCAGTAATTTATCTATATCGTCGACAGTTTTTGGAGGAGAATCAGATTCGTCTAGATACAGCTTATCATCATTGGGTGATTTACCACCTCTAACATCTCACACAAATTCAACCAAAAATATTCCGAGTCCGTTTAATAATTCCTCGAAACAAATGCATAAACTGAAAGCTATGTTAATGGGTATGAAATCACATTTTGAAAATCTTGGTGATGTATTACCATTTTTGTATGTCCTGATGAATTAATTTTTCTGTAGATCCTACACTTCCGGACAATAATGAAGATATATCAAATTCCTCTATCATCGACGATGAAAAAGAAAATGATATGAAAGTCTTGAAAGATATTATCGAAGAGGACGAAAAAAACGTTAACAAAAGAATCTAATTGATACGGTATGCAACTGTCCAAAAAAATATTAACCTATTAAACCCGAGTTAGAATAAAATAAATTCATGTAAATTTTTCGATTCGGAATTTAGATTTCCCTTTAGTTTTTGTTCATTATGCTTAGATTAATTCATTATTCACTGACTAATTTCCTATATGATTGTGATATTCTTTCGTGTTCATTTGAATTTGGTGGCATCAATTTATGACTTCAAACTGTTTATAAATTTAAAACAAATAATTGCTTCGTTCAAAAAATACAAAATATTTTTTTAGCTCATTAATATAATATTAATTAGGAGCTATTACCCACATCTTCTCTTGCGTAGTGTTTAATAATATTGTTTTAACCCCCTTTTTGTTGACCCAAATAAAACCCGTTGAAAAACAAAAACGAAACAGAATCATATCCACCCCACCTACTGATAGTCATCAGACGATAAACGTAGAGTGGGTGGAAGTTCTTTCTCAATTCTCTTTTTCACAATTTTTTCTTCGTTTAAGAAGTGTTTTGTCTGTTTTCTATTTTCACACTTGGTAAAAATTAGTAACTTTGCCCCCAGCGGGGCAACAAGCTTCCTCAATAGCAATAAACTTTCCTTGGAATAACACAATTTTTTCTTTAAAATCTCATGCAAATCCTTCCAGTGGTTCTGGAATGATGGTGTTTCCAACCGTTTTTTAGGAGTCAATATTTTATGATATATATATATTTATAAGTTAAGCAGACATTTGGGATCTGATTCATGTACAGACAAACTGAGATTTAGGTGCACAAATTATTATAGAAGCACAGTGTTTTCGTCATTTGTAGGCAAAATTCATATTGCATCAAACAATTTCAAATTATTGAAAAATTTTTCCTCGTGAGATCCAACATATATACAGTATTTTGTGCATTTAAACAGGTATCTGAGATCCTTGCAATGTTATCACATTAAATGGATTTCTGATTGCTGTTTAACTGTTTTATTCCAGATATCAGATGTCTGTTAACTAAAAAGTATTTAGCTCTGCGGTTTCTAAAAAAATATATTAAATTTTTCAACAATTTTTGTTTCTTTTTTACAAATAGGAGTTCCATATTTCTGGCTCCTCACATGACACAAATTTCAGTTACAGCCTAACGGTTCATTTGTGCATCTTTCTACTTAAATTTTCATTGTTTTTACTCAAACCCCCAATGTCACAATGGGGTTTTAATTTGTATATATGTGGTATTTTCAGTATTTTCTGATTTGGACAAAATTTGTTCCAGTTGTTTGTACCCCCAACATCTTTACTTCACCCTGTTTCTCCCTATTATATAAGAATAATTGCTTATGAGTGGGTCAAAATTCAAAATAGTCTGATCAAGCTGAAAATGGTACCTATCATTTGTGCTTCATTTGTGATTCAAGAAAAACACAGTATGCACAAAGTCCCTATTAATTTGGAGGTTTAGTTGAAGAAAAGGAAAAGTTGATCATTGAGAAGTCAGAGACATTATATCCTCCCATTGTAAAATTTCATGCTATCATTTCTTTGTGCTCCATCTGTGCACGTTTGTGCTGGCATATTTTCCATTTGTACTCAAACCCCAGTGCGCCGGGGGTTTGAAGTTTTATGTATGTGATATTTTCAACATGGTCTGATTTAAAAAAAAATTGGTGCCAAATGTTTATGCTTATTTTGTACTTCAAGAATATATCATCAACATCATCAATCCACCCTGTTGCCCTCTAAATAAGAAAAACTGTGTATGAGAGGGTTAAAATACAAAAAGGTCCGATCAAGCTGATAGCCGTACTAATCATTCGTGCTTCAAGAATATACTTCCCCCAACTTTGTCGCTCCACCCTGTTACCAACTTCATAGGATAAATTTTGTACAAGGAAGAAAAAATTCAAAATGGTCATATCTTACTGAAATTGGTATGTCATTTGTGTTTGTTTATGCTTCATGATGATATCACCCCCATCATCTCCATTCCTCCCTTTCAACTCGGACGTAGAAAATACTGTGTACAAGGAAGACCAAATTCAAAATTATTTTAATATTGCTGAAAATCATATAAGATAAATGTATTTTATTTTTCTTTCCCAAAACACACGTTATGCACCTAGCCCCTGCTCCTTAGATGGTTCAGCTTGAAAGAAAAAAGAACAGTAAGTACCTATGTATATCAGTCGGGATACCTCCTTGAAAACATGTCACTAACAATTTGTTATGATTACTTTTTGCTTTATTTTTGCAAGGTTATTCTTTCTTTTCGTAATTTTTTCTCAAACCGTGAGTACCACAGAATGGCTTGAAGTTTGAAAGATAAAATTCTCGGATGTGAATGAAAGTTTATTCCTTAATCTACATTTTCAAATGTTCTACTATTGAATAATTCCAATATTCCCCATTACTTGTTCAAATTTGATTCTGTTAATTCTAGTTTCCTGTTTCATCAAATTCACTAACATCTTTTAAAGTGTATAACATTGGGAATTATCTAACCAGTTTCAATCAACCTTCAACCTTTTTTCTAACTTGATGCCCCTTACACCACCCAACTAACCACAGTTTTTTTTGAAAATATTATCATTATCACAGATATCAGTTTATCTCGTGTAGACAAAACCAGTGACACCTTGTGATATACAGTATTCTATGAATTCCCACTTCTCAGTACCACGAGTTATATTAATTCTACTGAAATTAAAATTGAGCTAATTTCATGACAAATTGTTTGTACGACTTTGAACTACATTTTTTTAGATTCTTTCAACCTTCCTCCCTTCAGCTTAGTTTTATTCTTCCCAAGCATATCATGGTTTTCAAATAATTGAAAGAAGTCTGGTACCTATACACTTATTAAAATGTTTAAAAAAGGGGAATTTCTCAAAATTCAAAAAACAATAATTTTTAAATGTTCAATCTATTGACATTTAAACAAAAAATTTTTTTCAGTCTTTTATCGGACATAAAATATATTGGAAATTAGACAAAAACTCATATGACCTTGCTTAACCCCTTACAGGTGGAATTTTTTAAAATCAAATAAAACTATTTTTGAATAGTTAGACAAAAACTGGTTCGATATGCGACATTATGGTAATATACCTTCAAAATTTTAGGTCATTAGATTCAGCCGTTTTGGTAAGGCATTGATGAGTGAGTCAGTGCTCAGTGAGTCAGGGCTTTATTATGTATGTCATTATAATAAACGTACAACCCGATTTTTTAAGACAAAACTCAAGAATTATTCAAACAAAATTCAAGGCGCATTCGCCAATTATAAATGTTTCGTTGTTTCCATTCTAATAACGAATTGATCAGTGCTGTCAGGCTAGTGCAAGTCTAAGTGCCGCGAAGCGGCGCTTTAGTCCTTATATAAGTATATATCCTCTGTGTTCTATTTCCTGCATTGTAAAGTGAAGTTGCTTATTTCTGGACTGGTTCTTTGTGAAACTTGTTTCTCAGTTCTACTTTATAGTCTTAGCATCAGTTTTGAAAAGTGAGAATTTCTCTAAATCGAATAGTCAGTGAGAAAGGAAAAAAAAAGTAATTGTAAAATTGTTGCTTTTTTTTGAGAAATCAAACAATTCCGCACATTATCCCACAGTTTTCTACACTTATCTATGTATAGTATAAATTGAAGTTGAATTGATCAGAAGTAAAATTTGACCATCACATAATTTAAGAAAAATAAAAACAAATCAGTGAAATGTTCCTAACTTCAAATGGAACACCAGCAGTGGCGCAAGAATTGAAGTACAGTGGTACATAGTATTATTTGTACCCCCCAAAAAATACTGTTAATAAACAAAATGATTATTTCCATATCAGGTAACATATTCCAAAATTTTAAATGTCACCTGAAAAATGACCTTATTCATCAATTCGATCTATTTACATATAACATTTTTTTAATGTTTGTTGAGTATAACTTTTCACTCTTAGAACCAGGGCAGTCAAACTAGCTGAAAGCCAAAAAGCTGTACCCCTATTTTTGATATTTTCAGCTTTAAGCTGGAAGCTTAAGCTTTATTTTTTTAAAGGTGAAATTTAGCTGAAATCTATATTTTTTCTTCCACTTCCGGCTTTTTTTTTGCTCTACCACACCACAATTTTATTATTTTTTCTGTTTATTATCACATTATTCGTATATTCATAAATTTTGAGTTTAAAAAAATTTATTTCATGTTTTTCAGTTACAAGTTTAAGAAAATATTTGGACAAGAAGTAAAAGCTTCAAGTTGAAGCTGTATTTTCCAAACAGCAAGCCAAAAGCTGAAAGCATATAGCTTAAGCTTTATTTATTCAGCTTAGCAGCCCTACTTAGAACCAATTTTCATGAATTTTTTTTTTAAATGATACCTGTAACAGCCAAATGAGGTGGTAATGTACCTAATTAGAACCACTTTCAGTGTTAAACCATACATGAGATATTTAACACTGGACAAGCATTAATACCTCTATAGTAATTTAAATATTCAATTTATCATTCACAATTATCGTGGACCTTAACGTATTTGAGAAACTCAATAATATTTAAAACACAAGTTTGAATTAACACTTTTAATAGAATAATAATTTGTATGACAACAGTAAATCAATTAATACGTTAATTATTACACAATAAATTCAACGTATGCGATTATAACCCTTTAGACAAGACTGTCTGTTCACTAGTAGCTCTGTAAGAGAGGTTCTAGGTACTAAGAAGTTACTGTCTAGGAACTGTGTCCTATTCCTTCGAATTGAGGGTTTATATACTTGTTCGGGGTATGTAAATGTACGTGTCAGATAGGCTAAGTGAGGTAGGGTGTTGTTATTATAGGGTTGTGCTGACTCGTGATATACTCGAGGGACAGGCACAATTAGGTCATGAATATATAGATGTTATATTTATATATGTAGAATCAAATACGGCTAATTTAGTGGTTGTTTATAAAGAGCTATAGGATGTTTTCATTATTGACGAATACCTACATTTTTGGTATTTGGAAACGTGTAGACGAATATGTTCGTCATATTTAAAAATAGACGAAAATATACGTTACAATACCTAGATGGTGATCTCATGGTTGTTCCATAATAGATGTTCCTTATGTTAGTGCAAGTTTGATAGGAGTTTGGTTCTTATTTGTTCTGTAGTTTCTGAGAAAACTAGAAAAGAAAAAATTTATGGAGAGACGTTTTGGTTTGTAGTTTGATGCCTACAAGAGTGGGCAAAATTCTCAAAAAAATGATTTGAATTGAATCACAAATGCTTTACAGCAAAGTAATTTGAATCACAAATCCTTGGCAGCAAAATGATTCGAATCACAAATAACGAATACTTTCAATCCAGAGATTGAAAGTGATTCACACAAATCATTTTTCTACAAATCACAAACCCTCAGTCATGAATGCTAAATAATTTTGTTTGACCTTGATATGGGAAAAAAATTCAGAACATTATAGTAATTTTTGATAAAAATACTATTTTATTCAGGAAAGTGAGAGGTAAAAGTTCTCTGAAGAGGCTATTTAATTTTGCAAGGATGAAATTCATGAACTTTTTTCCAAAAATTACCAAATTACCGGGAATTTTATTCGTTGTTCCGTTATTTGTAAATAAATGATTCGAAACACAAATCCTCCATTTTCTAATGTGATTCAAATCACAAATCACAATTCTTTTCAGCCCCAAAAAGAAAGATTCGAATTTCGTTTTTTTACAAATCCTGTCAACTCTTGATGCGTATTGATCTAGTATTTTCCGAAAAAAAAAAGTGGTTTTTCAAGAATTTTTAAGAAACTACATCAGGGATATAGAGTTGAAATTTTCATGATAGATTTTCCTTAAGTTAGTTAAGTCTAATAGAAGTTTGTTGCTTATTTGTTCGGTAGTTTCCCAGATAATTGGAAAAGAAAAAATTGCTCAAACAGTAGTTTTTCAAGAATTTTGAGGAAATGTCTGAAGGATACAGTTGAAATTTTCTCGATAGATTTTCCTTATACATATATGTGTTAGTATGATATAAGTTTGATGCCTATTCATTCAATAGTTTTCTTGAAAACTGAAAAGAATTTTGCTTCAAGGTTTCGAGAAAACTACCAAAGGGGATGTCGCTGAAATTTTCATGATGGATTGTCATTTTGTGAGTGGAAGTTCGGTAGAAGTTAGAAGTATCTTTTTCATATTTGTGGCACAAGTCATTATGAGCGTCGTTTTTGCATTGCATTAATTTTGTTTTTCTTTGTTTTTTTTTTGTTTTTTTTTTTAGTATTGTCATTAAAAATTGGCAGACGAGATTTTATGGTAAAATATTACTGCACTAGAGTTTTGTAAAATAATTTCCATTGGTTGAGAGGGAGGATTATAATTAGAAATATGCCCCATCAGTTTTGCCACTGCTGCAAAGATATTTAAAATTTTATGGTTGTTTTCATTTTTCATTTTGTACACCCCAAATGAAAATCGTTCCTACGCCCCTGAACACCAGTATAAAATGTGTCCATATTCTTCAAAATTACATCGATCAGAACCGATCCTTTAGAGTACTATGTTGAAATCAGTTGGTATTGTTTCAAAACAAAAATTCTTTTGCTAGAGTGAATCCTAAGGAATTAAAAAGAATGAAGAAGAAATTATAGGCAAACAAAAAAAGAGAAGGAAAAGAAAGAAAGAAAAAGACCAGAAAGGTTGTCTAAAAGGAAGTGTTGATGCATCGGAAAAGCTACCTGTTATTGTATACCATGTACGTGGAATCCTTGCTATGTTGCCATTATAGGATCTCACAATCCTTTTGATCAATGAACTGTAGTATAAAATGTATATACCAGACAAATCCGCAGCGCTGCGAGTGTGAAAATCATAGGGGTAAAGAAGGGTAATATAAAATGTCAATCTGACATTGAGATCCGGCTAAGATTGATTCTGGGTATCTTGGTTGCATAATAAGCCATTTCAAAGGTATAGTCCATGAAATCCGGTTTTGGATCTCACATAGTCAAAATGATCTCAGATACCTGCCTAACTTATAAAAAGGATCGCATAAGCGTGTCAATAAAAAACTATATATGTAGGATGAGTCACTTTTGGTGCACCACAAGGACAGCATTTGGTGCGTTAAAATGTTAACTCACCCCTCTTCACCATACAAAATCAAGTCATATTTTCATACATCACAAAGAACTTATGTTGAATGGAATGAATGATATTTTAATAACAAAACAATAACAACTGTTACAAAAAATAATAAAATATGAAAATAAATTGAATTAAATGTTCAAAAGGTCCTCCACTGTATCCCACAAAGCTTTTTTTCACCCATCAGATGTTTTCTTGAACTGAATAAGAAGGCATGATCTTTCACTGTACACACAACACAAACTGGACTCTAACAAATAAACTTTTCTAAAATGTTTCTATTTTCACTTCCAACGGTAATTAATATGAAGATGATGGGTTTTCAATTGGTTGCTGTGTTGCCCAGAAGTATGACTCAAGCATGTATATTTAAGGAGGGTGAGTCAATTTTGAGGCACTAAAATGCTATTTCCCTATGGTGTGTCAAAATGTGACTCACCTGTAAATATATATATTTATATATATATATATATATGTAGATATAGATACAGATGGTTTCTTTTGTAATAAGGAGAAAAAACAATAATCCTCATTTTTTGTAGTCTAGTAAAGAAAAGAATGGGCTTAAGTTTTCTGTAAAAAAAAAAAAAAAAAAAAAAAAAAAACAAAACCATTTCTCTTGTTTAATATAAGGCAATGTTGTTTACATCATAGTTCTCATCAGTAATATCACTGGGTAACTAAATTTTCATGAAAAGCACTGAAAAGCATGGAAATACATGTAAGAATGTTTGATCCTAATTGTCTCAAAACAAAAGATAAGAGAGCTACTTATTCAACATAAATGAAATTATAGAGGAAGTTTAAAGAAATAAAATAAGCCAAAGAACAAGAAATTTGAGTCTTTAGAAGCTGAGAAAATAATTCAGATTGATGTTATCAGTGTACTTAATGCTGTAGACAACTAATAATACCACTCAAAAAAATGAATTTGAAGAACAATTTCATGTTCTTTTTTGATTCTCTCAGCTTGTAAAGGCTTAAATTTCTTGACCTTTGGATTATTTGTTGAAGCCTCCTTTAAATTTCATTTATGTCGAATAAGTCGCTATTACTTATTTTAAGGTGACTAGACCAGAAATTTGATTATTCACTATAATTTTTATGTTTTAGCCATCCAGTGAGATGAAACTTTCAGTTGTGACACCACGCAACATTGCCTTATGTTAAAGATATGGATAGTGAAAATTGGGAAATCACCTGCTCTTATAATGAAATTAAAACGATCAGTGGTGTCAATTTTTCAAAATTTTTCCATTAATTTAATTGAAAAGGAAATAATTGATCTAATCGATGATCAATGGTCCAAAAATTGATCTATCGATCTTATATTTTGTTTATGTGAGAAACGTTGAAAACAACTAAAAAACAATCTCAATCGCTTTTTTTATTTCTCTTTATTCTTTTCACCTTGAAAAATAAAAATTCAATTTTAAATTCCCAAAATTGTCTGACTGATCAAAAGTGATTGAAATTCTGCAATCTAGAATATCCAAAAATCATGTCGAACACATAGAATATATGAGTTTTTGCTTCTTTTTGCAAAGATTCAGCATGAGGATAACTGTTAACTCACATTTTTGACAACATGGATGACTGCTTACTTACATTTCTGATAAAATTATATATAACAAAAAAATCCAAAAGCTGAAATAAGGCTGGCAGGCAATGGCTTTAGATGTTAATGCAAAAAAAAATAGCTCTTCACACGGACCATTTTTCAAAAATGTTAGTAAACAGTCATCCTCACTTTAGATCTTCATGAAAAAGTGTAGCACTCGAATATATGTGAAATTTATGATAATAATGATAATAACTGTAGGTATTGTGCCAATCTGGGGATACAAATTCTTGACCAACAGAATACCTACCTTGATTGTCATCATCAACCAAAAGGCAGCACTGTATTCACACAGCCACGGTGCCTGTTGATGATGACAAAACTAAACTCCACCAATATGTGTCACCACACTACTCCCCCACAGTATAACAGCACAGTATGTTTACAATGGAGGCAGAGCCACTGTGGATTGGTAGGTGCTTTTATAAGAGTGGTAGATGCCCCCTCCAATACATCCCTACCTTGCACCAATACACATTCCCCATCAACACTAGTGTGCTCAGTGCCATCACATTGTGGAGTGGTGAGTAGGTGTACTAGAGGCTGACATGTTCTACCAAGAGATGGTGCTGCTTGCCATATTTCCGGATCACATCTGGGTCACCAATGTAGGTATTCCACCAGTCTAGGGATATGAACACTTAACTGGCAGAATACCTACCTCAATCATCATCATCAACCAGAAGGCAGCAACATATTCACATGGCCACAGTGCCAGTTAAAGATGATGAGAGTAAACTCCGCTAATATGTGTTGATACAATAACAATCTAATAAGATAACTGAAATGGACATTCATCATCTGACATCATAGTGTGTATTAAGGTGTAGTATATCAAAATGTACCACGGTGTGCCATACAAATTGTAGCCATTGTAGTGTATATTATTAAATATTATTAAAAATAAAGGATGGTGCAAGTATACTACCCACAATATGCATGCACATCCATAGAAGGATATTTCTTATCAAAACCCATTTCTTCATATCAGGAGTGGGCAGGATCTGAAGTTTATTGGGATCTTAAGTAAAAGTAGTCGTCCTCTGGTGGCTGGTTCATAAAATGTGTTGATTTCAGGATTATGTGCTGTTTTTAACATCATAGTCAAAACTTTCAAAAGGAATTGCACAAAAGCTGTAAGTGGTAGAAAGCTGAAATTTTTAGGAGACATCTACTTAGGTTATCTGAAGATTCCCCAAAATTTTGGCTACAATCGTACATTTATTTCTCGAGATATTACTGAAATTCTGTTTAAATCCTGTAATTTTAATGATAAGAATTCAATAAAATTGGAAAATTTGAAAAGAATTTTGGTGATATCTCGAGAAATAAACATACAATTTCAGCCAAAATTTCTGGGTACCTTCATATAACTTATGCAGATGTCTCCTAAAAACTACAGCTTTCTACCACTTACAGTTTGTGTGTAATTACTTTCAATAACTTTGATATTTGATATTTTCAATGTTAAATAAGTGCTCATTATCCCAAAATCAGCAGTGCCAGTGGCGCAATCTAGTGGAGGCTTTACATCCTAATAAGGAATCTGATTGAGAATTATTAATTTATTTTTTCAAAAGTAGTAAAATCAGTGATATAGTTCCATTACCATAGTGGATAACAGAAATGCTATTTACCACTACAAATGTCAATACTAGAAATGTAACCAATACTGGAAACTATTACATTGAAAGTAACATAACATACTGGATCCTCTAAAGCCATTTTCACTCAATACCATTATTTTCAAATACATAATTCCTCTTAATACTCAATACCATTACCGAAACAATATCTAAATAAAAGATTTCTGCAGTGGTATTTGTAAAACAAATCAAATTTATAGTATTTTTGATGGAACCTAATTTAACTGTGGCTTAATTAATTTTATTGGTACATTCTTTTGGGAGTTGGTCAAAATTTTTAGGCAAGAGCCTAATTATAGATAAATGTTACATTTATTGAACAAAATTACGTTAAAACACTCAGAATGAACTTCAGAAACACAAATTAATGGACGAACAAATTTATTGCTTCTTTTACAGTGCACAATTGTTGGTTAAGAAAATACATAAAAATGTAAATCACAGTTACGATCAGTGTAGCCAAACAAACGAACATCAAAATACAATTAACAACATATCATAAATATAGAGACGAGTTGAAAATAACAAGCAGGTTTGCAAAGTAAGGAGCACACAACAACAATGAATTATTTGTCAGCTTGTGAATTTTTTGTGGGTGATGTTTGACCCTCAACTGCCACTCCTATTCTCACACCACTAAAATTTTTTTTAACTTTTCTAGTTTAACATGTTCATTTCAATCACTTGTAAAAGGAAGAGGAAAGAAAAAAAATTTTAAAAACATACCAGAAACAAAATAAAATTTACAGTACTGTTACACAAACAATGTCATTTCAATTATTTAGGAATTGCTTTGACTTTATAGTACTGGACCAGTGAAGCTCCATAAGACTGATGTACTTTTTAATGTCAAGACCTTCTGGTGTGAAAGTAGACAAGCCTATACTCTTTTCACACTAGGAAGTGTGTGACATCATAAACCATATCCAAACTTATCTGCTTGAAATATGATGTTTGTTATCTCCACACAATGATGATTTTCATTATATGGCAATGTGCATCAATAACTTTTCCTCTCTCACAACCAACCACAAAGACAATTGTGATTCTGACATCACACACTTCTTTGTGTAAACAGAGTACAGGCTTTCTGCATATATTCAATATTTTGCTTGAGTTCACCAATTTAGAATATATTTGATAAAGTTTTCTCTTAAATTCACAATGATACTGTACATGAATATAGTGCATGAAAAGTACATCAAGTGGTGCTCAATGGTTGCCTATTTAGCACCAGCATGTGTAACTGGAAATCATCTTTCTTTACTGGTCCAGTACTATATAGTTAAAGATAGATTGTAATTTTGTCAAGGCAGAAAAGAGAAAAAATTTTTTTAGGTTTTACACTTTGTAAGAATGAGAGGAGGGCATTGAAAATGAATGAAAAATTAAAAATGAATAGTATTGTTAATTTTTTGTTTTCTTTCATTTTTAAATTACCATCTCTACTCAGAGATGATGTGTTATATAATAAAATATGAAACGTAAAAAAATTTTCTTTTATTTTCTTTTCAACTCCATAGGAGACAGGAGTTAAAAAATATTCAAATGAAAAATTGAACATGGAATTTAAATTTGCCAGCAATAAAAAAAGACTATTACCCAATAAAATGTGAAATCAAAATTGACCTATTTGTTGAGGTCCTCCTCACACCTTGAGGGTCTAAATGAAAAATTAATATCAAATTAAACTAATAGCATTGAAAAACAGATCCAACAATGTATTACTCAATAAAATGTGAAAATTTTTTTTTTGCCTCCTCAGTTTTCACATTCTGTGCAAGATGTAACTGCCATTAAAAATATTTTTAATAAGGCGATTAAACTCAAATAGAAGCTTAAATTAAAGAAATATCAATTTTTGCCACCACCTGAGTTCATAACCCTTCTATTGAGATATCAAGTACTTCCATTGTGTATTATATGTGCTAGAGGGAGATCATTATTCAAGTTATATTATAAATTATACCTACATTCATCCATTGTCCTGTTTTTGGCCAGTTACTACTTTGACATTAGAATGCCTATCTTTTGCTTCTACTTTCCAATCAGATAAAATAATTCTGGATGGCAGTTCTGCTACTGCTTGTTTGACTTCAGCTTTTTTTACTTATTCCTCTATTTCAAATATTTTGATACAATCAACTTACAGTAGAACCCTGATTATCCGAGTTAATGGAGAGAGAGAGAAATTGGATACTGTAAAAAGTTGGTTAATATGAATTGTGGTTTTAACATGAACAAAAGAGAAATACATACGTAATATGAAAAGTGTTACCATAAAAATTAATATTGTAATAATTAAATAAGCAGTATATTATCATGAGAGAATATATTTAGAATGTTCACCATTTAAAGTACGGGCAAAGAGTCAACTTCTACAGAATGTGAGTTTGTACAATACACAAAGACATGACTATATGACATAACAGAAAATATTATTAGTACTCCACAAATGGTATAATGTGTACTAGTAGGGACAAGTGAGAACCATCATACAAAGATGGAATTTCAATACTCCCTCCTAGTACTCAACGTAGTTGATAAACTTCATATAAAATGGCTTCTGTGAATAATCATTGAATTTCTGATCCTTTGGAACTTGTAATTGATTATCAGTTTCGCTATAGTTGAGAATTAAATACCTAACACTCAGTTATTTTCTCCATTCGTGTAATTAGTTTCACAATTACTTCACACAGAGATACATTCAGTACAAAATAGAGTTATTTAATTAGTAATGCACTGAATTATATAAGTACATAATGAAATTTTATACTTCCATAAATTACAAAGTAGGAACATACGAGTATTAATTGAACACATAATAAAAAAAATTAATTATCACTAAGAGTATTAATTTACAATACCACGAAGAAAATTCATAATACTATTTCATCAAAAAATGAAAAATTTACACTAAAAGAAAAATTATTGTTCAATCTTCATAGGTTTATTCACCTTTACGTTGCAACATACAGCTTCCTTTATTTCCAGTTCTGAAGGCTGTAATTTAAACACATCAAAAATACAATTAAGAAACTTTAGAATAACGGTTGAGGTAAAGCTTTCATGAATATGTGTGCGAATAATAAGGTGAGCATCTATATTTACTCACCAAAAGTGTGAAAATATAATTAGCAATTAATTAATGATTAACGATAACAACTGACGCAGAAGCACTAAGTTGGTAAAGTAACAGAGAGATTAGGTGGCAGAATTTAGTGAAGACATAATCAGCAATCAAAATAATAGGAGTAACAGAAATAAAAAGTAAGAAAAAAAAATTACTCTCTAATGGAATTTGGAGAATCATTGGGGACTATAGAGCCCTAAATGGTAAAACCATCCCAGACAAATATACTGTACCCAATATAATGGATTTCAACAATATGAAAGGAAAAACAATGTTTACCAAAACAGACATTAATTGGGGTTTCCACAACACAACAATGGACAAAGAAGATCTGCAAAACTGCACTGATCACTCCATTTGGCCTTTCCAAATACTTACAAATGCCATTTGGACTTAAAAATGCTGCACAAACTTTCCAATGTTTTATGAATCAGCTATTAAGGGATTTACCATTCACATATGCTTACTTAGATGATATCTGGATATATTTAGAGGGTGGTATTAACAAACATAAGAAAAATGTAAGAACTGTACTGCAGCATATACACACTGCTGACTTTATGGTCAACTTACCTAAAAGTAACTTTGCTAAAAATAGTACTGACTTTCTCAGGTACAAAATAACACCTGAAGGTATAGCACCCCTAAAAACAAAGGTGGAGCCAATCTTGAAATTTCCTGAACCTATTAATGTGGCTAACTTCTAAGATTCTTAGGAATGATCAATTTTTACAGATGCTGAATAAAAAATGCTGCTTCCAAACAAGGCAAACTGTTTTCACTTATAGAAACTAATAAAAAGCGTGACAAAACACATTTTGAATAGAATGCAGAGGCAGAAACAGCATTTGAAAATACAAAAAACATGCTAGCCAATGCAAAGCTGTTGGCTCACCTAGATGACAGTCCTCCACTATACATTTTAATAGATGTATCCCATTTTGCAATTGGTGCAACTTTATACCAAATAAAAGATGATACCAACCAGCCCCCAGTCTTCTTCTTGAGGAATCTCTCCAAAACTGAGAAAAACTATAGTACCTACAACAGGGAGTTGTTGGCTATAAATGCAGTGATAAGGCATTTCAGACATCATGTAGAGTGTAGATGCTTCACCATAAATACAAATCATAAACTCATAACATATGTCTTTAAACAAAGAAGTGAACATGCCTCACCTTGCCAAATAAGACAGCTTGAATTCATTAGTCAATTCACAACTGACATAAAATATATTAAAAGAGAGCTGTAAGAACCAGCTGATGCCTTAAGTCAAATCAAAGCTATCACAACTCCATCTCAGTTACCATATGCTGAAATTGCAAAAGATCAGCTGAAAGACGAAGAATTAGAAAAATTATTATCTTCTAACGCCACTGATCTTAAACTAAAACTGACAAAACTTGTAGACACAAAAATACTATTAATATGTGATGTGTTAACTTATAAAGAATGCTCGTTTATTCCATTAAAATACAGAAAAATGGCATTCGAGAGCACACATAATTTATCACACACTGGATCTCGTAGTACTACAAAACTCATGACCTCCAGATTTGTATAGCCTAAGATAAATTCAGATTGTAATAATTGGGCTCATCCTTGTCTAAGCTGCCAGAAAGCCAAAATTGGCAGACACACAAAATCTGCATTTAAAAAGTTTAGATCAACTGATCAGTTTAAACACCTTCACATAGATTTATTGGGTCCATTACCCCATCTCAAGGACATAAGTACTTCTTTACAATGATAGACCATGCAACAAGATGGCCAGAAGCAATCCCAATAATTGAAATGTCAGCATCAACAGTAGCTAGTCATTTATATTCAGCTTGGATTACTAGATATGGAATACCCCAAAGCATCACAACAGACAATGGTAGGCAATTCGAAAGCCAATTATTTAACGAATAACTAAGACACATCACTTTTGGACAAATTAGCTGGACTATTAAAATTTTGATGAAGATTTAAATAAAACGTTATGTTATACAATTTATTGTCCATCAATTTCCTTAAATTTATAAGCTGGCCATATTTTCTTCTAATGAGATCAACATTACCTAAACAATCAAAATTATCTTTAATCCCTGACTGGCAGAGCTTTTTAATTAATAACAGGTTAGTTGGAAATTCTTCAGAATAAAATACATTTTGAATCATACATTTAATACTTGTTTTGCACCAACAAATAATTCTGCCAATTTTATTAGCATAAATAAAACTGTTACATTTGAATACCTTGATCCTACTTGAATTCTTTATTGTTAGACTTTGCAAACAAATTTTCATAGTTTATATTATGATTTGTGGCACTGGAATTTAATTTAAATACAATTTCACCACTCGAATCCACATTGAACACAGAACTAGTCAAACGCATAAACAAGATATTATCTGACTTCACTTTATTATTTGAAGCAGGATTTGATGGAGAGCCAGAACTTTGCAATAAGTGGCCTTCAAATTTTAACAATATTTCAAAACATGACCAAATTTTTGACTATTATAACATTTAACCTGAGATCTATTACCATTCCCAGCATTTTTCACATGACAATCACAACAAATATGACTGAGTTCACTATAATTAAAACATTTTACCATTCTTGAAGATTGACTAGATTTTTTTCGGCTTCATTGACTGAACTCAGTGAAACCAGCAACCATCTCAGACTCATACTTGGACTTAGCAACAGGAACTTTACCTTTCAGGTTTTTGTACTCATTAAGTAATGTTAATTAGATTTGCTTAAGATTAGCTCATCCTCATTCTCAAGTATCGATATCACGATGTTTTACTTCCCTGGTAGTGACATCAGCAACTGTCTGACAATGTCCTGCAAAGTTAACACAATAATATTGGCTGCTTTCAGTTTCACAAGTTCCTCAAAATGACAAAAGTGATCTTCTATATTTCAATTCTCCTTCAAATAGAGATCCATCTACTGATGTTTCAGTAGGATCCAGCTTGCAGTGCCACATTTCAGATACATCTTGTCTAATTTCTCAATAATCTCATACAGCTTGACAGTACTCTACATGAAAAGAGATGAAAATCTCCAAGAAAATTAACAATAAGTTCGCTACATTTGTGCTCTTCATAATAACTACAATTTATTACGACAGCCTGTCCATGATATAACATGTCTTCAAGACCTTTGCCACACACCATTACAAAGAGTTGAAATCTCCATCTGTTATAATTTTGGTTAAAGAAACAATTTAATTCACTGTTACATTCCATCATATCCAGCTTCTGATAGAAAGGCTGGGACTAAAGCATATTTGACTGAGTTTTGAACAAAGAAATCAAGAAAGTGTACTACAATAAAAGAGCATCTGCTCTGTACAAACTTGCATGTATTCTCAGTGAAGCATTTGCTAAGAGGAAAATTAAACTTAAAAAAAGTTACACAAAAGTGACTAGAAACACGTATTACATTTGCAACATAACTGGGCCCATAATCTGTTGATTACATTAAATGATAAGTATTGAAAATGAAAAAGAAATGAGAAATTCACCAGATACAATTTATTTAGGTCCATCCATATTGGACACCAAATTTGAACAGAACACAATGAATATTACATTTGATATATCGACTGAAAGTCTGTGCATAATAACAGTGACAGCCAAGTAAACAGAACAAAAATGGTGATAACTAAATATCAGTTATCAAGTAGGTTTTTCCAAAATGGGTAACAAAAAAATTATTAGCTTGTCACATAGATGTATATGTATTTAAGAGCATCGACATTTGGACACACCAAATGATTTTCCGAATTAAGTGAGACTGACTTATTTCACTTAGGTAGTAATTAAACACATTAATTACTTCACTTTGATAAATTAAATGATTTAATACTTACTCTTATTGTCCTGGACTTGTATCATGATGTTATTTTAATGGACTATTTATTAATAAACACTTCAAGATTTACATTACACTTTCATTGCTTTGCTTTTAATTAATTGAGGATCTTTTATTATTAATTACCCTTTGCAAATGCTACCATATTGGAATAATTAAATAAGCAGCATATTATCAGGAGAGAATATATTTAGAATGTTTGCCATTCAAAGGGTGAACTCTACAGAATGTGAGTTTGTACAATACACAAAGACATGACTACATGACATCACAGAAAACATTATTAGTACTTCACAAATGATAAAGAGTGTGTACTAGTAAAGATGAGTGAGGTGGAATTCTAACAATTAAATATATGAGTAAATCAACGTCTACAAAAACAAAATTATACTTTTGTTAAACAATAAATTCAAGTTTAAAATAATCTAGGATATAATAAAATTCAATCTCAATTTTTGTGTATTTATCTGTTATTTTTGCAACATAAACAACATTTCAATTTTGAAAAAAACTGCTTCTTTCTCACATCAAGATATCTCAGCTGTTATTTGAACTACAAAGCTGTAATTTGTATTCTTGGAAAGTGGATAAAATTTTCTCCAATTCTCTACAAAAATTTATATTTATATCATCATTAAATTTTCAAAAATAAGCCATATTAATGAGAAATTTCCTGTTTTTTAAATTTTTATTTATTTCAAAAACTAATGATGGTAGAAAAAAATTTCCAAAGGTGACCCCCTTATTTTTCAATGACAATTCATTTCCATCATCAGTTTTTACCTAAAACAAAATAATTGAAAGCTAATGGCGAAACAAAAGACTCAATTTTTTCCATTATTTTACAATTTTTTTATAGCTTATTTTTGAAAAACTGATGATAAATAAATTTAGTTCTGGATTTGAGAAAATTTTCTTCTCTTTCTAACAATATCAGTTTAAGCTTTTTATCTCCATTATTCGCTAGGAATCTTGAGGTGAAAGTAGGAATATATTTTTTTTAATTTAAATGGTGAGAAGGCGTGGGTTCATTTCCCCACAGCTCCTTAAAAATTTGGAGGTTTTTCTCTCCATTTCCTTTTGCTATTCATGTCAAAAAAAAGTTAAAAAATAAATAAAAATAAATTAATTAAAAAGTATGAAACATTTATTAGGAAATTACACCATATTGTAAATTTGTACTACTATACACCTTTAAAATTTTGACTCACAAGTGAGACTAATCTAAAACAGGTAGTTTACCTTAGGTCCATAATTATTCTCACGATCATTAAAATTCTGATAAAACAGGCAAAATAGCCATAAACTTTTATGTCTACTGCTGCTATCCTCACAACCTCCAATATGTTGTGAATTTAAACATAAACTTCTTGGTTAAATGTAACTTTTGTACCTATTTGTTGCATAACTGAGAGCAAAGCCATAGGGTTAAGGCTAATTGGTCAATAAAATATAGTTTTTTGTTCTATGGTAATTTTTACTGAAAAAATAAATAAAAATTTGATAGTTAGAAAAAATTAGATACACTTTTTTTCTTGGATAATTGAAATATCAGATCATAGGAAATCAGATAATCATAATTCTACTATAAATGCAATTCCACTACTACAGTTCCTCAACTTTAAAAAATGGTGAAAATAACTGAAATAGAAGGATTTTTACTTTTCCCATGGTTCCTTAATGTGTTCTTCCTTATATTCAGATTTTGAGATTCATTTTAGGATTTTTCTGGCATATTTGAGGAACAATGATGATATTTTCATGTAAATTCAATTCACATTATCCTCAAACATTGTAAAAAAAGACAAAATTTTGCCCCTCCAATTTAGTTTTATTACAGATAAATTTTGTTCTCAATAAATTGTACCCACTAAAACAAATACATCGTTATGGATTTTCAAAAATAATTTACAAACCAACGAATGAATCTGAACAAAATTTCATGCAAATAATTCTCAAACATGATGAAATGACCCATTAAAATTTTAGCTGTGAGTTACTGAGTATAGTATAGTATCGGAGAAAATTTGTTCACAACACAATAACTACTATGACCAAAACAGAAATAATACAGATGACCAAGAAATGAAAAGTTTGTGAAAAAAGTAACAAAACATTATCGTTCTGTTCAAGTACAAAAAGTGTAACTTTCGTATATTAATTTTATTGTTGTAAATAGTCCTCCACTCCAGTAATTAGCCTTCAGTTTGAAAAATATAATTGTGCCTAATGACCTATACTCTGTTCCAAAAAAAAAAAAATGCGAACTACCACCTGCAATACATGAAACATGTGGACATCAGGGGTAGGAAATGGTAACTTGGTAAGGATTTGCACTGCATGTGAAATGGAATACGTGTGTTCTTTTAAATTTTTTATTCTGCCAAGCAATATTTAGTCAAACTTTGGTAATGTTCATTTGAGACCACCTGTTTGCACCCTCAAGAATTCTTGGGTTTCACTTTTGAAATAGTGTGTAGACACTCTCTTTTGATTTGTTTTTCATATAATGAAATATCAACATATCTCAAAATACATGTTTTATTTACCTGTTTGAAACACCATGTTTAGGGATTTGACGTTTTATTTACATCGTGTGGTCAACATTGAGTCATCACTGTATTCACTTTTTCCAATGCTGGAGGGCTATTCCACTAACATTTTACATCATTTCTGCCTCTTATGACCTTCACACCTCCTATATGCAGCCTAAATGTGAGTTTGTACCCAACAGAAAGATGTGAGTACATGATGTTATGAAAAAATAAAGCATCAACTGTTGTTAATTGTGGAATTTAGAAGTTGAATTCTTCAAATTATCAACTGATTAAACAATAAAAAAGTGTGATCATAAATACTATTGCGATAATTTCTTTGATAATTTAATGATAGGTAAAAATGAGTTTTTAAAAGATAAGATTTATAATTACTGAAAAATCACTATAATAAACCTACGAGTTGACTGAAATTAATTTTTTTGTCAGAATTATTTCACAGTATTATTCCCCTAAACTATTTTGCCAATATTTCCCCTTATATTTGAGAGCATGCACCACTACCCACATAGCCACACATAGACGTGAAAAAAAAATGTTTGTTACTTCTGCCAAAACAACAAATTCTATAATGTTACCTACATTCCAGCAAAAATCCAGGGCCAGCATAAGCCAAAGCACCACTTCATGACCTCCCGGGCTTGAAAATGAATTAACTTAAAAATAATTCCGTGTTCCCTGAAGGGATTAGAACACCTGGTACTTTGTATTTAAAAATTTGTCGCTACCATAACACTAAAGTGATGGTAATAAAATCATGACAAAACTTAGGTTGAAAAATTAACTAACATAGTTAAGTGATAATTTACAACTTGAGGGCGGATTTTTCAGCATTGTTAAAGTTAAAATAAAGCAATGAAAACTAGAGGTGGAATACCTTGTGAGGAAGTATTCTCACCAGAAGGTAAATTCTGCAGAATTAATTGCGTGTTCTGCCACTTCATACCGAAGGTATGGGAGAGCCAAATCCTCGGCAAACACTGGCAATTTTAGAGCCGTTTCTGAGAGTTTATATACTGGATTTGGTACATGCACACAGACACACATACGTACATATACATATGAAATTATGTCATCAGTTGTGTCATTTCCTGCTTCCATAAGGTGATAAGAAACAACGCAATGCATTTGGTATCGGGTTGTGACATCACCAAGATCGTTGTCTGGTAATTGATCACGGCCCGTGCAATATATCGTACTTGTACGTATGTACAAGTACAAACATACAAACGCTTGTATATTTTTGGTTTAACTTCATTCAAACCATTATTTGCCAGCCCTAAGGGGTGACAACTGTTGTTGAGGGGTCCAAGCCCCTATACCTCGTACAAGAGAGTCCACACACTAGGTATTATTGGCATCCAGCAAAAACAAAAAAACACTAGACCATAAAAATAGCACCAAAAAACAAGTTTCAATTTTTTCTTAATTTTTCCGATTTATTGTTTACCGAGAAATCCAATAAGCTCATTCTCAGAGTTCTAAATAACTGTTATTCATTAACAGAATAGAAAACTAGTGTCAATTCAACTCCTTGCAATTTCAGTTTTTCTTTTCTATAGACAATGAAAAAAACACCAAATTTCAATTTTCTTTCAATTCTATTTTTTTCTTGGAAAATAGATGTTTTCTGCAATTTATTGGCAGTTACATCATTTTTGCTATTTATTCCATTTTTTTTTTTTTTTTGCATCTCTTGAGAAATATAATTTTCTTTCCAGCTGCACCAACCTATGAAAGGAACTTCAATTTGGTTTCTAAGCCCTTGCCCTTTAAGGAAATGATGAGGCAAATGCCAAAGAATCAGCACCCTACAGTTACAAAAACCAATTCCAATTTTATCACCCTTAGATTTTAATACAAGAATTATGTCATTTTATTGTATTAGCAACTGCAATGAAAGCATACAAAAAATACCTATACAAACTAAAACCTTACATGAATTCTTCAATTAGAATAGTATAAATGAATTACAATCTTCAATAAAACCAACTGTCCAGTAAATACTATATTTTCATGTTAGTATTCTTAATACCACGCTCAGTTGCGATCAAACTATTTGTTACATGGAGCTGAAATTTTGTGGACATTAATGTATATTCACTGATGATACTGTGAAAATTTCTCAGAAATCATAAGTTTATCACTGAAATTCTGTTGATGTATTTGATTTACTTATCTGAGAAATTTTAGCAATATTTCAAGAACTAAAAGTTTGATTTCAGTGAAATTTTTACAGAATCTTCAGTGAACATACATTAATGTCTCCACAAAATTTCAGTTTACTTCATCTACTAACAGTTCAATCATAATTGCAATTGTTAAATTTGATAGTATAAAATGTTAAAGTTATATAAACTATTTAGACAAGTTAACATACTCTAATAATAAATAGTTTCAAAAGTCAGAAGGAAAATTTTATTCCACTAAGTAAGTGCTAGTGTCATTTGCAATTCAATTCCCTTCACTTTGAAGAGTTAATGCATGTGTGCCGCTAGTGTGATGATTTGTCCCAAATACAAACTGATACCAATTTTATTACATTATCTTTATGGGAGTGGGTGAACTTGTCTAAATATTCTATAATGTTAGTATATATTTCGACCATTTAGTACTGGATTCCCAAATAAACACCTGATTCACACTTGGCTAGTTTTCATGCTAGTAGCCAGCTACATGGGGTACTATCCTGTTAACAGTTGAAATTACTTGTCGTTTTAACCTTTTAAAGTCAACTTCAACTTGGCAGATTGTTAAATTATTCGTTATGAAAAATATTTTTTAAATCTTTTCCAACCTTGATACGATCACGGATTCTTTTCTTACAGATGATCAGTGATTCAAATTCCAATCATTCTTTGGAAAGTGATATGTGATAAGAACAATTATTTAACTCATTTCCTTAAAAATTGGAAAGTATCAGTGATCCTGAGTCTTTTTTTTTATTGATCTTTCCCACTCCTATCAATAGTCACTCTTAACTTTTGATCATTTAGTACTGAATACTCCATAGCAGCATTGCCAGATGTTTGGCTAAAGCTATATCCCATAGTTATTTGTATGTGTGATGGCTGTATAGCCCAATCCTGTGGCATATATTGAAATTTTCACTTTTCAATGTTTCAACTAGAAAACACTGTTTTCTTTTTGATTTTTTTTTTTTCATATTAAACCAGGAATGGTGAAATAATTTGAATGTAGTGATATTATTATTATCAAAACTACTGATAGATTATTGATACTATCGATAGTCATTGATAATATCAATGGTCAAATATCAATTATTTATTGATAGTATCGATGTATGACTGTAGCAACTGAAAAACGCCTTTCAAATAATCTGTGTATGACAACTGTCCATCAAAAATTTGGTAACACTGCCCAGAAGCTCTATCTCACTCAGGCCTATATTCACAAACGTCACTTTAACCTCTCTTCACTTAAACTTCACTTTAAAAAAGTTTTTTGCACAATTTCGTACTTTAAAATATGGGAACGTTGTGTGTCTTATAGAAGTTTCAATGTAAAAATAAAATGTTACCACATTCGTAAATACAAAATTGTGCCAAAAGTCATTTTTAAGTAAAGTTTAAGTGAAGAGATGTTAAAGTGACGTTCATGAATATGGGCCTCAGTCTCATCAGTGTCAACAAAACGAATCATCAGTCATCATTCTAAGTTGTGCAGTGGACATCAGTTTACTGCACATGGGTAGTAGGCAGCAGGGATGGTATTCTACGCGTAGAATTTGATACTCTACATCTGTTATGTAGAATATGAATGCAGAATATGTAAAAAATGAGTAGAATATAAACAAAACTCCTATCAATGCTATCAGTACTTTTTCACCTTATCAGCATTATTTTCTACATATTCTTTATATTCTACATATTCTACATGTAGAATATGCGTGTAGATGTAAAATTAAATTCTACATCGCCATCTCTGGTAGGCAGGGATGATAATCTCCACGTATAATTTGATATTCTACATTTGTAATGTAGAATGTGTAGAATATGTAGAAAACAAGTAGAATATAAACAAATTTATGACTCTTATCAATGTTATCAGTACTTTGTCACCTCATCAGTATTATTTTCTTCATATTCTACATATTCTACGTGAAATTGGATATTCTACTTTACATACACTACACGTAGAATATGCGTGTAGATGTAGATTCAAATCTACATCGCCATTTCTGGCAGTAGATATTTTTTCATCCGTTTTCAAAACCGTCACAGATTCATAATAACAAAAGCAATAACAATAAAATCAAAACATACACGCAAAGTGATTTACTGCACATGTGCAGTAAACCGATGTTCACTGAGACGTTGGTACGGATTTTAGTGTTTACCTTCTGGGTATCCAGTATTAAATGATCGAATTTGAAAGAGAAAATATTCATGGCATTCCTGCATTATGTTCATCAATCTTTTTTATTGATGCCCCTTTTACAAAAATCACACAACAGGGAGAAATAAGTGCTGTGATTTTAATCAATATTATTCACAGTATCAAGGCCAGTTTTAAGGGGCCGATTTGGGGTAGAATCCCCTCAACTGCCAAAAAAATCAATTTAAAATAATTATTTGGCCTTTTAAATTTTACGTCTACCAAATATACAAAAAATTGTTAACTTTTCATAAAAATTCAGGAATATTATATAATGTTATTCTATTCCCGCTCTCAAAGAAAAAAATCCTGAAACCAAACCTGACTGTATGATGATGGTGATGATTTCCATAAAACAGTACTGACCCATAAAATCGTATAATACTTTGAAAGTACTGCACAAAAACTTGTAAATTTTTTCGGTAGTCTCCACTTTTCACGTTAAAATCATTACATAAATTCAAAAGGCTCTAACAAAAATCTAAGCAAAAATGTTGGTCCCTCAAATATTAACTGAATTTAATACTAGTGTAAGACATGAATTATTTTGTTGATTCTTCGTCTGCATTTTTGCCTCGACAAGATTAGAACTTCGAGTGTTGACAAAGTTCGAAAATTAACAACTTTTAATACTTAATGAGATTAAGCTTTAAAACTCAACAATTCATACAAAATGTTGACGATTGATATTATTCCCTACTTCATATTTATGATTTTTCAGTCAAATTCTTCACGATGAAATTTCATTTTCAACTTTCCTCTACCTACCGATAAAGGAACTGGTAATTTCGTCACTCAGTAGAATTAATGCACACAAATGAATGCACACAAATGAAATTGAGATAATATTCAATGACTTTTTCACAAACGCTCACACACCTGAACAAGGATGCATCGAAAATAGACAAGTTGTTATGTTAAATTTCTAAAAATATGCTTTTATGATTTATTCTTTTAATTTTTGCTCTCTAAATACTTGCAACAAGAATTTTAATGAAACTAAAATGATTTTTGAAGAAATATTTTTTATGCGGCTTTTAAACGTGTTTCTGTTCTTCATCAACTGAAATCACAGAACGATAAATTAGACTCGAGTTTATTCTGACAACTGTCTATCCTCACCAATCATGAAAACATTCGTTAATTTATAAAAATTTCTGTTCCATAAATCAAAATATATTACATTAGTTTGTTTGCATACAAACAATTCAAATAAACTCAGCAAAACTTTAAAACAGATCTGACGATGAAATTGATTAAAATATTTGAGTCAAGCTAAAACATTCCAGTTTGAAAAGCAACTTCACAGGGATATGGTAAACACTGATTATCATTATTATTACTACTACTATTATTATTATTATTATTATTATTATTATTATTATTATCATTATCATTATCATTATTATAATTATAATTATTTTTATTACTATTACCGGGGAAATGTACAAAATTAAAATAATAAAAAAGAAAATCTCCAAACAGTAGGAAGCATGTTTTTTAAAATATATATTTTTTTTCATTTAGAAACGAATACCTTTTTTCTCGGAAGAATATTTTCAGGTAATTTCGAATCATCACAAATGTCTGTAAGTTAATACTACTGCATGTACTTTACTTTTAAGAATATCACAATCTATTATGTTATCACGCATGACTAGCAATCATGATCGTAATCACCAAATTACCTTTTTGCCATAATTATTATTCCTCCCAATTTAGAATATAGTAAGATGGTAGAGCCATTGCCTTGGAATGTCGAGGATAACTTATGAAACTAGATATTACTTACTCATGAGAGGCCAGAATATCGGATGAATTAGGTACATAATCGGGAACTACATCTGTAGCAGTTGATGTGAAGTGGGTTGAATCACTTATAAGAACTTGTTGTGATGTCTGATTCGAAAAAACACTGGGTGTTATACCACCGCCAATTAATTGAGCTGCGCAGGTTGAAGTAGGAACCGTAGCACCGGTACGTTGTCTCGTCTTCGAACAATTCTGATTCGACTGTAACGAGGAGGTCGGAGGAACGATTTGGGAAGGTTGAGGCACTTCAAGAACTTCGTTATATCCATTCAACGAAATACCATTTACCATACTCACGGTATTATTCAACGCATTCGTTATCTGTATTTGGCCCCCATTCGTAGGCCACTGACTGATATCGAAAGCGGTCGCTTGAGCATTCACACTGTTATCTGAGATCTGTCGTACTTGAGCATCCAACTGGCCCCAATACGCTTCACTTGGGGAAACTGTATTCATTCCTGGAGGTGGCGCCGTAGCCTGCCCCGTGTACCGGAAGTAAGGATTTTTTAAATCTAAGCAATTAGTAGATCTAGTGTCGGGAAAACCCTCAATCATCAAATCGATCGTTACATCATAACTTTGTCGTGGATTAGCCTCCAACAATACCTTACCGACTAGTTTTTGATTCACTTTTGTAAATATTGGTGTATTCAATAAGCAGCGTACCTGATACCAGTGAGTTAGGGGTTCGGTAGGGGCTGTTGACAACCATATGGTGTTAGTGCTACCCATAAATGCAACATCAAACCAAAAAGCTAAGCCATGAATAGTAGCCGACTGTAATATAGTAAATTCAAGGGGAATTTCAATTCTATGTAAATCAGTTTCGTCCGCTTCTAAAAAGTTGACCGTATGTCGCACAGATTTCGCAGTACAAATTCGAATATCGAATGTGTCAACAATAGGTTGACGGAAATATTCTGCTATGGCGGCATCGTGTAGAGGAGTCAAATCAATATTGTGAAAATGAGTTTGAAGCCAAAAACTTGCCTTTGTCGTTTGTTCCATAAACAATGCTTCATCAGTGAAAGGAGCAACGTGTAGATCTCCAACGGTCGGGAACATTTTTCCATCTTTTTTAAGCCATTTCTTTGCATGCAGATACGTTTCTAACATTCGTTCGTTGTACAGCATATAGCCCATTGGTTCTGATATGATTACGTCAACTTGTTCAGGCAATTCAATTTCTTCAACTTTCCCCGCGACAACAATAATTTTATCATTCAAATAATTAAAACCAACGAGTTTTTCTGCATGTTCTGCCATAGAGCTGGCCTCGACAGCATAAACTCTGGACGCACCAGCTTGGGCCGAAAAGAATGACAAGATACCAGACCCAGCCCCAACATCTAAAACGACCTTATCTTGAAAATCTTTCGTATTAGCTAGAACTGCTTTCTCATAGGTGCTGGTTCTTATGTAATCTTGAAGCATATTCTGTTGCTGTGATAAGTATCCGTAAAATTGAAAATACTGAGCAGCCGAGGATTCTTCAGTTCGTGTACAAAATTTTGATCTGAATTTTGCAGCATTGTCTTTGGCTTTTTGAACGATAGAACCAAAAGACTGAGCTTCCTTAAACACTTGAAAGGAAATTAGGTAGCACGAGTTATCAGGAAAATTAAAGACAAATCCTCTATTTCCAATGCGACACGATGAACTTAACTGTGACAGAGAAAAATTAAACACTTTTCTCACTTCCGGAGTATCATTTTGATCTTGTTTCACAGAAAAATGTAGTCCGTTGGAGTTGACTTCGACGGTGATAACAGGGTGTTTATACTCATGGGAAAGACTGCCGCAAGAATCGAGTGCTTGAAAATCATTCAGTTCGAAATAGTGCTTCATCATACAGCAATATTTTAAGTCACTGTAAATACATTTGTACATTAAAATTCGATGTAAGCCTGTATAAAAAGCAAGCGATATTAGCATGACAAAAGCTCACCATCGAAGACATCCCTTTCATCACGCCATATAAACACATGTGAAACGTACTTACCTAACATCAAATTAGTGAACAGAAATAATAAGTTATCCGAACATTTAAAATTTTGAAAAACTACAACATTACAGCGTCTATTATTTGGTTTATACACTCCTTATCCTTACTTTACTTTTTAGCTTTTTTTTTAGTTAAAAATGAAGATTACAAGAAGCGGAAAACACAGCCCAAACGACTTACGAGACAACTTGTTTACCTTTTTTTTGTTTTGTTTTTAAATCGTTGACTGAAGCAGCGTTTACATCTTCGAGGATATATATATGATGGAGACGACAAGGGACAGTTTTAAAATGGGGCAAGAATAATGATTCACAAACGTCACTTTAACCTCCCTTCCCTTAAACTTCACTTTAAAAAAGTTTTTGCACAATTTCGTACTTAAAGATGTGAGAACATTATATCTCTTATGAGAGTTTTAATGTAAAAATAAAATGTTACCACACCCTTAAATACAAAATTGTGCCAAAAGTCATTTTTAAGTGGAGTTGAAGTGAAGGGAGGTTAAAGTGACGTTTGTGAATATGGGCCTAAGTGGCCAGACTATAGATGCCATGTATCCCAGACTGAACATCACAAACAATCAGAATTGAAAATCCGTGTAAAAGTGAGTAACTTTGTACGCCAGTGTTTATAAATAAATGCAAGTTGTGAGATTTTCCTCCAATTAGATATTTAGTTGTGTTGTACCGAAATCCCACCTCATTTCCTTCTTCATCATCATCATCATCACATCACTATATATATATATATGTCACACGTACACTCTGTTCACAAATCGCTTCCCCTACTTTCAGTTACCGATAATGCTGTGCTTCACCATTTCGTATTTTACTTGGAATTATATTTTTAGTCTGTTAATAAATTCTAGCGTGAATACATCTCTCTTGTTCTTTTTTGGTTCTCGCACACACTGCCTCACATCATGGTAGCCATCGCTGTGGTTGAACAGTAAGAGAGAAAATAAAATATTTTAATATAAAATAGCAGACTTATTTTTGAAATTGATTCATTGTTGTGCATAAATTTTGTCGTTTTTACACGAATAATACACGAAAAGTGTCGTGCAATTGAGAAAGTTAAACTCGATTTTTTTTAACTGTATAAAAAGTTTTTGTAAGTCAAAAAATCTAAAGTAAACCAAATTGTTCCTGATCCAATAACAGCCGACCCTGGAAGTCAACGAACTACAATCCAGAAAGGACCTCCAAACGATACAGCGAACCAGCGGAGAAAATCTTCTGCTCCCTTCTTCAAAGACTCTTCTAGAGATCGTCAACAACGGAGACCAAGAAGACTACGACGGTGAAATTGGTAATCAACAGCAACAAAAACTGCACAGCGAAGAATCAACATAGAAATATATGTTTAGTTGAATTATTTTTTGTATTTTTCAGAATTTTTTGTGTTTGAGGAAGATAAAAATAAAATATTTTTTCCCTCCCAATAATATATATGTCAACCATAATAAATACGTTAGAGTGTAAAATATATGAATAGAAAAAGAAGAATTAGAGGAATTGTTAAAAAAGTTTGAAGGTGAGAAAGTGGTTGATTTGAAACTAGAAACGTACAATCTCCCTTTTTACACGTATTTTATTGGTGAAATTATACTTGAATCCTTCACAATAGATATTTCCGGAAAAATAGAGGAAATTAATTCGTTTAAATATATTTAAATATCTGAATCAACACCAAATTATTTTTCATCTCGAATATACAGTTCAGTTGAATCAGAAAGAAAATTCATGAATAGATTTTTATAAATAAAATTAGAATTTAGATAAGAAAACTGGATAAAAAAGAAAAAGAAAAAATTAATATCAGTGAAAAAGAATTTGAAAAAATTGAATTAAAAGAACAAAATTTTATAAGAAAAATAGAAAAAGAAGTAATAGAAAATAAAAAATATATACCTATTACGAATATAGAAGATAAATTATTAGGTTTCAAAAAAATTAAGGAAAATATGTCGAATGCAAATGAAATTAAACCGATCCAAGCCCCATTAGGGAAAGTTTTTAATGGGAAATACTACTTGGATTAGAGGAGAATGATTATTTCTGCCATAAGGGGTGTTGGTTATTACGACATCTTTGGAGAACATGAATTCTTACAATCCTATATATATCACATTGATGATTTGAACTTTAGGCCCGATAAAGAAATGATTAACTATTATAAGATGCAGGACAATGCCAAAGCATTTGTACTTGAGAGAGTTTCTAATGATATTACGAAACAAATTAGAGATTGTAATACAGCCATAATGATGTTGAAAAAATTGGACAATGTTGATGGTACAAAAACATCAGTGACAGCTAATATGGCTAAATCTAAGTGGATGGAGTTCAGATTCCAACTGGGAGGTAACATGAGAGGAATCCTTAAAAAATGGGATGAGCTGGTTACGGATGTAAGAGATAGTGGAAAGGAAGTGAGTGAAGATGAGGAATTAGAAAATTTGCAACTTGCATTATGCTACGAACAGGCCCTGGCAAAAATGCAATTTGAAAATTTACCCCTCAACGAAAGAAATATAGATAACTTTAAACGAATTTTGAGAGAGGATGCAGACCAAAAATTTAGAGATCAAACGTTGAAGAAACAGAATAATAATAATTACAGCAATAATAATAATAATAATAATTCTAGAAATAATGGAAATGGCAATAGTAATGGCTATAGAGGTCGTAATGGTAATTATAGAGGTTGTAATAATTATAGGGGTAATAATTATAATAACTATAGAAACAACAATCGAAATTATAGTACGAATAATAATGGAAATAGCAACGAGTCGAACATACCACAAAATAATAATAATAATTCGAACAATAATGGAAATAGAAATTATAGGGGAAACAACTATCATAATAATAGTAATTACCGTGGTAATAATTATAGAGGTAATAATATGAACTATAACCCAAACAACCCAAAATGTTATAAATGTGGCCAAAATGGACACATAGCTCAAAATTGCAATAATAATAATCCCCAACAAAATAATAATAATGAAAATAATAATAAAAATCAAAATAATTATCCACCTAAACCAACTCAAAATAATAATAACATGAATAAAAAAGAAAATCCTGAACAACAAGTAAAAATGTCCTGTATGATTAAAAAATACTCAAATGATTCGAATGAATAGTTATTAAATAAATTAATTAAAAATAATGAAAAAAATGAAAATTATACGAATCTAGAAAATAAAGCAATTTTAGATGGAGTGGCAGAAGTACACCTAACGTCAGACATAAATAAATTAATAAATATTAAAAAATTTATCACCCCTGTAAAACTTCAATGTGCTGGTAAAAATGGCTTCTTGTATGCCACACACACTGGTCAAATGATTACAAAAATTGAAAATTCAAATAAAATACAGTCATTGATTGAACTGAATGATGTACATTACGTACCAGATTTAAATATCGATATAATTAGTGCAATTAAAATCACAAATACGGGTACAGTAAATATTGACCAACAAAAAAATTGTGCTAATATATATTTCATAGAAAGTGGTAAGATTTTAATAACTGCTCCAAAAGAAAATGGCATATTTTACATTCATTATAACACAGTAAATAATAATAATGAAAATACAAAAAAAAAAAAAAACAAAAAAAAACAGAAAATTTTGATCTAAAATTAGATGATTCCACAATAATATGCCCCGTAACCCAAGAAAATGAGGACAAATGGGACAATTTTTCAGTTGAACTAGAAATACAAGAAGAAGATAATAACTGCATATTAGAAGAAAGTACAGATTCATCTGAGGGGGTGAAAATAATAATAATAATTTTGAACATATATCAAATGATGAAAAATCAATTAATAATGATAACACTGATGATATGAACAATGTTCAAAATAATAATAATAATATATTTAATAAAAAAATGATAATTCATATAAGGTTGGGTCATTTGAATGCACGATATATACAAAAATTGAAAAGTTTGTCAATAGGAATACCAGATAATTTAAATTTTAGGGACGATGATTTTAAAAACTGCCAAATCTGTTGCATTGCAAATAATACGAAATTAGGTCATAATGGATTGAGAACAAAGCCTTCAAGAAAATTAGAAATAACTTCTTCAGATATAATGGGTCCATTCACACCATCAATTGCCAACCAAAAATATATTTTAACATTTATAGACCATTATTCAAAATACACATTCGTAGTACCTATTTCAACAAAAAATAAAGTAGCAACTGAATTCAAAAATATAATAATTGTAACGGCCAAAAGAGGTGGTAAAGTACCTATTTAAGACCACTTTCGGGAGTACACCATACACGAAATATCACGTACTTTAAAAGCAGTAATACTTCTAAAATAATTTCAAGTTTATCATCCACGTACTATTGTGGACCTTAACATTACTATGAGACTCAATAATATTTCAAACACATGAGTGAGTTTACACATTTAATAAAATAATATTCTGTACAACACAGTACATATTTCTACGTTAATATTAATACATATTAGATCACAATTCAACAAGCAAGACTATCTGTTCACTAGAGACTTCTACAAGAGAGGTTCCAGGTACTTAGAAGTAGCTGTTGGAGAACTGGACTACACTGAACAACTATACAACTGAATCGAGGGATTATATACTCGTTCAGGGTATGAAAGCGTACGTGTCGGATAGGTAAAGTGAGGTAGGGTGTTGTTATTATAGGGTTGTGCTGACTCGTCGAGTACTCGAGGGACAGGTACAACTAGGTCATAAATATACAGAAGGTATATCTGTATATGTAACATTAAATACGAATAATTTGGTGGTTGTTTACAAAGAGTTATAGGATGATAATTGTTGATAAATATCTACGTTTTTGGTATTCGAAAATGAGTGAACGAATATGTTCGTCATTTCTTAAAATAGACGAAAATATACGTTACAATAATGTCAATGAAAAATAAGTTCCCCAATTTTCCCATAGGGACCATCAGATGTGACAACGCAAAAGAATACACAGATATAAAAATAGTCAATTATTGTCAAGACAATGGCATTACAATGGATTACGTAGTTCCTTATTCTCCAGAACTGAATGGCGTAGCCGAAAGGCAAAACCAGACACTTATGAGGAGAGTAAGAGCCATGCTCATTGATGCCAATCTTGACATTAAATATTGGTCATATGCAATTGTAACATCAGCTTATTTGATAAATCGTTCACCTACAAAAGCCAACATAGATTTTAAAACACCATACAAATTGTTTTATGGCATAAAACCTAATTTAAAAAATTTAAAAGTATTTGGCTCATTAACATACAGACATATTCCCTTAGAGGTGAGAAAGTAAAATGCAACAAAAGCTAAGTCAAAATTGAAAAACAAAATTGATCCTAAATTGGCACATCGAGCTGAAAAAAGTATTATGATGGGATATACTAACACAGGATATTGTTTAAGAAATCCATTTGACACTAAGTCATACATTGCATGTGACATAAAGGTGATGAGTCCCAAAATATTAAATGGCTAGAAAAAGCTGATAAAACACTAATAATTAAACCAGCAAATTACAAAAGGGATCTAGGAATAATAAATCCTATCGTTATGAATATCAATATCATTTATCATAAATCGTACATAGAAGATTGTGTACAAAAAAACTTTAACAAAATAAATAATAATCCTTTTAGAACAGAATGGGTAAACGCAATAAATGATGAATTTAATTCATTAAATGACATGAATGTTTGGGATATAGTAGACTACGATCATCAAAAATTAATTGATACAAGATGGATATTTACCATAAAATATGATGAATTCGGCAATCCTAAACCCAAAGCCAGATTAGTAGCAAGGGGCTTCAAAGATCGAACTGAATATAATATTACTGAAACACATGGCCCCGTTGCATCCATAAGTACTATTAGATGGTTGCTTTCTATAGTTAATAAACAAAAATTAATTCTTGTACAATATGATGTGAAAATGGCATATTTGAACTCCCCCATTATAAAACAAATTTATGTTAAAAAACCTGAAGGGATAAATATTAATTCAAATCAAGTCCTTGAATTAAAAAAAATCAATATATGGACTCAAAACATCAAGCAAATCCTGGTACAACTTTGTGACATCCGAAAACGAACGTACATCCCGAGTATAGGGAATGATATCACGATTCGAAGTATATCAATAAGTCTCGATTAATTGTAGAGTCAAAACCACAAACCAGCTCAAACAGTTAGGCCATTAGCCTACCAGCGATAGCTCCCGAGGCCTACGAAGTATGTCGGGCGAATTTATATAAGTGGAAATAAATAAGTTGGCCGACCCATTATCACAGTATACACTTTATTACAATCGAGAAGGTTACTTACAAGTATGGTAACTAATATCAGGTCGTGCAGGTTATACATCACATCGCCTCATGGTTCTCGAAGTTTGGTGAACCATCAAATCTCAAGGGGATATTCGTCTTGAATTCGTAGGAATAATATCGCGAGTTATTTAAGTTTACTATTGATGTTCACATTTGAAAGTATCGGTGAAAACAATTTAAAAGGTGACTTGATGTCGTATAAAAGAGCTGTATTTTGTCGTGAATAATGTTTCGTATTCACGACAAACGAAAAACTATCACGTCTAAAACGAGACATACTGTTCACTCTTAGGCCAAAAATGTGAACAGTCAAAGAGATTAGAATTGGTTCACCGATGATCGATATCGTATTTCTACACGTCACCATCTTGTTAAATAATAACCCATCAACGTGTCTTCGATGTTTTGTAGATTTGGGGAATTTATTTCCGTTGGGGAATCGGCGTATGTCCCATTTGTCTTATCGTTATTATAAACTTAGAATTCGAGAGCCGTTCCCTATGGTAATAGTAATACAAGGTAGTGGTGACGTGAGGGGAAGGCTACGGGTAATCAGATGTCACAACTCCCCCGCCCAAATTTCAAAACGAGGGATCTCCCGAAGCCTTCGGACATTTGGTAACCTAGCTAAAATAAGATATGATGAATAAAACTTGGTCTGTTGATTAAGATACGCAGAGTTTAGCAAAACAAAATATATTCGGTAAAAAAGAAAAACAACAAAAGGAAGAAATTACGTCCGAAGAAACGAGGGAGAGAAAAAAAAAAGATAATCGAACTTAGGGTTAGGAAGTAGCGCATCCGGAAAAACGAGGAGCAATATTAGTACGAGGTAGGGCGTAAACGAGTCGATATATTAAACTAGTGAGAAACAAAACAAGTATACATACATACAAGAACGCACAAACAAAAAAAAACTTAACAATGGAAATCAAGACAAGACAGAAAAAATATTATCACATTTGTGTAAATTTGAAACGACGATCGATAAAAGGAACAGAGCAAAACAGAAGGAGTAACAACAAAAATATAAAAAAATCGATATTTATAAGAACAAAGGACTATACACTAATGCCAACGATCGATAGGATGTGTCTGCGATTAGAAGACTCGTTGGGGCAGCTCGTATTTGTGCCGGAATGTTTTGCTATCTTTCACAAGGAGGATCTCGCCGCGTGTTGGTTCGCCTCAAACGGCTCTCAGATACTTCCTAGCGAAAGTTGCTCCTAGTACCATCCTATTTATATCGAGGTTTGGATGCTGTACTAGGTAGAACATCTCCTCAAATTCCACCCTGGTCCGACTGATGAGGTTCATTGTGATTGTCTCGTTGGACTCCATCGTCTTCGGGGTCGACCAATCGCAGGACCACGTTGTTTGGCTAGCTAAGGTCAGTTGTTGGTTTGCGGCAATAACCTTCATGTTTACATACGATACCACCGAGCCGGTGTCAAAACAGAGCATCTTTTCCTTCCCGGAGAATATTGTTTTTTCCAGAATGAAGGCCACGCAGAATACTCTTGGTATGATAGCCTTCATTTCCTTGACCGTCATAATCGGTACTTCGGTTCCCGGACAGTATTCAACCTCTCTCAGCAACTCCTTCGGAATTTCTTCGATTAGGACTGCTGGAGCTGGATCTTTCGATGTGGAGGCTTCCTCGTCGATGTCTCGTCCTATTGGAAACACCGTTAATTCCTTGAAGTCCCTCAGCTTTTTTGGGATTTTATAATTTGCTAGGCTCTTACCCCTTTTGCTTTCAACGTCCTTTGGGTCTTTTATTGTGACGGTCCTACTTGTCGATGGCGATCTTGATTTCTCTTCGATGTTCACGACCGGTATTCTCTGAAAATTATCGTTTTTCAATGGTTTTTGTTCTTTTTCAATTTTGGCTAATTTTTGTTTCTTTGGAGCTCTACTGCTGCTCGAACTTCCGGTCAGTGATCTCCTTTTTCGTCTTTTGTAAAGTTATTTTAATCGGCTCCTCAAGGGGTTTTGATTTTAGTTTTGGGAGGGTTATACCGCATATGGGGAGGGTTTTGGCGAAATGACTAGCATTATGAATGCTCACCTTATTTAATTTGGTATTCAACTGCGTCACTTGTATCTTCAACTTTTTGATTTCTTCGTTTTGGGATTTTACAATTTCCTCCAGGATCTCCATTCCTTGCAGGATCTGTCCTCGTTTGTTGTCCTCACTATCGATAACTCGTTGGAGGAATTTGGCCTGTCCCTCCATTGCTGTCGAAGTAGCCTTGTGGAATTCCGCTCTCTCGGTCAGCGCTTTCGATGTTACCGTCTGATTGTGGGACGCAATCCTGAGCTGTTCTTTTAATGATTTGAGAAACTGCTCATTTTCCCCGGAGATTTTGAGGAATCGGGCCTTGACTCTTTCCACTACGATCGACGATTTGGGCAAATTTTGCTCGGCCATTTCGACTAAATTAATACGAAAAAGGTTGTACTTTACGAATTTATTATCTAATTATCTCATTATGAAATCTGAATTGATGTACTTACGTATCGATATTCGTTGAACGACGATGATAATAATAATTAATAACAATAAAAGGGAGAACCACATTAATTTTCGTTAAAATTTGATGTTTTACGCACTCGTTTTTGTTTGGTTGATCGTTGTTATGAGATCTGCGTTGTTATTTGATCATATTTTCAGACCACTCCCCCCCCCCAACCATGATGTCATCGATGAGTTGATGATCATTGGTGACTTGATCGAATCAATGACTCGATGTCATGGTTGTTGAACTCTGCGACGAAGGGTGCAATGTTGACGTAAGTGGAATTATCTCACTTTTGTGATCGAATTATTTTGTATTTATCTTGATAAGTTTCTATTTTTGATTAATGGGATTTGTTTTTGAGGTGTTTTTGTTTCAGATTGGTAACCTTGTTCGATGGTGGATGGATTTTACCGCTTAAATTCATGTACATTTCGTTGGAGGATTTTCCCATCGGGTGTACGGACTCGATGGCTTCCGTTTCCCTTCACCTGACTACTCGGAGAGAAATGTCAAATATCCCGGTCAGTTTCAGACCCGAAACACCACCCCCGATGATTATGGGACATCTCAAGGATACAACGGTCCCTACGTATTTACCGAACCAAAGAGAACAAACACCGGTACGTAGACGTCGTGAAACAGGAACAAATCAGACGTTCTCAAGAATAGCGCCGCTGCAGAAGACATCGAGATTGTTCGATCCTTCGAGGATGCCAGCGTATACTGGGCATAAAGACCACCGAACTCCGGAATAGTTCCTTAGGGAGTTCGAAAGCTGTGTCGAAGATCTGGATCAAGACAACGAACAACTAGGCAGAGTCTTCGGAAAGATGATGGATGTAAATAAATTTCCTGGAGGAGCAGTTTATCGAGAGAATTGGGGATATCAAGAAGCTCGAGATCACTTTGTGACAGTCTATTGGAATAAATCGAGGAAACAAGCCCAAGTACAAGCTATTCGAGATGGCCAGTATGATTTGAGAAAATATGATTCGGTAGCCGATTATGCGATACACATATACACCCGACTTCTCGAATGTGGAGAGGATATCCAGACCATATACGGGATCTTGGTGAAGAAAATACCAATGCCATATAGTGATCGAATACTCGAATCCGACGTTGCAAATCTGGTTGAATTCTCAACGAAACTCGAGTACCTACACAGCCTGTTCCACAAAGAGAGCGCTGGAAGTGTAAGCAAGCAGGTGAAACAACAGCCGGTACTAAACATCGGTGACCAAAAGTACGCAAGTTCGTATATTCCCGATGAAACCTCCCACCAGAACCAGGGAAACTGAAGAAGGCGCCTATGGTCGGTCGCATAGGACGCCCTATCGAAAAACTCGATAAAAACAAACCGACAACCGTAATGAAAAATGAGTTTGTAATACCAGAGTGGAAGACTTATCAGGTCTTCGGTGATGCGACTATCTTAAGCTGGTTGAGGAATAGTGGCTTATCAAGCGCCCAAAACCTCAGTATCGACAAGACAGCAGGATTTGAGAAACTAAATCGATTGGGTCCTCTCCAAGAAATTATACGAAGGGCTGCAAAAGAAAATACTCGTATAATTATTGGTTTTGGAGAAGAATTCATCCTCAATCCAGATGCAGACGAAGACACCATCATCTCGAAACTCCAATACCTCCTTGACGAATTACTCCGAAAACGTCGAGTTGAGAAAGTAATCGTTACAACAATCTCACCAGATCCAATGAGAATGGATAATCAGTTCTACAGGTCTCAACTTTGGAGATTCAATAGCCAAATTTGGAACCTTAAGTCTGATTTCAAGGATGTGTATATTCTCGACATCGAGAGGATCTTCACTCGAAAGTACGAAAATGAGAATAAAGATAAAGCAGTTATCCCTGGGGATGAAAGATCCATCTATGCCATCCCACGTCGTTACAACAAGGAGGAAACACACCTAATTGATGAGAATTTAGCGTCTCTAATTGCAGACCACGTCGATCGAAAGGACAACAAAATAAGTCCCAATGTTAACCTGATCACAGGATATGACGATCACGATCAATGTGACAAGAGCAAGCAATCACAAGCCGGTGATCCACAGCAAACAGACGAAGAGGATCCATATGGAACGTTCTGTTTCCATATTATGGATGACGTCAAATCAGATCCAGAAAAAGCCGATTCCGAGAATAACTTCGTTGATACAAGGCCGTGGTTTCCGCCCTTTATAATAAATAGTATTATGGGCAAGGCAAGAAATGCTTACAGGACATATATCGATCAGGGCTCTCCATATAGCTGGATAACTGAGAAATTCCTTCAGTTCCTGGAAAAACATAATCCAGATCTGTACCTCATGCACGTAAATTGCCCAACGCAGAAAGTCGGATACGCTATCGGAAAACCCGCTATACGAGTTTATGGATCGATAAATCTACGATTCATAATGGTCGATAAGCATGGAGAAGACATCGAGATGAAAACAACGCTTCATATAAATAAGAGCCTAAATGCCCCGATCATACTAGGTCGAGAATTCCTCTACAAACACGACGGAAAACCTAGTGTGAGATATCGGTTGGTCAATTTTGTAGATCCACGAGATAGATTGAAACAAATTGAGATACCAGGAGTCCAATTTGGTGCCATTGAACCTATTCTCAACATCGGACCAACAGACGAAACTCCATTCGAGATCGAAAATAAAATCGAGAAGATATTGAAGGAATTAGAAATATTGAACAGGATAGCTCAGGAATTTGGAGATGTCTTGCGAGGAAACCACGAAGCCTTCGCTGAAAGGATCGGTAGATGCGCAGCATACACACACGCCTTAAACATGTCCCCGAACACGAAAAAGATGGACGAAAAAGAGAGGATAATTCCAAAGGCTTGGATTCCGAAAGTAAAAGAACTGTTTGACGATAGGGAGAAACAAGGGATTATAAGTCCTGAGCCAAGCGAATACTTCTCACCAATAACATATACGAAGAAAGAAAACGGTGATATTCGCCCTTGTCTCGATGCCAGGAAGATAAATCAATACATGGGCATGAGAGGGGACACAGTCCCACCTATCGAGACGATAAAATTAAGTTTATCCAAAATGAGAGTCTTTACGAAGCTGGATGCAAGGTGGGGATTCCTACAGATTCCTCTAGCTCCGGAATCTCGAAAATACATAGCTTTCCGATTCCAATGAAGACCGTACGTGTTGAATCGAATAATCTTCGGTCTGAAAGACGCGATGCAGGCCTTCGTGGCAGCCATGAGAATTGTCCTGAGTGGACTCGATCACTGTGTCACGGTATATGTCGACGATATTTTAATACATTTGCGAACACATAACGAACACCTGGCACACATTCGCTTGGTCTTAGAAAGGTTCGTGAAGTATAATATGACATTAAAACTCGAGAAATGTTCATGGTTTCCAGATACGGCTCGATACTTAGGGTTCGTCATCGACGCTGATGGAATACGACCCGATCCAAAACGAGCAGAGGCCATTCATAACTTCAAAGCTCCAACAACAAAGAAAGAAGTCCAATCATTCTTCGGAGTGGCTAACTATTATCGAGGACATGTTCCAAAATACGGCGATATAATCGCTCCGTTGTGCAATCTGTTAAAAAATGACACTATATTTGAATGGACTGATAATCATCAGAAAGCGTTCGAAAAAGTAAAATCGGAAATGGTTAAATGCCTACTTCAATCACACCCGGACTGGAATCTCCCGTTCTACGTAATTACCGACGCCTCCGATTTCGCTATCTCAGGGATAGTCGTCCAATTCCCCAGTGAGGAGGAAGATGAAAAACCGAAGGTGCTGTCGATGGTAAGCAGACTCTTAAAAAAGTCCGAGAAGAATTATCCTACATTCGAAAAAGAAATGTTAGCAATAATCTATACAATGAAGAAAAATCTCTACATGCTTACCAATCACGAGGTTCGAATACGAACTGATTGTCGATGTCTACAGTATCTTATAGGCTTGAGTGACGACGTCTCGCAAAGAGTAGCACGGTGGAGAACGTTTCTCACTAGCTTTTCAATAACCGCTACCGAACATATACCGGGTAGTAAAAATATTGCAGCAGATGCTTTGAGCAGATATTCCTCCCCACTTGAAGCTGTAGTGTATCGAAATGCTGATTTCATGATGATATTGATGTTAATCGGTGATGATAATACAATCACCGTATCGTCATTAATGAACAACATGTCGAGCCTGCAAAAGAAAAGCAGAGAAATTACGGGTCAACTCGAAAGACGATCACCACGCGTTGAAAAAGAAAATAGTATCGTTGGCCTGGATCGAAATACAAAATTGAACTATTCTGCTCGAGCTGCGAAACCTGTAAGAGATCAAAAAATATAAATACGACATTATCAGGCCCCTTTCTATCGGTTTTTGCTGACAAACCTGGTCAACTGCTGTCGATCGATCTCTACGGTCCACTACCGTCAGGATGTGGAAACGTAAATTGAATCTTCGTTGTTATGGATGTTTTCTCCAAATTCACGAAGCTCTACACGATAAACAAAGCTTCGGTTAATGTTTGTATCGATAGGATGAATCGCTTTATTGAAAAATACAGCAAACCTGAAACGATTCTGTCCGATAACGGAAGCCAATTCACAACGAAGGACTGGATCGATCACTGGAAGCAGTTAAGAATCCAGCCTAGGTTTACATCGCCATACACACCATCATCGAATCCAGTCAAAACACGAATGAAAATCATCGGCGATGTTCTTCGAATAAAATGTCCAACGCAACACAGTAATTGGTACCAACATATAGGCGAGATTGAACGTAGACTAAATCATATCGAACACGCCACTACGGGAATACCACCAGCAACATTGATGGAAAAGGTAAGATTCTATTACGAAGGAAGAGCGATACCATTAACTGACAAGGAATATGACATGTGTCTGAAAAAAGCGATACAAAACACAAAGAAAACACTCGAAAAACGAAAAAAGAATAACGAAAGTAAAAATCTCACCGATCTCAAGGTTGGAGATATGATTTATACAAAAAATCATACACTTTCTGATAAAGCCGTCGGAGTATCGTCAAAACTCAACCCAAAATTCGTCGGCCCCTGCGAAATCATCGAAGTAAAGGGAAACGGAAGCTATCGACTCCGTACGCCCGATGGGAAAATCCTCCAACGAAATGTACACGAATTTAAACGATAAGATCCACCTACAATCAAAAAATAACGTTAAATTCGAAACAAAAACATATTGAAAGTAAATCCCATTAATCAACAACGTGAATTAATCAAGATAAATACAAGATAATTTGATTACAAAAATAAGATAATTCCACTTACGTCAACGCCGCACCCTTCGTCGCAGAGTTCAACAACTATGACATCGCATCATTGACCGATTAACTCACCGATGATCATCAACTCATCGATGACATCGTGGTCTGGGTTGGGGGAAGTAGTCAGGAATCATAATCAATACAACAACGCAGATCTCACAACAATGATTGAATGAACAGAAAACGAGTCTGTGAACCCTCGAACTTTAATGCGATTCTTATTTTTATTGATTATTGCTATTATCGTCATTCAACGAACATTGATACGTAAGTACAATAATTTAAATTTCATAATAGGATAATTAGATAATCAAGTCGTTAAAAGCCTATTCATACTTATTTAGTCGAGATGACTGAGCAAACAAACGCCACGGTGACGATCGATAACGAGGACCTTGTAACAAAATTTAATCGAGTGACAAAGGAGAATGAGGATCTTCTTGTCTCCCTCAAGGAACAGTATAGGGTAGCCGCCCACAATCAAAACGTGACGGCGCAGGCGCTAACAGATCGTGGCCAGTTTCACGCAGGAATGTCAACGATTATGGAACGACAGGTGGCATTCCTGGAGAGGGTTGTCGCGAGAGGAATCGAAGAAAAAGAAAAAATCATCGAAGGAATCCGGCAACTTAACGTGACCATTGCAAGGCAAAACAGCACAATCGACGAATTAGAGAAAAGAGTCACCGATTTGAATACGGAATTAAATAAGGTGAGAGTACATAACGATAGAGAATATGCGAAAACCCTCCCTTCGTGTAAAATAAGAGTTCCGAGAACTCAAATTGAGAACCAGCATGAACAAAAATGTAAAATGAATATCAATCAATACCTCCCACTAAAAAAAAGAGCTAAAATGCATGTAGTATCGAATAAAAGGATCCCAGTTAGATTAAGACTAGGACCTAAACCATCTTACATTTCGCAGAGGGTACCGATCGAAGATATCGTCGATCTGAAAGAAGAGGAACGTAAACCAACGACATCATCGAGGAGAGTGGAATTCGAGCCGGAACCTTGCCCATCGAAAGAAGCGCGTAAGACTCTAAAAAAATTTAAGATACCGAAACTACTAGTCAAATCTCAAGAGGTAACGATATTTCCAGTAGACGAACCATCGGCAGACGAAGACGACGCAACACCGGCAGTGCCTCTAGAGGAAATCCCAGATGACGTTGCGAGACCGAAGGAGTTCTGCCCGAATACTAACGTCCTTATCATGACACCAGGTGAAATGAAGAAAAAGCTGCCAAGGGTGTTTTGCATTTCGTTGATAATGGACAAGACCATCTTCGCCGGCCGAGAAAAAATGCTGTGTTTTGATGTTCGGTGTCCAGTATTGTACATCAACTCGAAGGTACTCTCCGCGACACAGCAGATAATACCGGTCCCTCGAAACACTTGGACCTGCGAGTGGTCAGTTCCACGATTCCTTGAGTCTGGGGAGACTACCTCGATGGAACTCGTTGGTAGGAGCGGTGTACGGTTTCGAGAGACATTCTATCTTGTTTGAAACTCACAACTTGATATCAATCGAATGGTGTTGGGGACCTCATTTGCAGCCAAATACCTCAAGGCCGTCACCGGGGAGCCTACCAATGGACAAATATTTCTCGTTAACGAAAATAGAACATATCGGCAGCGTTACCAACTTCCCGAGAAGATAATATAATCGTTACGTAACGGAGCAACTGTTCGGTACTATTCTGACTAAACTATTATTAAGTTTCTTCCTTCCTTTGGTATGTTCCTTATTATTTTTTTCTTTCTCTTCTCTTTCTCAATCTGTAAGTTATCGATGGTGAATTAACGAGTATACACGGCCGTTCAACAATCGACATTTTGTCGCCAATTACTATTTCGAATAGTCTCCCTGTAATATATCATCTTGTCTTCTACGTCTTCGATTGTTCTATCCTATAAGACCTCCACCTTTTTTTTTTTTGGTGTTGTTGATATCTGTTAAAATATAAGAACTATTCCTTATTTTGTTCTCATCTCATCTGTTTCGTTTTGTTGATTGTTATGTTTTTTTTTTTTTTTTTAATTTGCTCCTGCTTACCTATTTTTATCGATTGTTTCGTTCCTTCTCTGTTGACATATTCCATTTTTGTTTATTTTCGTTTATTGAATATATTTTCTTTTCGTAATTCAGAATATTTTAATCAATGGAGCAACCTCTTCTTCATATGCCTTATTTCAGCTAAGTTACCAAATGTCCGAAGGCTGCGGGTGATCCCTCGTTTCGTTGTACTATTATTACAATAGGGAACGGCTCTCGAATTATAAGCTTGTAATAACGATAAGGTAAATGGGAAATACCCCGATTCCCCAATGGAAATAAATTCTCAAAGTCTAAGAAACATCAAAGACACGTCGATTAACTATTATTTAACGATATGGTGATGTGTAGAAATACGATATCGATCATCGGTGAACCAATTCTAATCTTTTTAACTGTTCACGTTTTTGGCCTAAGAGTGGACAGTCAGTCTCGTTTTAGACGTGATAGTTTCTCGTTCGTCGTGAATATGAAACATTATTCACGACATAATACAGCTCTTTTATACGACAACAAGTCACCTTTTAAATTGTTTTCACCGATACTTTCGAATGTGAACTTCAGTAGTAGATTTAAATAACTCGCGGTACTATTCCTTCGAACTCAAAACGAATATCCGATCGAGATTTGATGGTTCACCGAACTTCGAGAACCATGAGGCGATGTGAAGAATAACCTGCACGACCTGATATTAGTTACCGTTTCTGTAAGTAACCTTCTTGAATGTAATAAAGTGTATACTGTGATAATGGGTCGGCCAACTTATTTATTTCCACTTATGTAAATTCGCCCGATATACTTCGTAGGCCTTGGGAGCTATCGCTGGTAGGCTGGTGGCCGAACTGTTTGAGCTGGTTTGTGGTTTCAACTCTACGATTGATTGAGACTTATTGATATACTTCAAATCGTGATATCATTCCCTATACTCGGGATGTACGTTCGTTTTCGGACGTCACACAGTATCACAGCAATCTTCGAGGCAAATAGTTGAATAGAAATTCCAAATGTCATCAACAAATTGAGGTTAGTTAGGGACGAATTCTTCATCATACCTCTGAGTGAACATAACTAGATTTTTGTAAATTTGAGAACACAGTTGTTCAATAACACCAACTTCTTCATCATCCTGTTTGGGTAAACAGAAAAACTAACATAAAATCTTCCAACGATAGAGGAAGAATAACGAAACCCAATACTCACACTTGCAGTAACAAGAGCAACATAATTTCCGGTCAGTAAAACATGAAAGTTATTAGTCTAGATAGTCATGTTATCTTCAAAAAACTCCGGTAAATCCTAAGAAATTTATGTTTGTGATACTTTTTAATGAAATAAACGACAGATTAGAGATCATATTAAAATTTTTGAGTAATGTGTGAGAAAAGAGCATAATCAGACATTTCCTCCGAGGAATAAAATGACAGTTTAACAATTTATATTCACAAACTGTTAATATATAAACCAGAATTTATGACTGTTGATCTTCCAAAGTATTTAAGCCATAACTAAATTTATTTTAAATAAGAAAACCTGGTTAAAAATATCAATTTGAGAATTCTGATTTTTTAATATTGTGAAAAGTGCAGTTTGATAAGGGATTAAATTTTTGAATGAAATGTACATTTCATTTGGTTGCCTTCAATATTTTATCAGTATGCGCAGTCCATTATATATATGGTCGAAGGTGGCAACTCAGGTGGACTAGATAATATATAATTTTCAGGTTCGTAACGTTTACCTAGTACATGACTATTTGTGACTGCAAGTAAATGTAAAATTATGAAACGGTTCTACTTTATTTGATTATCTAGCATATTATGAGGCGAATTAGATAAAGTACTCCTTCCTTTAGAAGTCTTCACTTCCTAATGGGAACATACCTTCAAAAGTGGTGCCTTTTTTCGGAACAGCGTTTAAATGGGCATGCGTCCTCTATTATATATTTAATACTCTGTGGCTCTGTGCAGTGTGCACTAAAGTCGTGTAAACGTAGCGTATTGTGCCTCTAGTATTAATTCATATGCTGGTTAGTTTATCTATTGTTTCGTGCTAAGTGGCTTTTCTTTGATAAATCAAGGACCTTGTTTTTTTAGCAATCGGTTCTGTTCGATTTTAGTACAGTTTGCAGGTATGATATTTCCTCATAATTCATGAATTAGTGTCTCGCTGTGATTTGTTATATTGATCAAATACTACATTCTTAGATTTAGATAGGTAATTGCAAGTTATAAAATAATGAGTTCATGCATCATATATATTAAATTTCAATGTAGAAAAAATTAGCGAATGTCTCCTAATAAAATTTAAAATATTAAATCCTAATTTTGTCAAATTTCAAAACTTGGGCTTGATGTGAGTTCTATACCTTTTAGGCACTGAAGATTTATTCATCCATCAAGACTTTTCTCCGTGAAGCAAGAATTTCCTTGTGAACTTTTAAACCCTAATCTGGTAAAAATATTCATCACTGATAAGTGATAAGGATGGCAATGATATCTGATTAATAAATGATCTTACAGGTTTTATTCAATTGTGGTGGACAGAAATCATCTTAGATTGTATCCGTTCCAATGTTAAGATCTATCAGAACTAATAGATTTGTGTTCGTGGCTGACCGAATTCAATGGGAAAGTGTTTATCATGTTATAAAACTAGTAACGTTTCTGAAGGTTGTGTGAATGAATCGTCGAACCTGCGTAAAAACAAAATTGACAAGTCAAGTGAGTTGAATTCTGTTGAAATACTGACATTATTGTGTTCTCATTGAACTTGTGTTATAGTTACTTACTTTGCATATTATGAGTCGAAATCTGTTTAAAAATTTTAAAGACGATTTTATTTTATAAATGCATATTTTGTAATATTTATCTCTGGAGTATAGTTAGTTGTCGAGTACTTGATCATAGCCGAGGTAATTTTTATTTTCTTAAGGCTAATGTGGAGGAAAAGCAGTGATTATAAGGAATAAAATTAAAATTTCATATTTCAATAATTTTTTCAAAAAATGAGCAGAAATACGTAAAAAATGAATAAAAATCAATTAATTTTGAGTTTTTTAATAATTTTCTTCTTTGCAAATTGCTTGAGAATATATTCGATATATCCATATTGTTTCAAGAAAATCATGAAAGTTTAATGCGCGTATTTGAGTTTTGTTTGATAGAATTACATCAACTTACACCGGTAGGGCTATTCAACAAATATTTGAGTTAAACTTGGCTCTTTTTCACTTATCCCCCAAATGACTTTTCGAAGATTAATTATTAATTGTATTCCTTATTTTATTATTATAGGCTCGCCAGCAATTTGTGAACAAGAGCAGAACATGCCTAATGTGGCGATCTGTCTAACTCGTCGTATCAATGGAAGTCGCAAATCACCTGTTGAAAAAGACATTGAAGAAACGGTTTCTGTTGATTGCCCTAAATTGTCTCCCCCAGTAAAGACCCGAAATTTCCCCCCCTTTTTTAATATAAAAGTTGCAAATGTCGAGGAAAAGCAAAGTAGATGCAACCTTCCCCCTGAAATGAAATTGAATGTTCTTTTCGATAAGTACAAAGATCCAGATGATGAAAATCTTATTCTGATGGATGGAGTTGAACGACTTTGCTATGATTTAAATTTACGACCAGACGATTTCAAAGTACTCATTTTAGCCTGGAAACTAAGCGCTGAACAAATGTACCAATTCACGCGCAAAGAATTTCTCAGTGGATGCCAAGCATTGGATGCAGAAAATATTACACAAATACAAATTAGGCTATCTGAATGTGCTGCACACTTGAAGAGTGATTCATTACAATTTAAAAATTTGTATAAATTCACTTTTAAGTTCGGCCTAGACCGAGCCAATGGTCAAAGAATACTACCTATTGATATGGCAATTTGTTTGTGGAAACTTGTATTTACGTTACATAAGCCACCTATTCTTGATAGGTGGTTGACATTTCTTCAGAGCGATAAAACCCACATTCGTGGTGTTCCGCGTGACACTTGGAACATGTTCCTGAATTTCACAGAAACTATCGGTAATGATTTATCTTCGTATAATGACGCCGAAGCTTGGCCAAGTATTTTTGATGATTTTGTTGAATATGAAAATGACCGATTGAACCAAAATGTTGTCTCGCCCAATACTTATGCAGAAAAACGGATTGTGGAATGACTCCTGCAATTTAATTTTTCGGCATTTCATTTTTATTTTCTAAAACATGGCAATCAGATTAGCTATGTCGCGAATTCATCAAATCATTCTACGTTCATCTAACTGACCGCGTCTGATTCGTGTGTTGATGATTTTTGTTTGTATTTTTTACTTAGCACCGTTCCAAACGATTATTTTGTACTTTTTTAATAAGTATTTTTCGACAAATCTGTGAAAACGACTGGTTCTTTATTGTCGTGATAAATTTAAGTCATCCTTTATTTTTCCCTTTTTTTCTAAACGTTAACGAGTAAAATGTCTTTCACGTGTTGTTGTTACGAACCTCTGAAGTAAAATCTTCGCTTTTGTAATTTTTTTGTTTGTTTATTTTATAAAAGACTGATGTAATGGCTGATAAAATTATATCAACTGAAAATTGATGAGCGTATTTCACTTGTATAAGTTACATTTCCTGAGAATGTTTCGAATTTGAGTCACAAGGTATAGGTATATAAATTATTCACTTCAGTGAAGATATGTTAGATTTTCTAAGGAATAGGAAATTCGTGAGAAGTTGCTAGAAAGCCATCAATGGTTGCGGTTTTTGATGGTTAGTTCTTATCGTTGTCACTTGCAAGAGGACTGGAGGACATACTGATTTTGTTCAGAACAGATTGTGAAAAAATTAGGACCAATTTCATTTTATCAATGGTGCGAGGAATGATAATTTATGAAATTAGTCAGGAAGGACAAACGATAAAAATATTGGTATAGTTCGAATTTTGAATTGAATAGGAGCTTCAAAGTATTTCATTAAGAAAATTTAACGAAAAATATTGTTATAGTCGTATTGTTACACATTTGGAAAACATGAGGGTTCAAGGAGTAATGAAGTATTCGCAGTGAGCAATTCATCTTGTAGGAAGTTGTTGCTTTTTTCTTGACTGCATGTTATTTCGCAAGTTCAGATTAACGTAGTCGAACCAATAACGCAAATATTCATCAGGGCGTGCAATTATAGTTATCTCAGTGCAACTGCATTTCAAATAATTGAAAAATAAAATACTCGGTGAACGTATCGAAGTGCACCCAACTCGAAAGCATCTGCTAAACATGAGTATTAAACTAAAAGATTGTAGTTAAAATGCAATCAAATACAAATTAATAAGAAATACATAGGTATCGTGCAAAATTCATTAGATTATTATATTTGACTTCGGATTTCATCACGGTTTTATTGAAAATTCTTCATTCTTTTATTTCTACGATCCTATTAGTCCAAGAAATACATGTTTAAAAATATTGTTTTGGAGGAGGGGAGTTTTGGAAGTTGGCGTTATTAAGTCGTGAGAAGTATTTTCGGTTATATTTTACACCCTAAATATTTTAACACGTATGTAGATCTGTTTAGGAGGAGGTTAGTTGAAGTAAATAATTTTTTTTAATATAAAAGAAGCATACATTATATTCCGTTTTATTTCAAAATAAAATTAAAAATAAAACAACTCACCTTACCTCACTACCCACCATAAAAGGAGGTATAAGATAAATGCCTTTGATATCAGTAGTCAGGAGTCAGGACCAAGTATAAAAAAAACTAGCGCAGCAATACTTCGCTAAAAAATCCAGTCGGCAAATTTTCATCTACACTGGGTATTAAAAAACAAAAACAAAACCTAAATTTATGCACTGCCGAGAAGACGCTCGTAACCTCTTGCACAGTAAATAAAAAAAATATACTTCAAGAAACTCAGTTAACTTTCTTTTCTCCACCAATTTTTTAGTTTTGTTTTACATTTTTCTTGGAAACTACTTCATCAATAGACAACAAAATCTTATCAGACCTGGTCCTAAATAAATATTATTTTTGGTGAAAATTTCAGCTTTATCGTTTTGTGTAGTTTTATCAAAACCATGAACCAAAATACGTTTCCAGTTTTCTAGAAAACCACCAAATAAATAAGCACCAAACTTCTATCAAACTTGAACTAACATAATGAAAATCTATCGTGAAAATTTCAACCCGATCCATTTTATAGTTTCTTTAAAATACTACTGTATACATGGCACAGCCAAACAAATGATTTTAAAATGAAATGAGAGAGAGAGAAGAAAACTGAGGGAGGGAAGAGAGGCATTTCACGTTTGGGATTGGGGAGTTCGTTACTCTTAGCAAGTGAGTTGTCCTAAAGGTTTTAAGCCTTAGTGGAAGCCTGTAGTTTCCCTGAGTGCAAATTTTTAGATTTTCCTCAAAATACACCCTCGACTTCTGTTTGTTTGTAAATTTAAAAATCAAAAGAGAAAAATGAGAAAAACATTTTGAAAAAACTGCTCTATCTCTTTTTCTTCCTACGGTTTTCTTTCTCTCACTGGGATTTTCTCTAAGGAGGATTATAAGTCTCAAATCAAATTTCTACGCGGAGGCGGAGCCCGCGTGTGACATTTTATTAAAAATTAAAATTAATGAAACACACTTTCAATTCGATTTTAATAAAATAAAAAAAAATCACAGACAAAATCGAGAGATTATTCTACTTCTCGAAGCATAAACAATAACCCTTGTACAACATTCATCGGTTGGTTTACAAATCAGTTGGAGCTCTCCATTAAATGCAATATATGAATAGAATCAATAACGGAAGCAAATTTCAATAAATAGTTGAACGATAATAGATTACGATTAAATATTGATAACTCATTACTGAAATCATACGGACAAACATTTTCCAGGAAAAAAATTCAAATAATTCATTGTGCAACGCTTTCTCGTCCGAAATAGTCTCGAAAATAGGCAAGTAATCCAAGTAGTAAACTCGCGCTGAAAATTAATAAGCTAATTCGGCCATACGGCAAAAACCAAACCGGTAAAATTCGTTTCATAAATGTCCAACCACGCACATTCTTATTCACGGCGTTCTTTCTTAGACGAGCTGATTTTTGAACATCCAATTCTCGTTGTCTGCAAAATGAAAAAATGAAATATTTTAGAAAAAATACTGAAATTTCTCTGCCATTAAACGAGAAATGAAATTTCACCAAAACCAGACACTTACTTATTCAAACGCCTGATATAAGCTTCTTTTTGGACAACCTCTGGAGGATATTTAATTAAATACTCATCAGCTTGCAAAAGCAACTGATCGAAAGGTAAATCTTCAGGTAACTGACAAGAAATGTCGCGTCACAGAAATACTTTACCAAAAGTTTTAACATCGTAACGTAATATTTACTTGAGAGAGCTCCTGGTGTAACGCTGACAGTTCACATTCAGCAGCGAAAATACGATCCTTGCGATGTATAATAATGGCTGGTATCAAGTATAATGGAATGAATGGATTAGAAGCGAGAAAAAAATCATATAACCGCATAACATGTTCATACTGTGTAAGAGTATGACTGTACCACGTCAAATACCAGGGTAAGCAAAACATGGTACCAACATCAACCCTACATTAACAAATAAAAATCGAAAATAAGAACCTAAGATTCAAGTATGTTTTGTAATAGTTCTTGTTTGACGTACTTGGAAATATAACTACATAATTCAGGATGGATATTATCTAACAAAACATAAACATATTCGAGCAATTCCGAAGTTTTTTCCAAAGTGGCTTCCATGAAGTGTTTTAGATGATGAGTAGACAGTTTTTCAAGCATGTAGAATGCAGTATTTTCTCCGACAACTAAGAGGAATGTTATGGCTACATCATGATAACCCTAAAAAAATCATAATCCCTGTTGAAATTTTATCTTGGAAACAAAATTGAGAACACAAACATTATTATTTAACCTGGTAATATTTGAGCTGAGGGTATTTCGTTATAACTCTTAAAATAAGACGAATTAACTGATCTTGCATGGCTACCCTTTGAGCATAAGGAATGCCAGGAGGAAATCTTCGTATAGCTCGATTCACGTCGAGAACTACTTGAGAATATTCAGCGTGACATTTGTAATCAGATTTATCATCCGAGAAGTCCATATCTTGGGGACGTAATTCTAATAATAATGGCCACGCTCGTTTGCGAATATCATCTGAAAATACGTGAAATTAAACATATGTCTTACAATTTGTAACCTACTTCAAAACAAAGATGAAGTTATCAATTCAATCCCTATTAATCTGCATTAACATAACTGAATGTATGAATATTTTTTCGCCCGTAACTTCAGAACTACTTGGTCGATCGAGATGAATTTTTCAATATTTAATTGTGTCATTCCGAGACATGTTTGAAACCCTTTGGCCCTTCTGTCCATTTTCACCAAAATTCATCATATACGAACGGTACAAGGACGAATAAAACGAACGAAAAATAATGAAAAAAATTACGAATGGCGAGCGTAGCGCAGGCGAAGCTACGTGTAACATCTTGCAAATTATAAATTTAAATATATTAATGCACACCATCAATTAAACCTCCAGCAGATTTCGCAAAATTTCGTAGTTCATCAACATAACTACCGACACAGAGATTGTTTCGCAAAAATTGATCAATTTCTCTTCTTTTTAAGATACGTTTTTCATTAATTTCTTCTCTGTTTTCATCCCGTTTTTCGTCTAAAATGAATCAGTTTGATAGAATGTGAAGCATAAGACCGCATAGAGTAACGAAACATTGTATATTGAAAAACTACTGACCAAATATGATAGATTCTTGTCTAAGAACTTCTTCCTTAAATGAATCTCCAAGATCTTTGCTATTGGCAATCAATAACGGATCTTTTTCGTCGTCCATTTAAAAAAGTGGATAAGAAGTAATAACACTGTTCCAATTATAATTACACACGTCTTCAACCTGCCAGAAAAATGTACACACACAGATATCCACACTATAATACATATTAACCTAAATATTATCTATCTAACTTGCCTACTTTCAGTCACCTCCACTGACCCTTCAGCAATGCACCACAATAAACAAGGTGTTAGCACCTTCCAGGATATATATATGATGGAGAAGACACATGGGCAGTTTTGGTGTCCAACCCTTTGACTATATAGCTTATGGACTGCTAGAACTGATAAAATCTTGAAGCCAAACACTGCAGGCGTTACTTTTCGAAAAAGGTACTTTGTGTGAAAACTGAATTTGTATCAGGTAGAATATCGTGTATTTTATATTTAGACCTAATTATTTCGTTCCGTAATTCTTACTTTTTTTTATACAGAACGTTTTAATGCAAATGGGATTAAATGTTGTTGTTCAGTCACCTCTTCACTACGCTCATACATTAGCGCTACCTACGAGTGATGAACGGTAAATGTAATTCGATTCATTCTTTCGTATCTGTGGTTATTCGTTTCACCTGTGGTATTCTACCCAGGCTTTATCTATCTACTTTGGCATCATGGCCGTGTTATATGTTTAATGGGCATTAAACCTTTGTGACGAGAACAACGTTTGTTTTTCATTGAACTAGAAAATTAATCTCTCAAATGAAAGATCCTCATTGTTATTAATAGCCATTTTTAACAATCTCAACATGATAGCAGAGCATTTGGGAAAGTTTTTTCAGTGATTAATTCGTTTTTTCGTTCGTAGTATTTCATTCAAGTGATTGGAATCAAAAAATTTAGAATGTTGTAAGTAATTAATAATTTCGTTTTTCTGTATGATTCGTTTCATTTTGCTGTTCGTGGGATGTAATTCGTTCGCCAAATTGGGGAAATCAATGTGAATTTTGGCCGACATATCCGCTGAAAGTGATTGTTCACACATCCAGTTCATTCAATTTTTTGCCAAATCATTGCTGGAAGAATCAATATGGCGGTAGCTGAAACGTAGAAAATTCGTCAAACAGCAAAATATCATGTTTTATTATGTTCATTACTTCATATAATTAATCATTTCCCATCCGTTTTTTGTCGTTTGGTTGGATTTGGCCGTCCTTGTGTCCGCTGATTCTGATCATCGAAGCTGAAAAACGAAAGATTGTGAAGCTGCAGGAGTCCAAATTTGGTCATCGGGTTACGTTGGCAGGTGAATTTGGATCGCAGAAAGGGTATCGAAAACCTCCGAGGTAAAAACCTTTGAAATTTCGCAGTTTGAAATCATCAGTTTGTTGCTGAAAAATTCAAATCTGAAACCGTTACCAGCAAGTAAAGACAAGAAAAGCTGCTAAATCCGGTATCTAGTTTGAACTTGAAAACAAGTAATTTTGTAACAGTTTTAATTTGAATCAATAATATTCTCGCACATTATGCATTTCCACTAATAGTTCATGTATTTGTTTGCATATATTTCATTTTGTGAATGAATATTTTGGATTGTGGGTTGTAATTCAGTTAGATCGAGTCATTGGGCTCTGATAGAATTTTGCATTTTGGGATTTTAAATTTAAAGTTGAAATTTTGATTTGAAAACGGTATTGATCGTTTAGTTAATGATTATTGATCATATTGAAAATTGTTTCTGCGATCTTATGAGCTATTTAGATAATAATTTTGTGATCCCTGCTCGTTTTGATCATTTTTGGATTTGTTGCACTGAACTTGGCGATTATCAATAGAGAATTTGAAATTTGATTTTTGAATTTTGAATTCAAGAGGTCGTTGAGAGATACATTTAGAGGTACTTGATCCATTGGCATCAGAGGACAGTTTCTGAGGATTGGTTTTCTGATTGCTGAATTTTGTTTCGCTTTTCTGAAATTAAAAATTGAAAATGTCAAATGAAACACCGAAAAACAAGTTCAAAGGGCAAAATTATGAGGCCTGGAGACTGACGGTGATGTGTTTTTTGCGAGGTGAAGGTTTTGCTGAAATTTTAGATGATAAAAAGACTGAATTAGCGGTATACAAGGTGGAATCAGAAAAAAGAACGTCGGAGCAGAAGGAATACATTAAAAAACAGGAAAAAGCGAAAGCGATTGTTTTTGATCGTATGAGTTTTGATATTATTGAGAAAATAAGGGATGCCGTTTCCGTTGGCGATATTTTTGCAAAATTAGACTCTAGATATCGTGGCACTACGCCCATTGACAATATCAATGCAAAAAGACGATTCTATGAGATGAGATTTCGCTCAGGGGGGAATATGCGGTCATTTCTTGATTTATTTTCGAAGACAGTTCGCGAGTTACGCGATTCTGGAAGTATTCTTTCTGAGGCTGACGAGACTGAACACTTGTGTATGGCCATGCCTTCGGATTATGAAATTTCATTATTAGAATTTCGTAGTTTTCCATTGGAAAAAAGAACTATCGAGGTTTTGCACCGGTTATTGATTGATCGAAACAATAAGCTCTATAGTGAGCAAAAAGAAAAAAGGAATGTGAATTCCAATAATTTCCAAAATGGAAATAATTTTAATAAATTTAATAAACGTTTTGATAATTACAATCGAGGTAATAACCAAGATAAGGAAAAAAGACATGGGTCTAGTGATTCGGGATTTAAACAAAATTTTGAAAGAAAAAAAGAAAATGAAAGCAAAACAGAACCTAAACAAAGCAAAAAAGAAATAAAATGTTTTAATTGTGGCGGTATTGGCCATTATGTTAGTCAATGTCCGTCTGCTAAACCACAAATAAATAAAAATGACCAAAAATCCACAAAAAAAGTGGAAAAAGAAAAAATCAATTATGCGGCGATGGTCCAAACAGTGGACAGCGATTCTGATTCTGCTGGTTCGTCTGGTAATTCCTCTTTGAATAGTTCGTTTGAGGAGGAAAGGCCTTATATTCAATTAACTGAGAAATTCTTGCTCGATTCCGGTACTCAGCAGTTTCTTGTAAATTCCCTTGAAAATATGTATGATGTTCAAAAACTTAATCCTCCGTTGAAACTTGTGTCAGCCAAAAAAGATGCTGTATTTTACGCTACTCATAAAGGTCAGCTTGCCGTAATGTTGGAAAATAATAGGCGTCAACAGGAGATTATTAACTTGGAAGATGTATATTATTCTGAAGAGTTAGAACATAATCTGTTTTCGACAACACGTTTGACACGAAAAGGTGTGTTCAAAGTTGTTATGTCAGGAAAAAAGGCGCATATCTACGTTAGGCAGACTAAACAAAAATTAGCTATGGCGTACAGTAATGGCAGTGGACTGGTTTTAGATTTTGAGAGGATGGAAGTGATACAAAAAGGTGAATGTGGAGCTATGTTTGCTGATGAGGAAGATGAAAATAGAGAGCTTGAAAGTCAACAGACAAATTGGAGCGACTTTGAGGTCGAATTGGAAGTTTTGCCAGAGTGCGATATAGATACTCAAGTCGACGTGCGCCCGGGACCGCAGATTGAAAACACAAAAGAAAATGAAAAACAAAATGAAAATACGGAACAAGATAAAAAAAGAGAAGAGATCGACGAGAGTAAGCAGGTTGTTAGCTCAAGTCAGGCATCTCAGACTTCCCAGGTGAAGTTGTCAAAAACAACCCAAATGAAACAATTGTGGCACCGTAGATTAGGTCATGTAAATGCGAAATATTTGAATTACTTGAGAGAAAGCTCAGCTGGTTTTCCAAATTTGGTATTTAAAGACGATGATTTCAGAAATTGTGAAATTTGTCTGTCGGCTAAATCCTACAGATTAGGCCATCACGGAATTCGTCTAAAACCCAGTAGGAAGCTGGAAATCGTATCTACTGACATTATGGGACCATTTGTTGAATCATTTAGGGGTGAAAGATATATCATAACGTTTATTGACAATTTTTCCCATTTCACTATCATTGTGCCAATTGAAAAAAAGAGCATGGCAAATGAAGAATTCAAAAAATTTTTTATGAGAAATAAAAATAAATACCCTGAGTCACCTATCGCAGTGTTGAGATGTGACAATGCTCGTGAGTATACAGATCGTAAAATGAGAGATTTTTGCAATGAGCATGGGGTTGAGCTTGATTTGGTAGTGCCATATTCACCTGAGCTGAACGGGCTTGCTGAGCAGCAAAATCGCGTCATCAGTGAAAATACACGTGCATTGTTGTTCGACTTGCAGCTCTCGATGCGATATTGGTCATTTGCGGCAACCACATCTTGCTATTTGAGTAATAGAACACCATGCAGGAGCAATCCAGATAATAAGACTCCACATGAGATGTTTTTTGGTCGTAAACCGGATTTAAAAAATTTAAAAACTTTTGGGGCTTTGACTTACAAGCACATTCCGATAGAAGTGCGTAACCAATCTGCTGTGCGCGCCAAAAAGAAAGGCGAAACGCGAGTGGACCCAAAATTTATGCAGAGGTGCGAAAAAAATCTGCTTCTCGGTTATACAAATACAGGATACTTCACAATTAATCCTGATACAGAAAAAGTGTCAATAAGTTGTGATATTAGGTTCGACGAAAATAAAAATATAAAAGACATAGAACAAAATAAAATAGAAAAATTACCTGAGCCGTCTGAGGAGTTGTTTGTGCGAATATTCCTGTGATAGCTGCATGCAGGGTAGAGAAAAACACAGACTTAAGATTTCTAGAGGACTGTGTGCCTCAAAAATATTCAGAGGTTGAGTCGAATGCGTTCAAAGATGTATGGAAGAGAGCTATGGTTGATGAATTCAACGCAATGACAAACTTAAAAGTTTGGGAAGAAGTTCCTAGGTCCAAAGGTTGTAAGACTATTGACACCAAGTGGGTGTACACTGTGAAACAGAATGAAAAAGCTGAGTATGTGGCAAAGGCGAGACTTGTTGCTCGAGGATGTAAGGACAGGCATGAGTATCAAATTGATGAGACATATTCTCCTGTTGTGTCTCAATGGGTGATCCGATGGGTGATCTCATTGGCCAATAGGGGGGGATGGTCAATGACACAATTTGACGTGCGAACAGCATTTCTGAATGGTGAAATTTGGCGTCCTATGTACCTATCCTTACCACAAGGCTACATTCCGGAATCACAAAATAGTATATTGAAATTAAACAAATCAATATATGGTTTAAAGACCTCATCAAAGTCGTGGTTCAATCTTTTGGACGAAAAATTAAAAGAACTGGGCTTCACCCAAAGTAAAATAGATCGTTGTCTTTATTATAAAGGAAAATTTAATGAAAAAATAGCTTTTCTGGCCGTTTATGTCGATGACATTTTGCTTGTAACAAGTGAAGGTAGTTGGAAGACTGATATTGTCGATCGTCTTGTAAAAAACTTTGATGTGAAAATTGAGTATAATCCTAAGTGTTTTGTTGGGTTTGAGATCGATAGAGATCGAACCAATAAAACGGTAAAGTTATCTCAATTTGCCTATATTGATAAAATAGTTAAAAAATTTGGACTTGAGAATGCCAATGGGCAAAATACGCCCATGGAAGTTGGTCTAAAAATAAACAAAAAAGAAAAAGGAGTAGATGATCGAGAATTTTGATCTATGATTGGTGCATTACTGTACTTGGCTCGAGGTACGAGACCCGACATTGCTTTTGCAGTGAATTATTTGAGTCGTCGCCAAGGCAATTCCACACCTTCGGATAAGCGGAATGTCAGACGTATAATAAAATACATTTCACATACTAAATCATACTGTCTATTATACCAGTCAAAAAAGGAAAATCTGGAAGCTTATGTAGATGCTTCATATGCCCCTGATGTGAGTAACACTGACAGTGACATTGTGGACATTGAAATAGGCAAGTCAGTAACTGGTTATGTAATTTTTGCTAACGGCGATTTAGTTAGTTGGGCCGTTAGAAAACAACGACTTATGGCAGCATCCTCTACCGCTGCAGAACTAATAGCTTTGCATGACTCACTCGACGACCTGAGGCTAATTCGCCTTGCTCACTCGTTATTGCTCGGCGAAGAAGGTCCAATTGATATATTTGAGGATAATATTTCTGCAGAGCACGTCGCAAAAGGAGGGGAAAATAAAAGAATGAAAGCACTCATGGTCAAGTGTTATGACATTCTGGATGCTGTACAAAATAAAGAAATTCTGATTAAACGGGTTGCTACATCCGAACAGCAGGCAGACATTCTAACAAAAGCGTTAGACAGAAGGAAGCATCTTGAAGCCGCCTCGAAACTGCTCCTCGTTCCCGATATGTTTGACTCTCCCTAATGTTGTCGTTTAAATTAAAAAGATACTGTTCGCCGCTGAGGGCAGCTTTGTCTACGCCCATTTGGCCCCTTGGCAGGTTAGGGATGATTTGTGTACCCCTCGCTGCAGGGGAATCAACGTATTCGGAGTTTGGAAGCGTCAATGGTGACAGTTCTCTAATTGTCGTTTGAGATCGATATTTAATGTATTCTAGTAGGTCTCCGATTGCCTGTAATATATGTGTTACTTCGACGATTCAAACGTTTGTTGAATTGGTTTTGCCTTATTTTTTATTTTTTAATTAATCAAAGTTGCTATTTTTGTAACATGTATTTATTTTTAAATTTTATATTGCTCGTTAATTGAAAATTTTTGTGACTAATGGTAACACAACTGTGATAAAATGTTTTAATATTAGTTCGTTTTGTTGTCTAACTGAAACTATAGACATAATTTCATTTTCTAGTAACATAACTGTGATATATTTGTAACGTAATTATTTTTGTATTTAAATGTCTAGTCAATTTTAAAATTTTTAGGCTGTATCGAATTTTTATTTCTTTTGTAAATTTAAACAACGTCATAATTTAGAAATAAATGTATTCTCTACGTAAAGAGCTGTAGGGGGGTGTTGTTCAGTCACCTCTTCACTACGCTCATACATTAGCGCTACCTACGAGTGATGAACGGTAAATGTAATTCGATTCATTCTTTCGTATCTGTGGTTATTCGTTTCACCTGTGGTATTCTACCCAGGCTTTATCTATCTACTTTGGCATCATGGCCGTGTTATATGTTTAATGGGCATTAAACCTTTGTGACGAGAACAACGTTTGTTTTTCATTGAACTAGAAAATTAATCTCTCAAATGAAAGATCCTCATTGTTATTAATAGCCATTTTTAACAATCTCAACAAATGTTATTACTGTTGATGGAAAACTCATCAAAGAATTATGTACTTATATACAGGTAGAATAAGGAAAATATTAATAATTTCCTTATTCTTATCTTAATACTATACTATACAGTTAACTATATAATAGTTTATGAGGATGGACCAATTACACCTACAAAATCCAATTTATTACAAGCTTCTTCAAAATCATTAAGAGACTGCAACAAATCTGTCGGTATGCTATTGCCATTAGGTGCTTCTAGACCATTAGATAGTGGATATATACTCATCTCTTCTGTTAAGTCAAGTTTTGATGCACTTAAAGTATCAGTGGAATGAAGTTCTAGTAAAGTATTACATATTTATGTCATTAATTATTCTATAAACTTACAAATAATGCCATTTTATCATGTGTCAATGGCAAAGTAGAATAATAATAAAATTAATTATCTACAAATATAATTTTAATTACTAAATTAACGAAATATAAAAATTAATTTTTTTCTAGCCAGAATTGTAAATTTGGAATCACTATCACTTATCACCAAAGGTCGTTTTTTGTAAAAAGAACGCCTGTTAACAGTGGCTTCAGCGGTCTTCCATTTAACCCTATGTATTTCTTATCAATTCTAGCAGTCCATAAGCTATATAGTCAAAGGCTTTCTTAATGCATCCTAAGGAGTGGAATTGGTTTTTGCGCATGCGTATTTTCTTCGAAAAATCTTGCTCCGTTTTTAACGTGTTGTAATCAAAATCGAAAACGCGTAATTGAAATTGAAATCTATGCTTGATAGGCGTGTTGTAATTGCACGCGGGCATTGTGTTCAGTTTCGAAAATGGACTGTGAAAATATGCTGAATTCCGTTCATTCCTGACAGTCTCATAATAATTCGCGATCAACGCCATCCTAAACTCACTAATCCATGTATCCCGTCGGGCAGCGTAAGTGTACTTACCTACATGTTCGTCTATTCTAGAATTTGGATAAACTAGCTTGACCTCCATTAGGGTTTTTCATTTTCACGAACAAATTGAATTTATGATTACGTTATTTTGTTATCGTTTTGCTATAACCTTATCTATTTTATTTCTTCCAATAGTTTTCACTTGCCTGATTTGAAATGATTAATAATATGATTGAACTGGCTAATAATTATTTCCTTGTTTGTTATGTATTGGTATTTCAGTCTTCCATACCAGTGAAATTCAGTTTTTGTCCATGGTCGCTAATAAGGATTAGTTTGAAATTAGAAGGAGAAAATTAGCCTTTCATATTAAATTTCGCCCGAAATTAGTCGATTGAAATTTTGTTGTGCTTTATAGAATATTTCCAAATGGCGGTCGGCGGAGCTCGCGTCAGAACTCACGTTGCTTTTATTAATTTTGCTGTCGTAATAACAACATTCTACAGGTTCTTTATTTTAGTGAAAATTTTGTCTTTTTCTGAATTACAGCGCCAACAGCTGGTGGTCCAGGGGGTCAACTTGCCCCTGGAGCTGTTGTTCCTGGTCAGGTTGGATTACTGCAACCACAACAACCATCTGTTGGTCAGCAACCGTTAGATTTACCGAGTGAGTTTCACGACTTCCCTTATTATATGTTTTCGGTTACTTTTTCGTCTTTTATTTCTTTTTTCTTTTCATTAATAGTTTTCACATGTCCTCGAAGGCCAAATCTTGGTCGAGAAGGGCGACCGATAGGTCTAAGAGCAAATCATTTTCAAATTTCTATGCCACGTGGTTTTGTGCATCACTATGAAGTTAATATCCAACCTGACAAATGCCCGCGTAAAGTCAACAGAGAAATAATCGAGACTATGGTACACGCTTATTCGCGAATATTTGGTAATCTGAGACCCGTATTTGATGGCCGCAACAATTTGTATACGAAAGACCCGTTACCTATTGGAAATGATAAACTTGATTTAGAGGTCTGTAGACTGTTCTAAAGGTAATTTGTTGCTCATTATTTGTTGTTTGAACCAGTTATGTTATTAAAAACAGGTCACTTTACCAGGCGAAGGAAAAGATCGAGTGTTTAGAGTAGCAATCAAGTGGCTAGCTCAAGTTTCATTGTTTGCTCTGGAAGAAGCTCTTGAAGGGCGAACTAGACAAATACCGTTCGATGCCATAATAGTATGTATTGGTGTTATATGTCTTCAGTTTTGCTTGCCGAGAAGTTGTCTTACGGTTTTCAATTAGGCTTTAGATGTTGTGATGAGGCATCTACCGTCAATGACTTACACTCCTGTTGGACGGTCATTCTTTTCGTCCCCCGATGGATATTATCATCCTTTAGGAGGTGGTCGTGAAGTATGGTTTGGTTTTCATCAGTCCGTGCGACCATCGCAATGGAAGATGATGCTGAACATTGATGGTAAGTAAAATATCATAAATTTCCAGGCAATAGAGTTTGCGTTCGTTTAGTGTTACATGTGTGGTATATCATTGTAAATTCGCCAGTAGTAGTTTTAATCTTGAATAGTTCAAACGTGTGCTGATTGAAATACATAGGTTTTAGTTTAGTTCCTTGAATATTCTGTCAGTTGATTATTGTTATACGAAAAAGACACGACATAATCTTCATATTGTGTTCTATTGCTTCTTTTATGTCGTGTACATGTTCCAGATATTGTTTTCTTTATCTATATTTATTATTTTTTCTTAGTTTCTGCTACTGCATTCTACAAAGCGCAACCTGTAATAGAATTCATGTGTGAAGTTTTGGATATTCGAGATATAAATGAGCAACGAAAACCACTTACAGACTCGCAAAGAGTTAAATTTACAAAAGAAATAAAAGGACTGAAAATTGAAATAACGCATTGTGGATCGATGAGACGAAAATACAGAGTATGCAATGTTACAAGAAGACCGGCTCAAATGCAATCGTAAGATCTTTGACCTTTTGTTGTGTGTACTTCTATAGTTTAATAGTAAATTGCTGTTCGATATGTCTTTTGCTAGTTAGTTTTTAAAAGTGTGACGAAACCTTCAGACGAGTTATTTCATTGGATTTTTTCCTCTAAGATTACCCTGAATTTTTCTCAAAGTTATTGATACTTGTTTAATTAATTAACCTCTGCCCTATTAGATCAATTATCTTATTATGTGCCAGTTATTGTTTTTTAATTAATCTTGAACGAAGGCACGTAGTACTTCGTCAAGCCGTTTATGGTTTTAGTTGAACGATAATTCGAAAAAGAAGTGGGTCTTCAGTTGGTGAAGTGAGTGCTAATTGAATAATTTGAAAACTGGAAATGCCTCTATTCTCCCGTCTGCTTAGACAGTTGTTACGATAAATCATTATGATGTACATATTCTTTGAAGGGAATGAAGTTGCCAACACAAAATTTATAATTTTTCTTGTGATTTTCAGATATTTTTTTTTATTTAGAACTCGCCATCATTTCTTTTGGATCACCTTTCGAACAGTTTTAATGATCTAAGATTTGAGATCATGTATTGTTTCTCCCTCTCAAAAAAAAAATTGATCATACTTGGCCTAGTGAATTTGATTGCATTATTTTTAAAATTTTTGAATTCTGGCAAATCAAACTTATTGTCTTCCTTTTTTTTCAGATTTCCCCTTCAGCTTGAGAATGGGCAAACTGTTGAATGCACAGTTGCAAAATATTTCTTAGACAAGTACAAAATGAAACTAAGATATCCCCATTTACCATGTTTACAAGTAGGACAAGAACACAAGCATACGTATTTACCCTTGGAGGTGAGATATTCATAGTTCAGACATCACAATATCTTTTTAAGTATTTTTTTTTTACCCCTGCAAAAAAAAAAAAAGATTATAAATAAACGTAGTTACGTTAAACTTGCGTAAACTCGATGTTTATGCCAATAAATTTGAGTATTTAAACGCGATATAAACAAAACTGAGCAAAATATCCAACTTGATTGATATTTTACTCCAGCTTAGCGCCAGCCATTTCCGCAAGTAAACTTGCGCGTGGAGATGCACCCTTATCTTTGCATCATAATTTCTGTGCTTTTAGAAAATCTTCGTTGGGCGATTGTTAGAAAGTTAATGCAAATTCAACATTATTTACTGTTTTTAATTTTTAAGTTTTCTACTTTTTGTTGGTGAATGCTTGATTATTTACTAAAAAAAATGGACTTGAAATTATGTGTGAAGAAAGCGTTCGACTGAAATCGCAGCTGTAATATACATAGAAATATATAGAATGTTAGTTAATTTTGTTGAAATTGTGGTTTCAGGGTGCCACTCTTCTTATAATTTTGACGTTTGCTTTGAACGTTAACTTGTTAGAACCACAATGCGTTAAATATAACAGAGGACGCATGCAAGACGAAAAATGGTACCGCTTTTGAGACGAAGTATCCCTACTTCTAACGATCGGTACAATTTTAGTCTTATTTTAATTTCTAAAAATCGTTATGATGTGATTTCTGAATTGTCGGTTATATTTATTCGTTCATTTAATTCAGTTATTTGAAGAAAAAAAATTATTACCATTGTTAATGGGCCTGAATACGGACGAACAAATTTTAATTCGGTACTCGAAGGATGACGACAGCTCTTCAAAAGTGGTGCCATTTTTCATAGCAGCGTTTATATGAGCATGCATCCTCAATTATATTTAATACTCAGTGGTTAGAAAATTCTAGTTAAATGAGCATTATTATTACTTTATTTTCAAGTTTGTCATTATTTGTCTGTATATGTTTGCCCAGCTGAAATTTTTATTTATTTTTCTCTTGATAGGTGTGTAACATTGTTGCCGGACAGAGATGTATAAAAAAACTCACTGATATGCAAACATCAACCATGATAAAAGCTACTGCTCGTTCGGCCCCCGATAGAGAGAGAGAAATAAATAGTTTAATCAGAAGAGCTGACTTCAATAACGATTCATATGTGCAAGAATTCGGCCTTACTATTTCAAATAACATGATGGAAGTTCGAGGACGCGTTTTACCTCCACCTAAGCTACAATATGGTGGCCGTGTCAATTCTCTTGGTGGTCAGGTGAAAAAATCAAAGTTATTTTAACGTTTATATTTTAAACACATTTGTCGCCTCGCCTCCCTGTTTTATTATGCATTTGGCAGTGTAACATGAGTTATTCGTAAATGAAATCTATTTAAAATATGAACTTGGATTCGAGGGGTTCAGAAAAATATTTTTTAGTTAATATAACAAGTTTGTTGCGTGTGTAGGGTCCTTCGACCATGATTCAAACAAAACAACAAGCTATGCCAAACCAGGGAGTGTGGGATATGCGAGGCAAACAGTTTTTCACTGGTGTTGAAATTCGAGTATGGGCTATCGCTTGTTTTGCTCCCCAACGAACTGTACGCGAGGATGCATTGAGGTAAAAATAATAATATTTCGCTGTAATCTTGTTCCTGGAAAGTTCATATAGTAACTTTTTTCTTCTATTTTTATTTTTTTTAGAAATTTTACGCAGCAACTTCAAAAAATTAGTAACGACGCGGGTATGCCAATTATTGGACAACCTTGTTTTTGTAAGTAGGTTTTGTTCCAAGTTTCGCTACCTAATATTAATTTCATTGAATTATGTAAATGGTATAGTTTTGTTAGGTATCGAAAATTTCAATTTATTATTGCTTTAAAAAAATAAAATATAAAATAAAATGGTTTGCCTATGTATTAATTTTAGAATTTCATTTTAAATTCAATTAGTCAACCTGAAGAACCATTTGTGAGTGAAATGCCTCTAGTTCTATCTTTGTTACGTTTTATCTTTATAATTGTATGCCCCCTTTAGTCAACAATCACGTTCATCGTGAACAAGTGTAGTATTATAATGGTGGAACACCAAATATCATGATTTTTTTCTCAAACTAATGGAAAACATGAAGTTTTTGTCAATTTCAAAATTGCAATTCTTTTGAAATATATTTTGTTATTACATTTTGTATGCCTAAATATCTTATCATACTTTGAATCTGTTGATCAATAATTCAGTTTTATTCGTAGGCAAATATGCTACAGGCCCTGATCAGGTGGAACCTATGTTTCGTTATTTGAAATCTTCATTTCAAGCTCTGCAATTAGTTGTTGTTGTTTTACCAGGAAAGACGCCAGTTTACGGTTAGTATTTTTTACGAAATTGATTCAGTCGGGAATTCCATGACTTATTTTGATTTCGATACCGATCGCAGTAGTGAATGTTTTTTGTTTTGTGAATTTTTATAAAATGAGACGTCATAACTCAAAACTTCTTAATAAGGCAATGTCGTTTACGTCACAATTCTCATCTATAATTTCATTAGGTTTCTAAAGATTCAAGAATAGCATGAAAATATAGGAATTTTTGAAATGAAACTATAGAAGCTTCAAGGAATAAAATAAGCCAAAGAACAAGCAATTCGGGTTTTTATAAGCTTAGAAAATGAATTAATTTTATGTTACCAGCGTACTTGATCCTGCAGACAGCTAGTAATATCGCTCAAAAGCACCAATTTGAGACATGATTTTGTGTTCTGTTTCAATTGTCGCAGCTTTTAAAGGTTCAAATTTTTTGATTTTTGGCTTATTTTATTCTCTAAAGCCTCCTAAAATTTCATTTATTTCGAATAAGTAGATATTACTTATTTTAAGATAATTATCACCAGAAATTTTAATATTCACTGTATTTTAAATGTGTTTTACCTACCCAGTGAGATGAAACTTTGAATTGTGATGTCATGCGACATCGCCTTATACCGTGGAATATGAATTAATTACTTAGAATTAGATGATCATGTACTAAGAAAAAAAGGCCCTTGAACAGTTACTTTGCTTCAAGCCGAAAAAATGAAACAAAATTTAAAATTATGTTTATGACATATTCTGTTTTTTATAAACTTTTATTGCAGTCATCAACGCGATGAAATGTGACGTTGTTCTTGTACTAACATCTGGGTTAACTCAAGTTTCTTCTATTTGATGCAATCGTGGCTGCTGCATGGTGGTAGTGACATGGCTCTTAAGTTGTAGGGTGAAGGATTCGAATCTCCTCTGTGGCAGGTTTTTTTTTCTTCCCCAAGTTTATTTCAAAGTTTTGAATCTGGGTCTTGAGGGAGGAGTTTTACAGGTCTTATATAAAAGTATATGTTTAAACATTCATTTTCCTTATTAAGACATCGTTTTAATTATCCAACCTTTTTTTAGCTTGTGTTTCTCAGTTAATATTATAATTATTGTTGTTTTGATGTGTAAACATCTTAGTTCTTGGTAGGGGTTACGCGACACTCATGAGCGTCAGGCTTCTGATCGGAAATCTGGTTGATGTGCCTTTGTGTGTGTAGATGTATGAGTGTATATATGTGTGGTTGTTTGCGTGCCTTTTGTCAATTAAATTTGTACGTAACTTTTCAATTTTGAAACATCTCTTATATTTCATTCAATGATTACTTAACCTCTATTTAAGCGAGAGAACTGGGGTTTGTATTGGTGAAAAGAGAAAAAAAATTTACAAAATTTCCATTCAATTTTTTAATTACTACCAATTTGGAAATGAATCAACGAAAAAAAATGCAAATAATAGAAAATTTGAAATTTTTTCGATTATAGAAACTTCTTATCCTTCACAAAATGATTCCTCAGCTGATACTTAAGCTGGGTGGTTAAAGTTGGTATCATTGAAAATAGGAAAAAATTTGCATGAATTTACCATCCATGTAATTTTTCTATCATCTTCACCAGTTTGAAAATGAATGAACGAAAAAAAGAGGATAGTTGAAGGAAAATCCGCCATTCTTGGAATCTAGAAACCTCTCCCCTTTCACTCAGTGATTCCTCAGCCGCTATTTAAGTATCATTGAAAAGAGGAGAAAATTTGCATAATTCTACTTTCTATGTAATTGTTTTTAACATCGTTAGCAGTTTAAAAATAGATAAATAAAAAACAAATTACGAAAAATTTTCCGTTTTAGTATTGTTTAGATATTTTCAAATTTACTCATCAATCCTTCATACTCCTGTTTTTTTTTTCTTTTTCCGATGATCTGATTGTTCATTTTTTTTCTAATTTTAGCCGAAGTGAAGAGAGTTGGTGACACTGTTTTGGGAATGGCAACGCAGTGTGTTCAGGCGAAAAATGTCAATAAAACTTCACCTCAAACATTATCGAATTTATGTTTAAAAATAAACGTAAAATTGGGTGGAATTAATAGTATTCTCGTTCCAAGTATTCGACCAAAAGTAATATTTTATTTATCTACATGTTTTGGGTGGTTATGTTACTATAACTTTTTTTATTAGATTGGTTTATCTTTAAGGTATTCAACGAACCTGTTATTTTTTTGGGAGCTGACGTTACGCATCCTCCAGCTGGTGACAATAAGAAACCATCTATTGCGGCTGTTGTCGGCTCTATGGATGCTCATCCTAGCCGATATGCGGCTACTGTAAGAGTACAGCAGCACAGATTAGAAATAATACAGGAATTGAGTTCGATGGTTAGGTATGTATGTTGTGACTATTTATTGAATACTTTCTGATAATGTGTAATGAAATTGATTAATTTCCAGAGAGCTATTGATCATGTTCTACAAGAGTACTGGTGGGTATAAACCACATCGTATAATTTTATATCGTGACGGTGTATCAGAAGGACAGTTTCCACATGTAATAATGCATTTACTTTTATTTTTATTTTCTTGAATTACATGATTTTTAATTTTTTTTATCGTCAAATTAGGTTTTACAGCATGAATTAACGGCCATTCGTGAAGCGTGTATTAAATTAGAAGGTGATTACAAACCGGGAATTACCTTTATTATTGTGCAAAAGAGGCATCATACTCGGTAAATTGTCGTGTACGTCAGATTGCCAAAATGAGTCTCACAAGATTTTTATTTTTTGTTGTATTTCGTTTTTAGACTATTTTGTGCTGACAAAAAGGAACAATCTGGCAAGTCAGGAAACATTCCAGCGGGCACAACCGTTGATGTTGGAATCACTCATCCGACTGAGTTTGACTTCTATCTTTGCAGTCATCAAGGAATTCAAGTTCGTAATTTGATTTGCGTTATTGAATTCCAATGTTTAACGATTCACATTAGAAATTCGTGTTTCACAGGGAACCAGCAGGCCCAGTCATTATCATGTACTATGGGACGATAATCATTTTGATTCAGACGAACTGCAGTGCTTGACCTATCAATTATGTCATACGTATGTTAGGTGTACCAGATCAGTTTCGATTCCAGCGCCGGCCTATTACGCTCATCTTGTTGCATTTAGAGCTCGATATCACCTTGTTGAAAAGGAACATGACAGGTATGTTGTTATTTGTGAAAACTTTATTATACGAAAGAGAAAATTGAAAATTTTGAGTTTTTCCTGTTCAACATGAACTACCAATCTAACCTGAAAATTCCAGCTAGTTGAAATGATAAAACTATAGTGATCAATGGAAATAACATATTATTTTGATAAGATGGGAATGAAAGTTGTTGTGGTATGCCAAATGGGGTGACCTCGTGTCACCACAACCAAAACCATAAAGCAAACACAAAAAAACACTAAAAACTTACCAGTAGTAAAACGTACGATCCGGACAATGTAACTTACCAGAGTCCAATTTTGTACAAATAATGCAGTTAGTGGATAGCCAGCCATGATTCGGATTTGTATCACCAAAACCTCCGTATTTTTGCAGACATGGTTTAAACTTTATTTTAGGACTGTAAAAGGCTATCTATCAAAATGATTTACCTCATTATGGGAAACATTCAATCAAATCATACCTCTCTCCCAAAGTATGCCCTCAATACCTCTTGACAAACTGACTTGGTAGAAATAAAAAGATCCATCTTGAAACCAAATATCCGGCACATAATAAACATTAATATGTACATATAAAATCTAATAATAATAACATACCATAATGTAGAAAATACTCCGTCAAAAAAAATATATTTGAGAAACAAAACAAAAATTTTTACAATTTACTATCGGATGTTGAGCGGAAAACACAGACATTGAAATCATTCATCAAACGAACATATTCTGAATGTAGTTATATGAAGAGTAATTTCATCTACAACTGAATAAGACGAAGCAAGCTTCAACTTAGTCAGATGTAGGGGAAATTATCAGGTTGATAAATTTTGTCCACTTTCTTATCGAGATAAGAAAGAGGAGAAATCAACCAACTTTTGAGAAACATATGTATGAAACCTGGTGAAAACCCACTGTAGTAGGTTTTCATCAAGTGTCTGGACCAAAATATCAAGTATACTACATTGTTATATTAGGCTATAGATTGTTTCGTGCTGGAAGTCGTGATTATTTACTTATTCAGTGTATTTTATTATTTCTTTCATTATTTTTGATGAACGCTCTTTTTAGATTAAAAGTACGTGCCTAATACATAGATTTTTTAGATTTGAAAGTGCACTAAAGCTAATTTGAAGTAGTGGCTATGTTTTTGGCTTTTCGATTGTGATGTATTGATGTTATTTTGTTATGTTAAATGTTACATAACAAACATATTTTAAATGTTTCACAGTTTTTTAAACATTATTAATCATAACATTATAAAAGTATTTTTTTGTTACACTCGATTAAAAAAGCAATCGTTTCAAAAAAGTGAGACTCAAACTTTTGAATTGTAAAATCTTGATCATAGCTTATTTGTTTCTGATGATGACAGTATAGCATACCGTAGTCCAAATTTAGTCATGAGACGATGGTGGAAGTTCCGAGTTGTATCACCAAATTCTTGTATTTCAAAATGTTTTGAATATGTTTCAAAGGACCAGAAACAGGTCATCTGTTAATGAAATTTTATCCCATCATCAAAACTACACCACTGAAAAAACCATGTTTCCCCACCCGAGGGTTGTCCTAATTGCCCTTCTAGCAACTGTACATGGCGCAAATAAAAACAGTCATTTGTGAAATTGATAATCATCGTGTATTACATATAAATATCAACTATTTGTAACATGCAAAATACTATTAAATATAACTGAGAAATTGAATCCAAATTGTAGAATCGGATGTAGAATATAACCAGTTCAAGTGAACTCAATAAAGCATGTCGCACAAAATTCGCGACATTAAATGTCTGAACAAATCATAATGGAACTTTATCAAGAGTAATAAAAAACAGAGTGATTTCACCTACGATCAAGTAAGTTGGAGCAAGCTCTAATTTGTCTTGAATGTAGGGGAAATCAATAGATTGATAAATTTAATCTCATTCTTATTAGTTAAAAAAGAGAACTTAATCAACTGTTGTTTGTAAAACGCCTAGTAAATTGTCAGGTGACTGGTCAAATTTTGGGAACCATATCAAGTGTACTACAATATCCACAGTTTTGATTTTGAAAATAAGAAAAAAATATTTTCCTCTTTTTTGTAACAATGAAATTTTTTTCTATTAATTATTCTGAAGCAGAAAATTCCTCCAAATTCCCTCGTGTATTTTCCAGGTAAATTATTAATATTTTTGAAAAGCTCAAATAGGAAAATATGAAATTTGAAAATTTTGTGTTCAATTTCCTATTTGGTTTTTATAAAATTTGATTTATTTTTAAATTGGGTTTGTATTAATAGCAAGCAGTTCCATATCTTAGCTTGAAAAGTTTTGTGGCTTTGCTAATGGAAGTATGAAAAATGATAAAAGGGTTAGCTAATAGCTGTATTTGACATTGTAAAAAAGCGGGTAACTAATAACTTTTAGGGGGGCTATTCCGCTAATCTTCAAGTCAAATGCTTTTTATTGCTCCATTTAGTCAACATTAGCAGAATAGCCCCCTAAAAGTTTATAGTTCCGTTCTTTTTTATCATGTCGAACACAGTTAATTCAAATTTATCGTATAATGCGTAATGACGTAAAAATAGACTATTTCACAGTATCGGTTCTTTCTTGTCTTCCTGAATTTTTTTTGAATTCGAAGTTGATAAAATCCTGAAGAAATTTCTCACTCCCAGTTTTTCACATTATTTGAATAGTAAAAACATGTCACTTTAGACTTTCCGATAAGTTTGCTTTTCTTGAAAGTGAAAAACTTCCATAATTAAGAGTTCTGTTTGATAGGGCTACACCAACTTACACCAACCCACACTAGGAGGGCGATTCCACAAATTTCAGAATGTTATATGACTTTACGCCAAGTTTTACATGAATATTTGTGGAATATCCCTACTAGTGTAGGCTGGTGTAAGTTAGTGTAATCCTATCAAACACAGCTAGTGTTTTTGCTTACAAAAAACCCTATTAAAATTGCTATGTTTTTCCTTTTCTTCCTTCATTATTCATCAGTGTGAGTTCTGTTTTTTTTTTTAACTGTGAAAATAAAATTTTCTATTTTATGATGATATCTGTGAACATTTATTTATTTATTTTCCTTCTTTTCCTTCTTCATTTTCTTCAACCTCTGTTATTAAATGAAATATAAAGCTATATCACTTCATTTCAACAGTTGTCTTCTTTTTGAAAATACTTCTGAAATTTCTTGATTATTCGTATTTTTTTATTTTCAGTTTTTATTCATAGTTGATGTTAATGGTGTCACCCTAGGGTCACTTTTCATGACAAATAAAACGAACCTAAAAAAAAAATAAAGAAAAAAAATCATAAAAATAAAGCAAAAACCCTGTTGCCGTATCATCTAGCGATGTAGCTTATTTTTGTTGCAAATTAAATTTTTATTATTTATTTTTCATTTTTGCAGTGGAGAAGGATCTCATCAGTCAGGTTGCAGCGAAGATCGAACGCCTGGAGCTATGGCTCGTGCTATTACTGTTCACGCAGATACCAAAAAAGTCATGTATTTTGCCTAGGTACGAAAATTTGTTGTTCGTCCGGTTTTCTTGTAAGTTCTATTTCTAATTTTCATTAATTTAATGAGATCTATGGGGGATATAGGGATTGATTTTTCTGCTGTATACTTATAGGTATTTGTACGAATTCTTCTAATTTTTTCCCTGTACTCTTTCTTTTAAATGCTATGTTTTAAAATTCGTTTTATCATAACATTTTAATGACCTGAATAATTTATTATAATGATTGTATTTTGTAACTTTCAAGAAGTTAAATGTTATTTATAAGTCTATTACATACGTACGCCGGCGTGATGAAATTCAGTTTTATATTTTGACTTCCTAACGGATCAGATTTTAAAAGTTCTAGGAAGTTTCAGTGAAAGGCTAGATGTAACCTCAAACGTCGAAATTCACCCAACAGTTCGAGATATAGTCGGGGAAACATGAGATCGAGAAAAAATAACTTTTTTTAATGGAAGCCAGTTTTTATTCATTCGATTTTAGTGGTCACACTTGTACAATTTATAGAAAAAATTGGAGCGTTGTTTCAGAATAATTATCATTCAGGAGTATAAAGTTATACAGATTATTCTAAACAAGTAAACCTACTCTGATGAGAAATGGTTTCAAAAGTCAGTTGAAAAATGTTACCGCACGAGATAAGCGCTGGTGTCATTTTCTTCAAAGTCCTTTTTCCTTGAAGTGTTAACGCGCGTGCGCTGTTAGTGGGATAATTTGTCCCAGCTAAAAACTGATGCCAATTTTATTACATTAGGATTATGGTCTAAAATAATCTACTTAATTTTACTTGAGAGAATCAATATTCAGGAGAAATATTCCTGTTTTCTGCAAAGTGTGATCACCAATTGTGGAAAATGTCACTTTCATTGCTTAGGCTAGTTAGTCATGATTCAGAAAAGACGAAAAAATAGTTTCTGATCGAAGTTTGGTTGCAATAATATGAAAACTTTTAGTTGTTTGATTATCATTCGGTTTGATTTGTAACTCCGGAGTTAAATTTATCTTGCTTGGACAGATGTGTCTTAATTTGAAAGTGTGCGAACTAGCGGAGCCTATGTCGAGTTTATGTTTGTAACATAATATTTTCCATTAAGTTATGACCTTAATGGAACTGAGGTATTGGATTATTTTGTGTGGTAACATTTTTATCTCAAGGGACCAGAGATTATGTAATGTTTTGGTTATTTTCAAAGAAGTTCAAATTTCAGTTGATGAAATTTTTCGAAATAATTTTACGTTTTTTCAGTTCACTGAACACCACTCTTTTATCACTGACCGCATTTTCAAACGTCACTTCTTAAGTTCTTGCATTAAATTTTAACCGACTTTCTCGTAAGTTTAGAAGGATTTACTCGACGTGCTTGGAGAAGTAGTTCCTTTGATATTAAAAATGCAGCCACGTATTTGGCATTGGTTCTGTTGAGAGCTCCGTCAAATTCCTTGTTTTTTAATTGTCATGTTTGTATTTAACATAAATGTATTTGTTTTGGTTTTGTATAAATTTGAAACTTAGTTTTTTCTTACAATTTCTGTCAAAACTTAACTGATTCATTGATAGCATTTATTCGGGTTTCGCATAAATTTGCCTAAAATCGTATAATTTTTATTCTTGTGAAATTCATCGTTGAATAATATAACAATATTTTCATTTTAATGAAGTTTTAAACGATGTAAAATTTTCTTGTTGCAATACAATTGTGGAACTCCTGCTTAATTATAACGATTCAATTTTAAATAGTTACCACTTTTTTTATCGTCTTTTGTTCTCTTATTCATTTTCATTTTTCTTCGTTTATGGAAGAACGCTTTACTGCCTATTATGTGTGATTTGTTAATATTTAAAGTGGTCTGGATTACATGCCGTTTTATAATAAGCTACCAGAATTGAAATCTTTTTGAAATTTTTAGCTCAGGCCTAAGTTTTAACCGATTACTAAAAATGAGGGTTATTATTTATTCAGTTTAATATTCTTAGTGATTTGAAATGATTGAAATTGAAGTTTACCTCATCGACCATACTGGGTAGATAATTGTTTAATTTGTCTTAATTATTATGGAGTAAAATTCAATTTTATTTTATTTTATTTTATTTTTCGTCACGTTTTTCTAATCTATTGTTGTTATGTATTTAATGTAGTTTTCTATGCCATTTGCAGCTATTCATGAAAGTAAATCGCTAATAATCAGTGGTCGTTAATTTTCCTCCATGATTTCTATTCGTGTTTTGCTGACTACCGCTGTATGAACCAGTCATTCTTTTAGTGAAATTATTTTATAATCTTCTTACGACAACTTCTTCATCAAGGTGCGTTTACACTGAACAGACATTCGCTGTTCATTCGATCTTTTCCTCTATTCACTAAGTTACAGGAGGTTCTTTGTTGTTCGCTCCGGTAGCGAATTTCGTTCTTTCTTATTGATTTGTTTGATGACCAAAAAACGTTTATTACTCGCTTTTTCATTTGGTGTAAATCGACCTTCAGATGCTGGTGGATTTTATGTTCCGAACATCGAGAATTGGCAATACTCGTATTTTCGTAATGTGATATGTTTTTTATTTCATCCAAAGTATTCGATATTATTATTATCAAGAAATGACAATTTTTCCGTTTATGCCCTTCGAGTCTCGAGAAATACTTGAAAAAATAAAAACATACTCAAAGAATTCGGACCTTTTAATTTTATGAGCGCATTTGAGTTGCCTAGTTTTTTAAAGAACAAAATCAATTATTTTTACTGAAATTCCAATAACATAGTTTTTCTGTGTTTTTCTTCTTTTATTTTCGTCGCTCTTCTGCTAGAAAAGAAAGTCTTCCATTGAAATCTTACGTGTTGATTAAGGAGCCTGAAATCAAAGCGGGTGTACTCGCGACGTTTTTTTCTCCGAGAATCGTGATTCTGTCAGGCTCAGGTCGAGCTTTACTCCAACAGTGATGTCATTGAAAAAACCACGTTTGAATGATCGCATAATGGCTGACAGTTACGCGGTTTTTAATCCAGTCTCCCTAGTGTTGATCTTTGTAGTCTTTTTATTTGAAGAAACAAATTTTGTAACGTATTATTTTGGATTTCGTGTTTGACATCAGTTGCATACAATAATGAGAAGTAAATAATTATTTCTGTAGAAGTGAGTTTTTTATCGCGAACATAAGCTGTGTGTTTATTATTCTGCCAGTTCAGGGAGATGTTTTTTGATGGGTAAATCAACTCGGTTTAATTTTATGCTCTGCGTTTTGAATTTTTTTAAAATTTTTTCTCGTAATTCTAAGGTATCAGCTAGGTAGAAATCATTCACCTGTCAGCGTTTTACTAATTAAGCAAGAAACAAGTTTTTAGTTCTTGTGATTGCTTTCATCATAGGGTGCAAAAAGTTTTTTGTTCAATTCAGAAAATCAATTTTTAATTTTTTTCCTCCTGATTTCAATTGTTGTTCATCATTCCTCCATAATTTTACATGATGCGTGTGGTCGTAATTTGAATGACAATACTTCTATATTCCAGTAATTTATTGAAATCATTACAATTGTATTTACTATGTCTAAGTAAATAGTAATATTTGTTAATGGAAGCCCCCATGCATTTTCTTACGGTGTTATAACAATAGTAAAATTTGTATAAATATAAGTATATACTGTGTTATATTTTTAAGATTTCAAAAATTGATATCGTGTTTACAGTATTCAGTATTATAGACATTAATTTATTGTTACGGGTATGTCAAGTTCGACCTACAATTTTTTTCTTTCGCATCTAAAACAGAGTTGCAGTTACTGAAAAGTTTTAGTTTGTCCTTATTTTTATCAGTCACACATCATTCTACTTATTAATTATTAGTTTCATGTACGACGTTTTCATAAATTTAAATAAAGTTTACTCTATTAGCCAAACTATCGTTTTTTTTTTTTTTCACCGGAAGTTTGATCCGAAGAAATTATACTTGAAAATGAATTCGTTTCGAGTTTTGCATCATACTTCTATTATTTTAATTACATGAAATAAATTATTTAGATGATTTAAAAAAATTTCTCATCGAAATATTGAATTTAAATCGATAAATATGACGAAAAAATAAAATTACCAGAAATTAAATATAAGTAGTTCTCCCAAGACAGTTAATGGGGTATGCGCCTACTTGTCTTTAGAGGCTCTCCAGGGGTGCTTCAGGGCTTATATTAAAAATAGACGTAATGAAGTAATATAATAGCGGTGTTTAACGGTAAAAAGTTTGATAAAAGCTGAATTAAAAAAATTTTTGGTTGTTATCGAATATCGGAATTGAAACAATTTCGTTTCAGTAATGACTGTTTTTACATCTATTTATGTACAGTTACGTTAGTAAAATCATTTCGGTCTATCAAGTTCGGCATTATATTTAATTATGTTAAAGTGCAGCAAAGTACAAGCTACAAATAACTGTGCCAGCCAACACGAAGTAACCAGAAGTGTAAATCGTCTTGATAATTAATCTATGTCTAACGTCCCATATCTGAAATAATATCAATAGTCAATTAGTTTTGACGTGACAACGTCTGTGCAATCGATCGTGGGTAGCGTTACATATTCAAAAACTTCGCAGTTTTGGGGGGTTGTGTTAATCCTCCGATGCTTATATATGATGAAAAAAACCAATTGGTTTATTGAATAGAGTAGTCCTTATTCTCTGAAAACGTAATATTTTTTTAGTTTCTGCTCTTTAGTGGCGAGAGAAGGCACAGTGGATCTTGTTTTCCAAATAAGCTAGTATTGGTCTTGTTAGACGTTTATATCTACTTGGTTAAATTTTCTTTGTTATTGGTCTTTATATCGAGGTGTAAGATATAATACAATGGACGTATGATTTTGTTACAAAAAATAACAGTGTACTCACAAAAATCGGGCCGAGAAACGCTACCTTTTTTCAATCCTTTTCCGCTAGAAGGGTTTCTGAAATTTAGCACAATATTAGTTACTTTTTGTTTCCATTTCCATAATTTTCGTTCCCGTTATGTTACCAAAATTTCTCATTCAGTGTCTGTTTCTGATTCGGTTTCCATTTCAAATATTTTCTATTTTTTTTTTCTCAAAAACAGAAACAGAAATGATACATTATTTAGTTTCCGTTATTGGTCTGAGAATTTTGGTTTCCATTTTCATTTCTCAATCCCTGAAAAAAATGTATTCACATTGTATTATGTAATATATTACCTCTTATGTAATTGAAGATTTGAATTTGAGGTTCATTTTTTCATTTAACCAATTCTATGAATCTGACCAGGCTCAAAAGAGGCAAATTTTGACTTTTCATATTTTGTAATGTGATATATCAATAGACATGTATTTTAAGACTTCGAACTTGATGCTCATTCTTTCATTCAACCCATTCTTCAGCCTCCATGGGCCTGAAAAGACGGGCAAATTTTGACTTTTTGGACTATAGTATGATATATTAACAAAACGTGTATTTTGTAACGCTGAGTTCGTATTTAATGCTCATTTTTTCATTCGATTTATTCTCCGATTCCCATTGGGGTCACAAAAAAAGGCCGAATTACTAATTTCCATATTTTACAGTTTAATATATAGTTGGATTATGAATAATTGGAAAATCTAATCATATATCAATCCATCATTAATTCCTGTTATTCTGTCACTGCAGCATTGATTCTTGAAATTTATTAAAGCAATACGGAAATTATAACATTCAAAACAATAGTGGATTCTCCCTGACAGATCAACTGCGGCATTTGTGGCGCTATACATAACTATGTGGACAAACAAACGAGATAAAAGCATGGTAAAAATAGAGGAGTCTTCAAAAACTTCTTCGTAATTCTCTTTAAAGAACATTTGAATTTTCACTTTACATACCAAATTAAATAGGAGACTTTAAGGAATAAAGTGGGACCAAGAACAATAATTTTGAGCCGTCAAAAGCCGAGATATCAAAAAAAAAAGAAAAAATTGTCTCAATTTCACTGTTTTTGGGTCATGATTGCGAAACGCAACATTTTTCTTTTTGTTTCTGTTAGATCCACTGAATTGAATAACTTACCTATACATATACAAGAATGAAATATTTTTGATCACAAGTTGACTCTGGAACCACTAAACCTATTAAAGTGAATCTTTCATGAAATTAATTGTCCTGATACTCGGCTAGTTTAAAATTAATTTAAAAAAAGGCGTGCAGGGTCCCCCTCACATATTATAATGTGTAAACATTCACGACTTTAACATTAACCAGGACAAAAAAAATGCTTTTGGGGGTAGGTGTCATGCCGCCACGCACCACAGAGAATGTGTGTGAATGTGTGCATGACATGTATCCCACCCCAGCTCGCCACAGATGTCTGCTTGTGAGTGTGTGTATGTGTGTGTGTGTTATGTGACAAACAGAATTCAAAACTGGACAATGAGCCGTGCAGTTTTTTTATACAATCTCAACTTTTTCCTATCTAATATTTTTTTACACCTGGGAGGAACCGGACTAGAGAGCAAGAATGTTTACACATTAAAAATCTATCAGGTAGAATATGAATTATTTAAAAAAAGAAGATTCCTCAAATAGATTATGATTATATGACTGTGCATGTACCAGTTATCGTGGGATCCGCCTACGATCTCATGCGCGCCTGGCGGGCGAGCTGGGAACTCGTCTACCGAAGAAATGTAGGTAGACGAGTTACTGGGCTGAGGAGGTCACCAACATTCGTCGTTGCGCGACTGTAGTGGCAGAGACACTACGGGTTTCGGTACTTATATTTATGTTCGTTTAACGTCCAAGGGACAAGAAAAATATCGTCGTCACACTCCTATCACGCACCTCTATTCTCTCCAGTCGCGCAACGACAAATGTTGGCGACCTCCTCAGCCCAGTAACTCGTCTACCTACATTTCTTCGGTAGACGAGTTACTGGGCTGAGGAGGTCGCCAACATTCGTCGTTGCGCGACTAGAGAGAATAGAGGTGCCTGATAGGAGTGTGACGACGATATTTTTATAGTCCCTTGGACGTAAAACGAACATAATTATAAGTACCAAAACCCGTAGTGTCTCTGCCACTACACCAGTTACAAACATAATGGTACGTCTCCACGAGGCAAGTTTTCTAGCAGCTAGTTTGTTATATTTGCTAGAGAAATTATCACTCATATTTACATGTTGATGTGAGGCGGTGATGACAAGGAACGAAAAAGAGTAAGAGAGAAGTATTCACGAGAGAATTTATTAGCAGACTAAAATTACATTTGGAAATAAAATATGAATAAGTACGAAATGGCGAAGCAACAGCGATAGCGGATCAAGAGTGGTAGGGGAAGCACTTACTGACGAGAGTGTACGTGTGACATATATATATAGAGTATGACTGTGATGATGATGAAGAAAGAGAGAAGGTGGGATTTCGTATCAACACCCCCCTGAAATTTTACCGATCGAGTTCTTCATCATGTTCGCTGAAGGTAAACGAATTATTATTAAGTTTTATATAAAAAAAATATTCAGTACAAAAATAGTATATGTATAAAAAAATTTTCCAAAAAAAAATTCACATCGTATTATTAAGGTAACTTTGGTTTCGATAAGAAAAAAAATTTTGTTTGCTGTGCTTCGAGAAAAAAAATAAATAAATGATTAAATAAATAAATAAGTAGTAAGTACATAATTATGGTAACATGCGAGTAGTATAGAACATTAATATGTGATATAGAATAATATATGGTATCTGAAATAAACAAAAAAAAATAAAAATTGGTAACATGCAAAAAAAAATTTTCGTATACATAGATGACTAATACATGATAAATTAGGAAGTGTGCTCGAAAATATTCTCGAACATTTACGAGTATATGATAGACGAAAAGAAAAAAAAGAAAAAGAAAAAAAAATATTCACAAAGAAATAAATTAACAAAGGATTTCAAAGGTACACGATCGTTTATCGAAAACGTTACGTTTTACAATTATTATCTGTATGTGACATGCAATAGTATAAAGCGATAATATATGATGTCCGTTAGCTTTATCTTTTACATATTTCTTTTGTATTTGAGGTGGCACTTGACATGTTTATTTCTGGATAAGGCAAGCTATTAGGTTTATCTTTATTGAGGTCATGTAATGAGTTTTTATCTATCGTATATTGTTCAGATTTTCTTTTCATACCTTCGTGTGGGAATTTTGTCGTGTATTTCTCTCACGCTTGTCGAAAGTTGTATGCTATTTCTATTATTAACGTTTGTAGGGTTTTGGCTTGCTCGATTTTAATTCTGTTTTCATTGTTGAATTTACTGAAAAATCGACTATTTATTTCTGACAAGTATTTTTGAGTGTATATTTCATTATGAGCAATGTAAGAGTATTATTTCTTGTACAATATGCTTCAAGTTTCGACTTTAGGATTTTGACTTGGTACAACTTGACTTTTTTTGGACGGGTATTTTATTTTTCTAATAAATGTATATAATATTATGTGAATAGATTCGTATTTTCTAGCACTTTTATAATTATATTTTCCAATTTTGTTCTATCCAAAGATTTCGTAAGTAAATCTGCAAGCTGATTTTCTGAATTAACGGATCTGAAATGGATTATTTTTTCTTCAATGGCTTCTAATATCGAGTAACATTTTATCATGAGGGCCCGTGATTTCTTCTGACTACCCCCAAAGCATATTTTCTATGTTGATATATTATCCTCCATTATATCTACGACTATTTTTTCCCCAAAAATTTCAAAATTCATATATTGAATTACTTTAATTATATCGAGTGTATCAAAAACGGCTATAATTTCTGCAGCGGTACTGGATGAAGCGTGGATTGTTTGTTTAGAACAATTCCACTCTATCAAATCCCCATTTGCAAAAATCATAAAACCAGTGATTGATTTTCCTTTCTGTAAATTATTTAATTCGATATTATTTTTGTCTACTTGAGGGGCATATGAGGCGTCAATATATGCCCGTATTCCATCTCCCTCGGATTTATATGTTATATTATAATTTTTTGTGGAACTGACATACCTAAATATTCTTCTTACGTAATTTTTTAGAGTATCATTCGAATTATTTTGGTAGTGTGAAAAAAAGTTTACAGGAAATAATATATCAGGTCTGGTTAGCCTGGCTAAATATAATAATCCACCAATCATCGATCTGTATTCAGTGTCATCCCTTCCATTTTCAACTTTTTCTATTTTAAGGGCAGTTTCCATTGGGGTGTTTGTCTTTTTTATTTCCGAAATGCCAAATTTTTTCATCATTTTTTCAATATGTTTATTTTGGGATAGTATTATTGTTTTATTCTCTATATTTCTTTCTATTTCCAACCCTACAAAAAATTTTGGATTGATGGTAAACGATTTTTCTAATTGTTCGTTAACTCTTGTAATTGCTATTTGTGAGTTTGAAGCTATCAGAATATCATCTACATAGCTTAAAAAATATGTTTTTCGTTTTCTTTATTCATTTGATACAGACATCTATCCACTTTTGTTCTTACAAAACCCATTTCCTTAATTTTGTAGTCCAATAGATCGTACCAAGATTTACTTGATGTTTTAAGTCCGTATATCGATTTTTTTAATTCTAGGACTTGGTTGGAATTAATATTTACTCCCTCGGGTCTTTTTACATAAATAGGTTTTATTATGGGGGAATTTAAATACGCCGTCTTGACATCATATTGCACAAGAATTAATTTTAATTTATTAACCATAGAGAGCAACCACCTAATTGTACTATTTGATGCAACAGGCCCGTGAGTTTCTGTAATATTATACTCTGTTCTATCTTTAAATCCTCTTGCTACTAGTCTGGCCTTGGGTTTAGGATTTCCATATTCATCGTATTTAATTGTAAATATCCACCTAGTATCAATTAATTTTTGCCTATCGTAATCCACAATTTCCCATACATTCATGTCATTTAATGAGTTATATTCATCATTTATTGCATTTACCCATTCTTTCCTAAAGGGATTAGTATTGATTTCATTAAAGCTTTTTGGGACGCAATCTTCAATGTATGTTTTATTATAGTTGACATTGATATTCATTATTATCGGGTTTATAATTCCTAAATCTTGTTCATAATTCGCTGGTTTGATTATTAATTTTCTGTTGGATGTTTCCAAAGATTTTATATTTTGAGACTCATCTACCCTTACGTCGCATGCAATATACGATTTTGTTTCAAAGGGGTCTCTCAAACAATATCCAGTATTAGTGTATCCCATCATTATGCTTTTTTCAGCTCTCGGTGCTAGCTTTGGATCAATTTTGTTTTTAGATTTTGACTTTGCCTTAGTTGCATTTTGTTTACGCGCTTCAAAAGGGATGTGACGATATGTTAGGGAACCAAATACTTTTAGATTTTTTAAGTTGGGTTTAATGCCATAAAATAGTTCATACGGGGTTTTGAAATCTACATTTGCTTTAGTTGGTGAGCGATTTAATAAATATGCTGATGTTACAATTGCATATGACCAGTATTTAATGTCCAGGTTGGCATCAATGAGCATAGCCCTTACTCTTCTCATGAGTGTCTGGTTTTGCCTTTTGGCTACACCATTCAGCTCCAAAGAATAAGGAACTACGTAATCCATTGTTATTCCATTTTCCTGACAATAACTTACTATTTTAGCATCCGTATACTCTTTCGCATTGTCACATCTAATGGTTCCAATAGGGAAATTTGGGAATTTATTTTTCATGGACGCTATTATATTTCTAAATTCTGTTGCAACTTGATTTTTTGCTGTTATGGGCATGACAAATGTGTATTTTGAATAATGATCGATGAAGGTTAAAATATATTTTTGATTTGCAATCGATGGTGTAAAAGGACCCATGATGTCAGAAGATGTTATTTCAAGTTTTCTGGTTGGTTTTGTCCTCATGCCATTATGCCCTAATCTCGTATTATTTGCAATGCAACATATTTGGCAGTTTTTGAAATCATCGTCTCTAAAGTTCATATTTTCTGGAATTCCAACAGATAAGTTTTTTAATTTTTGGATGTAGCGTGCATTTAGGTGACCCAACCTTCTATGGATAATCATTTTTTTATTTATAATATTATTATTACTATTTGAAGCATCATTTATACCATCAGTATTATCATTGATATTTGATTTTTCATCATTTGGTATATTTTCTTCATTGACAGTACCATTATTATTTTCACCCCCCTCAAATGAATCTTTATTATTATTATTTGGGTTTTCGTCTTCTTCCTGTATTTCTAACTCAATTGTAAAATCCTCCCATTCATCCTCATTTTCTTGGGTTACTGGACATATTTGAGTAGTGCTTTCTAACTCTTTATTAATGTATTCTTCATTTTCTATTATTGGAGTATTTTTATTTTGTATATTATAATGGATATAAAATATTCCATTTTCCTTTGGGGCGGTTATTAGAGTTTCTCCATTTTCTATAAAATATATATTATCACAGTCTTTTTGCTGATCAATATTTACTGTACCCGTGTTCGTGATTTTTATTGCACTGATTATGTCTGTATTTAAATCGGGTACGTAGTGTACATCATTCAGTTCAATCAATGACTGAGTTCTATTGTAATTTTCAATTTTGATAGTCATTTGACCAGTATGAGTAGCATACAAGAAAGCATTTTTGCCCGCACATTGCAGTTTTACAGGGGTGACAAATTTTTTAATATTGCTCGATTTATTTAGGTCTGCTGTTACGTGCACCTCTGCAGCTCCATCCAAAATTGCCTTATGTTCTAACTGAATATAATCTTCATTTATTTCATTTTTTTTAATTAATTTATTTAACAACCATTCATTTGAATTATCTACGTGTTTTCTGACCATACAGGACATTTTACCTGTTGTTCGGGATTCTCTTTTTTGTTTGATACAGTATTATTGTTTTGGGTTGTTTTCGGTGGATAATTATTTTGATTTGGATTTGTATTATTATTATTACTGTTTTGTTGAGTATTATTATTATTACAGTTTTGGGCTATATGCCCATTTTGACCACATTTATAACATTTGGGGTTGTTTTGGTTGTGATTTCTATTATTACCTCTATAATTATTTCCACGGTAATTCCCATTGTTTCTATAATTATTCCCCCTATAGTTTCCATTTCCATTATTATTCGAATTATTATTGTTACTATTGTTTTGTGGATTTTGTTCATTCCCATTTGCATTATTATTGGCACTATAATTTCGATTGTTGCCTCTATAGTTATTATAATTATTACCTCTGTAATTGTTCCTTCCACGATAATTATTATTACGACCTCTATAATTATTATTATTATTGCCATTTCCATTATTACGATAATTATTAGAGTTATTATTACGATTATTATTATTTTGTTTCGTTAATGTCTGATCCCTGAATTTTTGATCAGCATCTTCCCTTAGAATTCGTTTAAAATTATCGATATTTTGTTCGTTGGGGGGTAGATTTTCAAACTGCATTTTGGCCAATGCCTGTTCGTAACACAGTGCAAGTTGTAGGTTTTCCAATTCTTCCTCCTCTTTTACTTCTTTTCCACTGTCTCTTACATGCGTAACAAGCTCGTCCCATTTTTTTAGGAATCCCCTCATGTTTCCACCGGCTTGAAATCAAAATTCCATCCATTTTGATTTAGCCATGTTTGCTGTAACTGATGTTTTCGTGCCATATATATTATCTATTTTTTTTAACATCATTATGGCTGTGTTACAATCTCTTATTTGTTTTGTGATATCATTCGAAACTCTTTCTAAGACAAATGCTTTGGCATTGTCTTGCATTTTACAATAATTTATCATTTCTTTATTGGGCCTAAAATTCAAATCATCGATATGGGATATATAAGATTCTAAAAATTCGTGTTCTCAAGCACCCCTGATTGCCGAAATAATCATACGTCTCCAGTCTAAATAATATTTTCCATTAAACACCTTTCCCAATGGGGCTTGAATCGGTTTAATTTCATTAACACTCGACATTCTCTCTTCAATTTTTTTATATCCCAATAGGCTATCTTCAATATTTGTAATTGGTATAAATTTTTTACTTTCTTCTTTTTCTCTTTCTATCTTACTTACTAAATTTTGTTTTTCGGATTCAATATTTTTATTTTCTGGTATTTTTTCTTTTTTATCCAGTTTTTCTAAATGTTTTTAAACTTTATTATTATTATTTTAAGAATCTATTTACGAATTTCTTTTCTGATTCCAACGAACTATATATTCTATTGGAAAAGTAGTTTGGTGTTGAATCAGTTATTTTAATATATTTGAATGTACTAATTTCCTCTATTCTACCTGATATATCGATTGTAAATGATTCTAGTACTATTTCACCAGTAAAATACGTATAATAAGGAAGATTATATTTCTCTATTTTCAAATCTACAACTTTTTCCCCTTCAAACTTTTTCAACAATTCTTGCAATTCCTCTTTCTCTATACTGTATTCACCTATTTTGTTTTCTAATACGTTTACTAAATTTGACATATAATATTGAATGGGAAGGCAAAAAAATTTCATATCTCCACCTCAAATTTGCTATTAAAAAAATACGTAAAAAAATAATTTAACTATATCTATACCTTACAAATTTTTATTTTCTTGGTTGATTCCGTTGTTGTGTGAATTTACGCTTGTTGACTCCAAATATCACCGTCGTTGTCTCCGCTGAATTTGTAGAAGGTTGGCCTAAAATTGTGGTCTTCGTAGTTGAGATCTCTGAAGGATTTCCTGAAGACGAGAGCGGAAGATTTCTTCGGTTGGTCCTCTGTATCGTTGGCGGTCCTTTCTGGATTGTAGTTCGTTGACTTCCAGGGTCGGCCGTTATTGGATCAAGAACTCGTTTTTGGTTACAT